>VXBR01003213.1:32215-54160 GCA_013400215.1 Cisticola juncidis | reverse complement strand
TTTTTTTTTTTTTTTTATCCTTTCTTCATCTTGCAAGATGAGGGCTTGTGAAAAATCTGAGGGTATGTTTTCTGCTAGGATTGCAAAATAGCAGTTAAGCCTTCAAGTGCATTCCCCCAGCCTGCAGGTCAGCCCATAAATCAGAAAGAAAAAGGGTTTGGGTACTCATGTTTGTTTTAGGGCTGTTTGCATAATATTATATGTTATTCTCGAGATATGGCAAATGAGCTAATGCTTTCATCAGTTTAAAATACTGGCACTTATCAGTTTCCAGAACTGATTGTCACAAAGCTTGTAGAATATTGAATTTATGGTTGAGAGAAACGCTATGAATTTCTTGAACTATTTCTGAGGTTTTAATCACGTCATTCATAATATAAGGTGCTGAGATGCAGTTTTAAAGGAAAACATAGGAAAACCTACAGGCTTTGTTGGAAACATCTATGATTTAATTAAAAAAAAAAAAAAAAAAAAAAAAAAAAAAAAAAAAAAAAAACAATAAACAACCCCAAACCAACCCAGATTTTGAAAAATTGGGGCATCAGAAGTTATGACGAGATGTCAGGAGCTATTTATTCCATAAAAGCTTATGGTGTTAATGTATCCATCAGTGCTGATAAATCCATCATGGCTTAATCTGTTGTGCTCAGTGTGGTAACAGGACAAGGAGCAGCCATCTGCTTACCGTATTTGATTGCTGTTTCTTTGCACAAATACAGTCCTGCTTCCAGCACTTAGGAGTGATTAGCTGTAACTTATGGAGCTGGCTCTGACATTCCCACTGAGTAATCGCTGGAGAAAGCAATCACGAGAGCGTCTGAACGCAGGGGCAAATGGTTAGCAACTACATTTGTGACAAGTTTAAGGTCTAACAAATCTCCCCCCACACGTGTGCCATAAGGGAAAGGAAAAAAAGGGCAGAGCACAATCTGTAAAGAACGGGGATTGTCTGTTACAGATATTTTTCCAAAGCCTGCTCTGCAGAAGCTTGAAAAGCCTGATTTCCTATCCCTCCAAGCCCCTGAGGCAAAACAGTCCTTGATTTAAAAAAAGGGAAAAATTTAATTGCTCTTTCTCTCACATTTCTAGCTTGGTTAATTTTTTTTTCCAGTAGTTGCACAGGATCAGGGATGGGGGCTTTGTGCTCAGACTCCCCCATCAGGAGGTGGTGGGGGCTGAGGCACAGGCATGACAAAAGCTTCTGTCCCCCTGATTAATAGTTTATTTCATTTAGTGTGTTAAAAGGGGCTAGCTCTCCAAAGCCTGCCTTGAAATTACTGGTTTGGAGAGATCTGCTGCCAAACGGAACCTTCCTGCATCCCTACCCTGTCCTTGAACTTTACTCACCCAAATGTTTGTTTTTAGAGGGGCAGATTAAATGTGCAGTGAAAGAGAGTTGATTTAGCAGCACAAGACTAGATATTCAGAACAATTCCAAGCCCCAGTTTTGTCCTACTTTAAGTTCTTAAGGGGGATTTGAGGATTTCTTAGAACTACTTAAGGTATCTTGAGCAATTTTCTTTTTGATGAGCTGCAGCTATTGCCCTTCTCCTTTTGTAGGATTTTATTACCTTCTTTCCCTCTGACCAAAGACCTCAACTCTTCCCTTTTCCTCACCTCCTCTCACTCTGAGGGGAATTAAAATGAAACTTCATATTGCCTCCACTGGGCTTTTCACCAAAAAGAAAAGGCTTGACTGTGACTTTAGATTTGCATTGGCCTGATACAAAAATTAATTTATCTGAAATTATGCAGTTTTTGAAGCCCTTTGGGACATGTGAGAGATTCTACAGGTCCTACAACTAATGTGAGTGTATTTTACCTGCCCTGATAATGGCCAGCTGTACCTCAGGATTGTGTTCTCAGCAATCACTTACAGAGGCTTCTCTTCCTGGGGCAGGAGCAACATCAACCAAGCTTCAGAGCTGCAGCTGTTTTCCAGGGGCTTTTTTGGAATTTGGAGAAGAAAAACTATTCATTGTGCAGTTCCCTCCGTGCAAAGTGAACTTGAACATGATGGTGAAGATTTTCCCTGGTGTTCTTGGGCTGTGTGCCAGAGCCAAATCTGGGTGACGGGCTGAGAAAGGAAAGACATTTTTGTGTAGCTGTGGACTGAGATTTTTCATTTGTTTTGTAAACAGGTGAAAATGCAAATCTTTCCTCTCAAAATTCCAGAGTGCAGCCTGCTTAAGGTCATCCTTAACGACAGAAAATCCTGCCCAAAGCACAGCACCATACACTGAACCTGACATCCCTAATCCAAGCTGCTCCTGAGGCTTTGCCCTGGGCAGGGCAGGGACTGAGGGGTTTGGGGGCCAGGCAGCAGATCCCAGAAAGGTTGCACGTGCTCAGACTGGAAAAAAAGGAAACAGGATTGTTGCAGTGAATTTTGCCATGAGCAAATAGATGGAACTTTCCAAAACAGAGGAAACACTTGTGAAAGAAATCTTCCCTTCCTTACTTTGTCTTCTCCTGGAAGGGTTTGTGACCCCAGTTCTCATTTTGCCTTCTGGCCAGCTTTCTTCATTCTGAGTCAAATTGTGATGGGACAATTTTCTTTCCATGCCATGACTTGTTGCAGCACTAATTACATCTTTGCACTGAGAGCTGGAGTCACCAGTAGAGTGTGATTGGGTTGTTCTTTACCTTGAATGAGAAGTGGTGACTTTTGCTTCATGCTGCTGCTGACTGGATTTGTGCCAGAGTCATACAGCAAATTAGATATTATATATCTCCCATACAACCCTGGCTAATTTAGATCCAAAGTAATTGCTTCTGGAGTAATTGATTTATATCTATGGCCAATATTTCTGCGTGTCTTTTGTGGTTTTAATTATCTAATGATCTGATTGTGCAAGCAATACAGGATAAAGACTTCAGGTTTATTTCATTTTGCATTGCAGAAAGTCAACAATTTGAAAAGCAGAGGTTTGCAGCCCAAATTGCACAGGACCTTTCAACCTGGACATCTCTTTGACCTGTACAACTCAACAATAATGATATTTTTATGTACAAATACTACCTGTAAGAAACATCTTGTATTATGCTGCAGGTAAATGCTTAATTCTCCCATTTTATAGATGATCATAGGATTTGCTTTTTTGTCAAGGAATAAATTTGTAGCTTATTTTATTAAGCTTGAGAAAAGAGTGCCTGCGATTTTTAGTTGGGTTATTTTATTTGAGATTTTTTTTCTTTTCCCAAGTAATGGTATGATTTGATATTGTGTGACTGTGCCTGCTTTTGAAGGCTGATTACAGCATTTGAGGACATAGGATGCAATCAGTCCTGAGCTAATCACTTTTGCTAGTTCGTTATTAATTTGCAGTGCAACCTCTTCCAATCTAGCAAGTCTCTGTCTATGCCATGCCACTGACAGTGAAAAATGAAGCAGAAAGGGCTCAGGAGCTTTGGAAGGATAGGAGTTGGTGTTACAGTTTTATTCCATCGTTGCTGGCTGAGGATCTGTCTGGGGAAAGTTTCCTGCTTGCCATCAGAGGGGCACTGGAGGGTTTGGAATCCAACTTCAGGTCACTTACCAGAAATTGTGTCAGTCTAGAATGAGAGGATGAAATGTTGATACTGCCTTTGTAGAAACCAGTCAGAATGAAGACCAGAAATCCATGGCATGGAGGAATAGAGGATGTGAAAGAGGAGAGTTGGGATGAGGGAAGGGTGGTGCTGATAACCAAAACCTTTTATGAAATGCATGAAGAGAAAAGAAACTGCTGTGTTATCAAAAGGTTTGAAGAGAGCATGCACCCTCAAACACCTTGCCAATAACCTGATCTGAAATAATCTAAATTCTGACTGTGTCAGAATTCTTTGGAATCAAACATTTCTGGAAGGAACTGGTGAGGCATTTGGTCCTGCCAATATCCTAAATAATCTTTCTTATGTTGCTGCAAGGGGCGAATGAGGGTAGAATAGTGAGAATTCTGCACCATTAGAGGATGTTTCCAGGCAAAATTAAGCACGAGGTTGTCAGAGTCACTGAATTTCATCAGATTCCTTCAGATCATGCTTTTGTTAAAGAAGAGATTTGTTATTGTTTCACCCCTTTGTGCCCTTCTCCCTCTCTCTCTCCTGCTGCGGGATTTTTGCTGTTTACACCAATATTGGACTTTTCAAAATCGCCCAGTGCAGATTTCCCAGAGATGCTCCATAGCCTTGCTGCTATTTCATTTCTTTGGCCTTTTAAGTAGGTGCTTTTAAATTACTTTACTACCACCAGAACTTCCTTCTTTGTCCAGTACAGTGCCCCTGCCTGGGGATTACAACTGTATTGTCACCTATTTTATTGATGTTGAATTAACCACAGTGTTTAATGATTATGATTATTATTATTATTTTGGTAAACTCTAAGCTTTTGTGCTGTTTTCCATTGTTCTATATTGTTCACATTTTTTTATAACCTTTACAAACTCTGCTTCCGGGGCTGTAAAATCCATGAAATGTGGAGTTTGAAATAGAGTCTTCTGGTGCTTGAAAAAAAAGTTATTCTCATTTTATAGCCATTTGTCAGGTAATCAATTTAAGGGTCTTCTATACTGCCCTTTAAATGTGTAGGTGTAATTCCTATAAGCATTAATAGGATTTACAATTCCTGTTCACTGGAGACCATATTCTTTAATTGGCTTCTCTTTATTTCTGTACACAGGCAAAAAGAGTTGTATAGATAAAATACTGCAGCGTATTTACAAGTATTTTCAATATTTGATTTTAACAACTCAGTTTTCAAATTTGTTTTGGTCAGAGAGACATAAAAACACAATAGCAGTGGTTTTATTACACCTCTTTCCTGATAATATAGCAATGGTTATTTCACAGCTAATACATTTAGAGGGACATAAATCTGACTCTCAGTATTGACCAGCTGCCCCAAAGAAAAAGACCCAGTGGATTAAAATTCTGAAATGGGAACTCAGGGTCATCCCTGAGGGAGGTCCTGTCAGAGCAACCACCCAGGTAAATTAGAAAGTAGCAAATTAAGAGGAGAGGTGGGGCAGGTGGCATCTAGAGAATGGTGGGCAAGCAAAGAACTGCAAACTAAATTCAGACACCTGTGGGCATACTGGAAACAAAAGCCCACGAGTTTCAAGAAGAAAAAAAGTTTAGAACGCATTTTTAAATATCCTGGATTAAAGAGAATTATTTCCCCCCTTCAGCAAATGGGCTTGTTGGGCATGTCTCTGCTGTCTTGCATTTGTGCTGAAATTGGCCCTGACTTCTGGAGGCTACTGCAGTATCTAGACTTCAGAATTAAAAAAAGAAAAAAAAAAAAAAAAAGAAAAAGGGGGCGAAGTCATGTTTTAGTCATGTTTTTCTGTAGTGGGAAAAATCTTCTGTCTTTGAGCTGCATAGGCAGAGGTTTCCTGAGGCTGATTGAACTTTAGCAGATATTTGGGGTAGTGTGTGTGGCAGTAAACAACACAGGGAGCTCAGGTGGTGTTAAAATTGTACAGACACAATGTTCAGACTTCAGCAACCTCATCACAATGAAATGTAACAACTGCAGGGATTTCTACAGACTCTAGCTAGTAAAATACACTTGCAGTGTTCATCAGAACCTAGAACACAAATACATTGAAAACCATAATAATTTTGTAGTGTAATAATTAGACAGGTTTTTTTTCAGACACTTTCACTTGGTATCATAAATTATTATTTAAAAGTAACTTTTCTCTTGGGGCACATTAAAAAAAAAAAAAAGAATGCAATTTCTAGCTGGCTTTCCATCCCTGCCTCAGAGCTTGACTGATCATTTCTTTCATCAGAGGTCATCTGTGCTTCTAAAATGAAACCTGTGTGGCCACTGTTTGTTCAGTTGTTGCATATTAGCTCCTCAGTGGTTAAAAAGATCTGAACAAATAAGAGGGCTTACCCTACATTATATTACCCTTTATTAGTAGGAAATTGAAGTCTAGAGATTATTATTAAGCCTCAGCCACCGAAGGCTGCCCCAACTCGGGTGGAGACCCCTGGAGCTGACCCTTGATTGAGCTGCATTAGGAGGGTTTTACCCTCGTCACTAATTAAATAAACAGTGCTGATGGTGTTACTCCTCCTCAGAGGCATTCCATGACATCAGCCCTCCGTGGCACCCGGGGACAAAGGGAATCAGGTTCCCTCTGGAGGCTCAGAGGGGATTCAGGGTCTGGCACGGGCCATCCTGCCCTGGTGCGTTTGAGCGCGCCTGGATCGAGTGTCACAGGCTTCTCCTTGAAGTTTGGGCAGAGCAGGGACAAGGTTTCTGTTCAAATAAAATCTTGGTGGGTTTCATTTCTGCCTTGGTGTGCCAGGAAATACAGAAGGAAACAGCTTGATGAGTCTGAGAAGCACAGACATCTAAAGAAAAGGGTATTTAGGTAACTTTGGTGCCTTTCCAGTACTTAACTCAGATTTGTACTCCTTTACAGACACATTTCTTCACTTCAAGGTAGGAATAAGGTTAAGGTAAAGAACTCTTTAATTTTTCCTGTGTTTCATATGGAAATTTCAGTTGAAGGGCAAAATCTCCCTACCAGTATCACATAAAAGTAAATAAATTCCAAGCAGAATATTTATTATTTTCTGGGAAAACAGTCATCTCTTCTTTAAACAGACAGAGTTCACTGGAAACAAAATAGAGATGGGTCTGGGGTTTATTTTGTTTTTCTGATTTTGTCTGCGTGAAGGAAGCCCTGAGGTTTACACAGAGCTGTGGTGAGATCAAAAGGTCCAGCCTGGAAAACAGAAATTCTTGTCACTCAGGATGACATAAAGAATCACCTCATCACTGTACTATGGACTGCTCTGCCTCCCAGGCCTGAGTGTGGGGAACATATGAGCAGGAGCCAGAAAAATCAAAATAAATGCTCAGCTTCTCTTCACAACATTATTTAATTTGGAAGGTTTTATCTTTGGTACAGTGTGCTCTTGGGGAAAACATGTGGGCCAGGGCCTGGGTTCTCCAACTCCAGCTCCAAGAAGAAAGAAAGGCAAAGTAAAAAGAAAATACTAATTTAGCTAATTAGGAAGGTGCCATTACTTGGTTTTGTTTGGTTGTTTCACAAATCAAGTATCTTACAGCTTAAATGAATCTTGTTTGAATGAGAGTATTTTCAAATTTAAAAGTTACCAAGTTCAAATGGGAAAATTTCTAACAATGAGAAAATCTGCTCCTGGATTTTGGCAATTTGTTCCAGTTGTGAACGATCATCACCATAAAAGAGCTTTTTTCATTGCAGCTTTTCTTGCCACATCCAGTATTATTTTTTCACTATAAGACTCCTCTAATTATTTTTCTTGCAGTTTTTGAGTCATTAGTTAATGAACATCCTGATGAGCAGGGCACCATTCTGCACCAGGCTCACAGGGAAATGCCACCAGGTCCCTTCAGGTTGTCACTCAAGGATTTCGACCCAACACTGTCCCAGCTGTTTGTCTGCCCTGCTTTTTCCTCTTTCCCACTTCTGTGAGACCCATCCCAACACTTTTTTTTTTTGCAAAAATCCATGCTGAGAGACAGGGCAGAAGCTCCCTGCCTGTTCTCTCTCTCCCAGAATCTGTATTTTATTAGCCTTTAAATTTAAAGGATCACAAAATGTATTTTTCAAAGCAGCTGGCACCGCTTAGAAGTCTCAGCATTTCAAACTTCTCTGTGAAAGATGGATTTGTTGGAAAATTACTAACTGTAAATCTAATAACTAATCTGTAAATCTTTATAAAATCAAGATCAATTCTGAAGTAACACTGTTTATTTTATTGCTCATCTGTGGCTCTTGATGACACAGAAAGCTGGAGTAGGAGACAAATACAGTTTGTCAAACCCTATAAATTCCAAGCAGTGCTTAAATTTTTCTTATTTGAAGTGCTTTCTACTAGGAAATGAAATCTTGTGAGAAGCAAAACATTTTGCAGAAAATTTAACTAAGATAAATCTTTTTATTTCTGCAGGAGAATGGCTAAAACCAGTAAGCTTGAAGATTTTTTTGTATTTCTATAGTACTTCTTTTCTTCTAATTTTTCTTACTGTTTTTATTTATAGTATGTAGTTTTATTAAGGCTTAAAGTTTTCATAAGGAAGTTTTAATTTCATAACAGCTAAAGTTTTATTTATTCTAAGTGTATTTTTAATTGTTTGGCATTTTTTTCCCATTGTACAACAAAAATTTCTAAAAACTGCATAAAAGGTGGTTCTTGGAAGCCTTTATTTACTTGCACTGCTGACACATACACTTCCTTGGAGACAAAATGAATTCTTTTCAATTTTCATTTGATCATTCACCTTTTGTTTTCTCCTTGTTTTTCCAGGGTAATGATTTCCACAGAAAGATCAGCTTTCATTCACTGATAATGACCAAAACGTGGTATCAGAGATAGAATTGTGATGATTTTTCTGAATGCAAGTTGCCCTTTGAACAGCAACTGTCATAATTAGTGATAAAAGTGATACAAGGCAGGAAAATACCTTCTCCAGAGACATCACATCCAAACAAGGATCAGCAGTGTCTATTTTTCTGTTTTCATAACCAAGCCCATTGATTATGTCAGACAAGGACATAAATTCTTGCTGGGTGCCATGGTGTGTCACAGAATAATGTCACACAGTTTATACTGACATCACATAAATGTCAGGCTCTGTCACAGCGAGGAAAACAAGTGGCCTTGTCCCAGGGCAGCCTGGATTTCTAATTTTTTCCCCCTCTTTGTTAGAGAAGCAAAGGCCCTGCTCGGGGTGACCTTGCAGCACGAGTGGAATGTGCATGTGGGACACGTCCTGCATTCTGGTGTGGAGAAATTTGGTGCCCTCTGTGCAAATCTCTGCTTGAAATACAGCTGCACCCTGAGCTGATGTGACTGATGAAATGCTGGGAAGCCAGAATGAATCATAACAAGGCAGTTATGAGGGATGGGAGAGTGTAAATAAATCAAAGCAGAGATATTAAAGCCATCTCTTAACAGTAGCATTTCAGAGAAAGTGGAGGAGATGGGGGACAGTGCTGGAATGGGATTCCTGAGTTTTCTGTGTGTAAATGTGCTCCAAGAAATCCTCAGGTGTTAGCATGTGCTCTTTGAAAGAGCTCAGCAGTGCCTTGTTCACACATTCAGCAGAAAGCAACATGTGCTGTGCATCTTAGGAGTGGGAGAAATCTTATTTCCTCAGATTTTCTCCTAGGAGCAGCACCTAAAGGAAAGGGGAATATAATTGTTGTGTATAAATAGAGATATTTTATTTAGTGTGAGTAGGTTGTTTGGGTTTGGATGTGGATCCTTCAATTTGGAGCCACCTCTGATTCAGGAGAATTCTCACTGCAGCTCCTCAGAGGTCTTTGATTTACAGTTCTGTGGTACTTTAGGCTAAGAACTCCTCCTGTTTAAGTAGTGTACTTGAGGAAACACGAGGTGTGGAAAAATGGGTAAGCACAAAACTCCACATTTATAGCAGTCCCCTGAATACATTTTTTTACTTGATTGCATATCTCAAAAGCAGCAATAATTCTCACAATATTCGGTATCCTCATGCTGTGTTAGATCAAGAGATGTCTTACATTGCCTTTTCCTTTTTAGCTGGTTTGAGAAGCTATATTCAAATGTGACAGACAGACTTAAAATGGGAGCTATGGGACTTTGCTGTAAAATGAGGTGTGTGTTGGTTTACATATAAAATATGTGTCTGCATATATTCCTGCAGGCTGCATGCAGGGCATTTCAATATCTTCGTTTGTGTTTTCTCCTTATCCTTGACACACTGGACTTCTGCTTCTATCTGTTTCTTCCTGTGATGAGTTTGGCATCTGTTAATTTGAGTCTGTTCCCAGCCAAATCATTTAGGGAAAGAGTTTGGGTTTCCTCACCTTAGATTGCAGGAGAAATTCAAAGTGAGAAACTGCATTGGTTGCATTGCTGTTCATTTCTCTGCAGGGCTGTCCTTACGATTTTTTACTTATAGGAAATTTTCAGTGATTCCATTATACCTTTTTAGCTCTCTGGAACAATGATGAAAAAAAATTATAAATACAAGTGAAAAACTTTCCAGAGAAGATGATTTAGGTTTCCTTTCCAAGATCAAATGTTGACTTTAGCCCAAGGGGCTTAAAAAGGCTTATGGATTTTATGTGACGTTTTCAGGTGGGATGATTACCAAGATACTCAAATAACAGGAGAGAGGAAAGGCCTTGATGTATATACACTACACAAAAACCAAGGGTGACTTTATGATCATGAGGAAATCCATATGTTTTGAGTTACTTTAGTTGCCCGTAACAGTTTGTACATTATTGGCTTCATTTATTTATTGTGTTGGTCTTGGTGCATTAATACTTCATAGACCTGTAGAGTAAGTGATGATTGACAGATGTTTTAAGGCCCTGATTCAAGAATGTTTTTTGGCTCATGTTGGTGCCTATTCAGGTAAAAGTCAAGTGAGTTAAAGCCCTGCCTTGGATGGAGTGAAGCATGTGTTTAAATAACTCCATGAATCATGATATGCATAATATTCCCTCAAGGTAAACCAAACACATTCCTTATTTTCAATTTTTTTATTTTTAGTGAAAAGTGTAGATCCCCAGAACTTGTCAGTCTGTTTCTGAGTGACTTCCTTGACTTGTACCAAAAAAAACCCTTTCCTGTAAATTGCCACCACTGGAAAGAGGACTGAGCAGGAATTTGTGAACAAAACAAGCAGGAGAATTAAAATGAATGACTTCCTGATGAAGTTGCTATGGAAATGTCAATAAGCAGGGATGCAAATTAAATGATCTCGCTGGCACTTTTTGTTTCCGTTGTTCTTCCCTCTCTGGGTATGGGAAGGAACATTCAGGATGTCTTAATGCTGCATCACTGACTGTCTCTTGGCTGTCTAATAAATGGCAATTAGATCAGTAGGGCTGCCACGGAAGGGGCCATTTTCTCCCATTTTTCAAATGAGAGATGGAGACACAGTGGTTTCCATTCAGAAGATGAACCACAGAGGGAAGCACGCTGTGCTCTGGGATGGCACTTTCAGGCCTGGCCCCACCACGGTGGCAGCCAGCCTTTGTTTTGGCCTGCCAGCCATGCCCAGCCTGGGGTGTTTTAATTGCTGGCAGTGGCTGCTCCTTTGTTTTTGTGTATTCCCTCTCCCAGCGTGCCTCCCATTAAGGGTTGTTGGCAGCTCTGGGGAAACTGGGGGCTTCCAGCAGGGATTGCTTTCATGGGAGTCATGAGAGAGTGCACCTTTAATGTCATCTGCACTGAGGGTAGAAAGCAGGAGTTATCCTTGGCAGGGAGCCAGGCAGCACAAAGTGACATTTTGTAATGGACACTGCTGGTGGAGCAGGAATTCAGGGGAGGCTGGGACAGCTGAGGAAAGGCTGGGCTGGGAAAAGCCCAGCTCGGGTTTGTTGTTGACAGGAAAACAGACCTGGTGGGATGGGACAGGGCTGATTGCAGGTCATGGTGGGAGTGAGGAGCTGCATGACAATGATGCCTTAAGTTTTAGCTTTCATGTATTTCAGATTCTGTGCTGCCCAGGTGGACAGTTCTGATCCCGGTATCGAGTGCCAGTCAGCTCTGCACAGAGCAGGGACACAACACAAATCCTTTTCCTGCTGAGGACCAAGGACAACTTTCAGCCCAACAGCACAAACAAAAGTGGCTGAAGGGAGGAACAAGAAGGATGGGACCTCACAACCTGAAGCTGTAACTGGACAATTAAACCCCAATATGCAAATGGACCAAAACTTATAAAAATGTAAGTCCTCATGACCAGTGAGCCATTTCTTTGTGACCATTCTCAGCCCACCTTGGGTGTGTTCCTGGTCAGGCCTGTCCTGCCCAAGGTGTATCCTGGAGCCCTTTCAATAAATCCCTGCTTTATTCTCCAGCTCTGCCCAGTCTCTGTTCCAGACCAGCCCTCCCAATCCATCAACAAGTGCAGCTCTCCCAGGGTGACATCAGTCAGCCCTTGCCTGTGAAGATGCACAGGCTGAGCAGCAGATTCTGAAGTGCCACCAGCAGTGGCTGGGGATTCTTTGGCAAGGAAAGAAACTTCTGCTGCTTCATGTGGGGAAAACAGCCTCCTGCAGCTCATTTCCAGATGTCAGCAAAATCCAAAGAAAAATGCACAAGTGCACAGAAAGCAGAGTGGAAAGACAGATAAAATCAATCTGGCATCTTACATTCATTGGAAAGGTAAAATCAAGAAAAGAGATATTAAAAAATCAGTCTTGAAATTCTAGTTGTTTTACATAACTGATAGCACTTGCTGCTGAATGCTAAAAGGAATTTCTGGAAAAATATTTGTATAAAAAGTTTAAGGGATCACATGGACATTTTAACAATGTTGAGTTCTAGTCCCTGTGAAGTGAGTGGGGTTTCAAGTGTTGGCCTCTGTGTGACCATGAATTGGATCAAATGGAGTCTTCAGTAAAATAGCTTTGCATTCAGCAATATCTTTGCTAGCACAGTCAGCTTTAAACACAGCTATTTTTACAGACATTCAATAAGATTTGATCTTGAGAAAGGTAATACAATTCCAATAATTTATTTTTAAACGTTATTACCCTTTTGCATTAATTTTTCAGAATTCTCAGGGTTTTTAATGCTTTTATTTATATAGAGCCAGATATCAGTGTTAAAATAGCAAGAAATGCAGGATTTTCAATACAAAGCTTCCAGTGCATGGATCCAAGCTGAATCTGCAAAGATATTTCCCAAATATTAGGAATTAAGATTAGGTGTGTTCTGGCATTTATGAATGGTAAAGAAAACACCAATCACAGTCTTCTCCAGTTTCCTGAAACCTTTTAGGAAGTTGTGAGTCAAAAATTGACCTGCCTGTCAATATTCTGGTGAGAGAAATGTACATGAAATATATTGAGGATCTCCTGTTCACACTAAGAAAATAATTTTAGAGGCAGAGCACTGCTATTTCTTGGTGGAGTGAATTAAACCAGGCATTTGATTCAGCAGATATTTTTGTTGGCATAAGGTTGGTGCTTCCTTTGTGGAGCTGCAGGGCCAGCAGATGTTGAGCTCTTGGGGTTCTGTGAGCTCCTAAAAAAATTGCTTAGAGAAAACCCATTCCCATGACATCCTAAGAATCCTGCATGGTTATATGCACCATTGGTTTATGCTTTGGATTTTAATCAATGGCAACTTCAGGAAGACACCAAAAAAAAAACCAAAAAACAAACAAACAAAAGCTTCATTCTTACTAGTGAATTATTTAGGATCACATTATTGTGATTGAAAAGAGTTCCAATTCAGAACCAGGAGGCCAACAAAAAATGAGAAATTTGGGCTTCAGGATGAATGTGGGTTTGAGACTGTGGCTGATTCTTATCCTATCTGTTCCTTTTGCTTGTGAAACTTATGAGCACTGCTGAGAATGATGATTTGGGGTGTTTTGACCTCGTGGCTGGCTCCTTTTGGAGAGGCCAGATGCTGAGACTGGGAGTCCCTGTCTGATGTTTATCTGGGGGACTGAGACTAAATCCCTTCTTGGTTTCCCTCTTCCCTGCAGAAGCACAGGAACTCAATTCAGCGTGGTTCCAGAGGGGAAAGGGGAACAATGCCAAATTCCAGCCTGATTTCTGAGCCAGCTCCCTGCCAATGATAAAGGAATGGCAGAGGGTTCTATTCCCAGGCTACTGAAAAGGGGAAAGAGATCCCTGTCTTTGGGAAGGGAAGGCTGTGAGAGAAGGTTTAGGGATCCGTTTGTGGGGGAAGCAAAATGGGATGGAGGAGCTCATTTGCTGTGGATGTTTGGACCAAGATGAATCAGCAAAGGCAAAAATTCACCCCAGGTTATCACCATACCTTCAGAATTATGACTGTAACAAAGCTTGAAAGGCCTCCTTGACAAGGACAAGCTTCCTTTGCAGGGGCCTGGACTCAGATTCCCACAGTCCAGCTCTAGGCTGTTTGAGGCTCAGGGTTCAAGTCAAGATGCAGAGCAAAGCTCCATGGTACAAAATTTTGCCTCTGCCACGCCTCAACTGTTGAATTATTTTCAAATGCAGATTGATTTCTGGGACTACTTTCTAATTTCTTGACATTTTTAAGAGTGAACTGAAATATTTAACTCAAGCTTAGGGCAAACATGATTCCTCCTGATGCATGCCTTGGGAATTGGGAGCTCTGTAGGGTGAGATACCACTAATCCACAGTATTTCAGGAGATGCAGAGGCTGAAAATCTGACTGCAGATATTTTCACTGGTACAAAAATGGACTTGCATTTACTGAAAAATGGCAATTTACACTGCAAATTGCCAAAGGCAGGCACATGTACCCACTCTCTCTGCAGTAGCATTGCGATTCCTTCTGAAATTTGTAAAGGATTAGGCAAATTTCTTAAGGATACAGAAATTCAAAGGCAATAAAAATGCTGTGAAACTTTGGCAGACTGAAAACTCTTAGGAGACAGATTGTTCAAACTGGGCTCTATGTACCTCACAGCACCAGAAGACATAAATTTGTTTTCAGGCAAACCAGGTAGCAGTTGCCTTCCTTTGTAAGGAAAGCAGAGATCCTTTCTTAGCATACAGAGCACATTGAAGGTTTGCAATTTTTACAGGCTGAAAAGGCTTCTGTTTCTGTTCTAAGTCTATGAAGTGCTTGACATTGAAGCTGCAGTTAGCAAATGTCTGTGAGTAGAAGGGGAGCAAGAGAATAATTACCTGGGAAAAGTAACTTGAACCACCTACTCAGAGCACTTGAATTGCATTTCCTGTATTTTCCAGATGTGTGTCTTTCCTTGTGTGTGTTCACTTCTTCCTAAATCAGAAGTAATTTCATTCAGTGAGAGTGTGGGGCTATTTTGACGACCCAACCCATATTTAGAACAAGAAGGAAAAAACCCCACAAACCACCCTCTCTGAAAACAGAACTTCATTTCCAGCTCATAAATGAGTGGAAACATTATCTGGATTAAATCAGAGCAGCACAATAAGCTGGGCTCATGGTTTCCTAGCATCTTCCAGGAGCTGCAGAAACAGAGTCAATAGGAACATTCAGTCTAGGAAAAGCACCTCATGATTCCCAAAGATGGGAAGGACCCCAAGGCAGCCAAACCTGTTCATTTTGTAGGACAGGGGAGATGTGAGGACACCTTCTCTGTGCTCCATGCACCACAAGGCTCCACATTCAGCCCATGTCCACCTGCAGAGCAGATCCAGGTTTTAGAAAAAAGCTGTGAGCAGGAAAGATGAGCAGGGATGTGGTGATCCAGGAAATGACTCCATGGAGAGCTGAGAGCTCCCAAGGAGATCTGTGAGCTCCCAAGGGTGTCTGATTCTCTGTGGAAAGAGTGGCAAAGTCTGAGCAGGCCTGTGGCAAAGGGGTGACCCTCTGGTGTAAAATGATCAGCACAAGATTAGCTGTTATAGAACAAACGTCAGTGAAAATCGCCAAACAAATTTCTCCTCATTTAGGATTCCTCGGTGTCTGGGATTCATGTGGAGTTTTTCTGGAAGGAGACCCAAGGAGAATGTCAGTCACAGCCTGATTAGCATGAACTCCTTAAACTAAGGCTTCATCTTTGACAACTGCGATATAAACTTGTTCTTCCAAGAGTAACCAGAGGACAGGTACCTATAGATGTCATCCATCACCTTCAGATCTACTGACTTCCTTGCAACCTGCCTTCATAGACTCACTTTGTATTCCTTGACCTTGGCTGGAATTGTTTTTTTACAGTTTGAACTCTGCTGGACAAGTTCTGGCCTGAATAAGAATTTTTTTCTCTTTACAGGAAGCTGTGGAAAACTTATAATTGAAATGAAAGCTTCAGCCAGATGTGTAGTTTGTGTACATTGAAAAAAAAAGGCAATCAAAATATAATGCTGATATTTTTTTCATGCTTAGACTAAGGTAGCAGCTTTCCTTGAAAGCTGAACAGAGCTAAATTGAGAATGCAAGCAGGAAAATGATTCTGAAAGCAAGGAGGTTTGTGAAACAGCAAGCTGGGCATCTCACAGTGTCACTCCCTTTCTCCTTGGGACAACTAATTTCATAAAAGTTTGAAGGTAGTCTCCTTCATCCATAGTCTGAGTAAATATCTGATGGTAATCTTGCCTTGGGATAGGATTTTGCTCATTTTTGCAGATGGGAAGCATCCAGACAGTGTGGTAAAGCCTGATTTCTTGGGTTTGCCTGGTGTTCTTCCTCTTTTGTTTCAGACTGTGTTAAGTCTTTAGTTTTTTAGTTTTAAGAGCATCAGGAACTTCTGAAGTTCTGGCAATCCTCACGTGGTCTAATCCATTAAAATTCAGGGCACTCCAGAACAGTGAGGCTGTGGAAATTTGAGCTTGAGTGATTAATCTAAACCTCCAGATTGGGCAGGACTCAGAAACAGAATTGCAGTTCTGGGATTTCACGTTTTCTCTGTTCAGGGCCTTGTTCTAACCAAAGTGATGAGTGGAAAAATTCGTGCCTCTTTTGTAGAGGGCCCAGACAAGTTGTTGCAAGGCTGAAAACACAACGCAGCTCTCAGCACCCTGCTCTCCAAAATTGCCTGCTAGCATAGGCTCTCTGGCATTAAATCCAGACTCATAACATGATTCATTCTTTCAGCATTTCCACAAGTTATCGTGTGACACAGAGGTGTGACACAGGGATGCTGCCAGGGTGGGGATTTTGGCTGCTTCCTGCCCCAAATCCATCCAGCAGCTGGTGTGACTGGTGCTCTGTCCAGCTGTACGTGCTCACCCGAGTTTCATCAATTCTTTATCCCACTGACAAAATAAATGTGCAGTCAAAATTAAAATTATTTATTAACAGGGGGAACTGAAGTGCCCTGCACTAGGACATGGAGAAACCCAAGCTCTGTCAGCTGCTCAGGTGACTGAATCCTACAGACTCTCCCCAGGTGTGTGAATAGGACTGGGCAGTTTGAGTTTCTTTCTGAACAGCAAATTGCTGGCTTTGCAAATGTTTATTTCTCATACACTCCGTGTGATTCTTCCCAAGACCCCACCCTTTTTCCTTTGCTTCACCCCTCTTCTACTTTAAACTCTGCCAGAAGCAGTCTGGATAGAAAAGGAAAAATTAGTTGGAGAAGGAAAACAAGCATCTGTGCACAATCATATCCCCCATCAGTGCGAATACAAGGCACCCGAGCCGTACACAAAGCTGTGAACATTATGTGCCAGATTTGTTGCAGATGTAGGCAGAAGCAAGAAAATACTGAAAAACAGAGAAAAGTCAGTTCAAGCAGGCATGCCAACTTTTATGAAGAAAATATTTGTTATAAATGTGATCCTTAATATTAAATTCAACACAGCTCTTTTTATTTTTTCTGTCTGCTTATGAAATATTTTGCAGCCAATATTTAGGAGAAAAGTAACACAGCAAGAAGTAGCTCATCTGCCTCCAATGATATAGGTTTTATCCTGATGTAATTTTTAAAAATGCATCCTTGCAGACATGAGGTGTCCTCTGGGCTCATTTTTGGAGAAGTGAGTTTCTCAGCATATTCCAGCTTGCTGTGAGTAGTGAGAGTGGTCAGCTTGATTTTTTTTTCTGTGGTTAACATGGCCTTATTGTGTTATTTTATCAAACAATCTATGCTAGATATAATTTCTGTACATTAAAAAATTCCTTAGAGGATCTGCTGACTTTAATGAAGAGAAGATTTAATATCAGTGTCTGCAGACTTCCCAAATTACCTTTTCTTTTTGCAACTTAATTTTATTTTAAAATTACTTTTATGTGGACCTTAATGAAAACAAAACAGAAAACCAGGTTTCCCTCTACCTTCTTTTTTTTTTTTTAATTAGACATTTCGTATTTTAATGAAGACATTATTAGGGAGACTTGAAGAGTAACCAGTGGTGAGGAATTAGAGTTTAACTATAAGGTTCTCTGGTTGTCTTTTTGTAACAGATTTGGACATGGAATTTGAAGGATGCAAACTTTAGAAAAGCTTAAAATGAAACACCATTCATATGTACAAATGGCAAAAGGTACTTTCAATCATTTTTATCTTTAACAGAGATATTGGCTAACACTTCCTTTTTCAAAACAAACAAAACAAAACAATTTTGGGAGAGAAGAGAGATCTGCTTTTCCCACGAGAAAAGTTAAATGTTTTGCCTAACATGGTATGGCTTGTGTCCAAAAACATGGAAATTTTTTAGTGCATGATGGAATATGTGTTTGGTACTTCATGAATTCATTGTTCTCTCTTAGGAGCATTGGGCTTCTCGTGTCATCACATAGCTCAGCAAGAAGGGAGGTGAACCTGATGCAGCCTGGGGAATGCTGTCTGACTCAGAATTCCAATATTTCAGAAAAAACCCTTCAGTCTCTGAATTCTCCAAATCTCCATGCCAGTGGAAATTCACAAAACCAAGCTTGAGAACTGATTGGTTCTGTCAAAATATCAACACTGGAACACGGGATCCGAATTTTCGATACCTAGGTGGGATTTTTGGGGGTTCTATGGCTATAAAATAGATGGAAAAAACTATGGGATGGCAAGAATGGACTTTTCTGGCAGGTAGAGTCAGTTTGGAGCTTGTAAAATTAACCAGAACAAGTTCCAGGAAGATCCATGAATATATTTGGTGGTGCAACCTGTGTCAGTCGAGCCAGGCACAGTTTGAGGAACTGGCACTTTTGCTCTTGACAAAATTCCCAAGTTCTGAAACCTGAGTTAAATCAGTGAAAGGGATATCTACAGACTCATGGAATTCTCATTCTGATCTAGAAGGTGAAAATGGGAAAGGATGGGATTGGCTGGTCTATCCTCAATATACTTAGTGCAAGGTCCACCTAAGAATATAGAGCATGTTAGCAAAATATTCCATGTGGTTGTTGTGGCTTTGGAAGAGCAGGTATTTCATATTCCCTCCTTTATGTCAAAGGATATATCCAACACCAAAGTTGGAGTCATTCTGAGATTTGGAACCTCCAAACAGTGATTCAAATAATCATGGGGAAAAGTTCATCAGTGCTGGGGTTTAGGATTTTATTCAGGATTCACATGTTGGAAAATCACCTTCCATTGGAAGTTCAGTAATTCAGAGTATTCTGACATTAAACTACAGAATTCAGCACATGAAGAGTAGAGGAGAAAAAATAAATCATCATTTATGCAGGGTGAAGCGAGGATTTTGGTAGGTGCACTTGATTCTCCTCCAACACCCAGTATCACCTTCCCATTTCAATTCCCTTACAATCAGTGGCATTGACTCCATTAGAAATGAAAGAAGTTACTAATTTACTATTTTCTTCATTTTCAGTAGTTTTGAACTTGCACATCCAATTAATTTTTAGAATTTATTTATATATTTAATTAATTAATTTTGGCATATCTTACTTTCAAGGAACACCACTCAGTCTTTTGAGACTCAGGATTTTTGTGTTGCAGCTGGCAGCTCCATGTGAAACTAATTCAGTGTATTTGTCTGCATGTGTAGAACATGTGTGTGTGTATATACATGCAAACACATATATTTATACATACATTTTCTCATTCATACTCATAAATGTTTTCATTCAAGAGCAGACACTCTTTTCTTGTTCTGTATTTCAATGTTGCCACTCTCAAGAGCGTCACAGTTTGGCACAAAAAAAGTGATTCTCCAAGCTCTGCTGCATGGTTTTGTGTGAACCAGCTTAATAAAAACATCAGGCCTCTCTGTTCCAAATAATTTTATTGCAGTTAACAACTCAGCCAGTTGTCAATGGTGTTGTCACCGAGGCCCCTCTCTCCCTGTGAATAATGACACCAGTGAGTGTTGGATTTCTAGAGCATCTCAGACATGTAGGCTTTGTCTTACAGCTGCACAGATGATTTTTCTCTTCCACTTTAGAAGGGATGGTGGCTTAAAAAACCCCTCTGATATTTTGTGCAAAAGCTATTTAGTGATGAGAAGGTTTCACAGCCTTCAAATTAGTTTACCTACAGCAGCTTGCATGAAAAATAGGCAAAACCACTCCCTGGACATTGTCTGGATGGGGCTTTAGTTTTTCTAAAGAAAATATGGAATTTTTAATAGTTGTGAGTTCCTACCAGGAATCAGTTCTGGCCTTGACCTCTCCAATGGCTGCTCTACTCCTTGTGTTTGCATGGGTGCCTTACCAGGAACAACCTCCTTAATGTAAACACTTCCTCAATGTATGGAGAATTTATAGGGACTTTTATTTGCCTCATGTATAATTCTTAAATTTATAAACTCTGTTCATGTGAGGTTTGTAGTGTTTCAGTTATTCCTTTTTTCCTTTTAAAAGCTGATTGCAATTTATCCACTTGTAAATCTCTGCTTGAGCTGTAATGCATTTTTATTGCCCCCTTTTCCAAGGATTTGCTACAGAAATATTCTCTTGTGCATCAGTTGAATGTAGAAAAGGTATTCAGTAATGTGCCAAAGCTGAGTTAGACTTTTTTTTTTTTTAAAAAAACAGTATTTCAGGAATAAGTTCTACATCTAAAAAACATAAAAGTGGGAGTTGTGACTTAGGAGAAATACAGAGAACTTTGTAACAAACTGATCCCCAAATTTTATCCTCTTACTTACGATGTTAAATAATACATTGGTTCTGTGGAAATTTACCTTTAGGAAACATAGCTGGATGTGATTCATTGCAGCTTCTGGGAAGCAGGGATAAAAAAGGTGAGTTTTTTGAAAATTCATTCTCACTGATAATTTTTTTGTCCTTTATTTTCCCTCTGTCTCCCAAAGCATGTTCAGTGTATGGTAAAGTCTATTTTTTTTTCAGATAACAGATATGACAATTAGGAACTGGAATAAATTTCAAAAATTCATGAAAAAATAGATGTCATGTTGCCCATGAAATGTCTATCTGTACCCTTATTCTTTTCAACCCATGATATAATATTTCTTCTTTATAAATATATATATATATATATATATATAAATATCCCCAAGTTTCACCCATACAGCTCTAGTATTGCTTTCTGCACTAACTTATCAAATGCTATGAGCAGGAAGATTGTTTTGATGGGGAAAAGAAGTGTAAATCAAGTATAATAAGTTTTTTGTGTGGTTGCTATCGAGTTTGTGTTGCCTGTACCATAGGTAGTGCTTTAGTTAAGGAACATTAGGGCTCGAAACTCAATTTCTTAGGTGAGGAGTGATTTATGATTGCAATCATATATTCAAAATAATAAACATTTGGTGAATTTGCACATTCCTCCCTTTGCTATATATAACTATTTCCTGTGTGTAGAATTAGTGTCTTGTGAGTAAAAAACTTCTCATAACATGTCCTCCTGCAGCATTGCTAAGCTCCACTATTGAATGCAATTTTTTGTGTGGTATAAGGTAAAAAAGAAAAGAAAAGAAAAGAAAAGAAAAGAAAAGAAAAGAAAAGAAAAGAAAAGAAAAGAAAAGAAAAGAAANAAGGGAAAGGGAAAGGGAAAGGGATGGGAAAGGGAAAGGGAAGGGAAAGGGAAAGGGAAAGGGAAAGGGAAAGGGAAAGGGAAAGGAAAGGAAAAGAAAAGAAAAGGTTCTTTATCTAAAAGGCTTTATGGTTTTCCTACTACAGGCAGGGGAGTTGACAAGTTGCCATTGTTTTTCAGTGCAGTAAAAATACCTTGAAAATTACCAGTGTACATATANNAATATATGTTTTATATATATATATAAAGTGACTCCACTCCTGTGGAGCTCAGACTGAGCACTAGGAAAATACTCTAGAAAAGAAAACCAGATCCTGCTCTGATGCTTTGGTGCTCTAGGAGGATTCCTATAATCTTTATTCCTAATTCTGGTGCCTTGATAAGACCAAAAGACAGACAGATGTACAAAACAACTTGACAGGTATTAAGAGTCTCAGTTTCTGCTGGTTTAATATTTAGAGACTGTCATGAAAAAAGTCACCAAACAAGAGAAGAGCGATCCTAACAGCATGTATGAACAAAGATTAAAAATAAATCATTGTTTTACAAGAGTGCAAAATTTTATAGGGCACCACAGTGTGCTGTTCTAAGAAATTGTCCTTTATATTAA
>VXBR01003213.1:628-32062 GCA_013400215.1 Cisticola juncidis | reverse complement strand
AACATAAACAGATCCACACCAAGCAGCTCCCTAACTTGCTCTTGGTGAATTAAAAATTACTTGAGCATACAGTTATGCTGTTTTTTAGGTGTTTTCAGATTTAGGAGGATGATGCTGAGCCTTTAGACAGAATTCTTTACAAGAGTTTCTACTCAGCTCTTTGTGGTGATCCTGAAGTTCTCTGTCACTGATGTAAAGTAGTTGTAGTAACTCACAGTGAAATACAGCATTAATGCTTTACTTCTAAATCTAANGAGCGATCCTAACAGCATGTATGAACAGACAAAGATTAAAAATAAATCATTGTTTTACAAGAGTGCAAAATTTTATAAGGCACCACAGTGTGCTGTTCTAAGAAATTGTCCTTTATATTAACGTCAGGTTTGCAAAACAAGATAAAAACTGAAGAGTCCAAATTTTTAATTACAAGAACAATTTCTTTCATACATTGAGATGAATTAAAATTCTCTACTGGGAAGTGCAAAATAAAGCATTTGGTAGAAGAATCTCCTGAATTAGGTGACCCATACCTATCCAGAGAATCACCAGGGTCACTTTAGTATATGAAATTTTCACTTCCCCAAATGCTCGTAAATGGAAAAAAGAACATGAGATGGTAGAATGGAGAGGAGCTGGAAGCAAACATTGTGACAAGGTGAACGCAAACCTTAAGTTTCTGTTTCAGGCTGTGGATGAAGAGTGGATTTTGTCATTAAATGAGAGATCACTAAGCTGCAGTGTTGGTATTCCAGCTGCTCACCTCCTGATCCTCCCGGCCAGGAGCTGCCAGGGCTTTCCCAGATTCTGCCTGTCCTCACACATCCCCCAAACCCACAGTGTCTCTCCATTCTGAGACTGCTCTGTGCTCGTGGAGAGAACCTGGTCTCCTGCTGCATCTCCCCTCAGACCACCTGCAGCTCCTTTGGATTCCAGTTCAACACCACCTCAGGCTCTTCTGCCAGCAAAAATATTGAGTTCAGCTGCAGCTGCCTCAAGGAGCTCCTCAAGCCTGCAAGGAGTGACACCAGTGACACTGTTTTGGGTGAATGATGGACCTACTGGTGAGTCCATAAATGTAATCATCAACCCTCCCTTTCATGTCACTGTGTTTAAACATTCTCTTACCACTATGGGCTTTGGAAGTGACAATCCCTTGCCCTTCACTCATAAAAAACACACAAATATTTTGCATCTGTCACAGCCGAGCTTCACAGATGTGCAGCAGCACAGATGCTGGTAATAGAAAAAGTATACATACATTTATATATTTGTGTTGCTCAGAGATAATTTTGATTTTGCCCCTCAGGGAAGACAGACATTGAGGTGCTGGAATGAGTTTTATGAGGAGCAGTTTTATGAGTTTTATGAGCTTTATGAGCTGAGTGAGTTGGGATTGTTGAGCCAGGAGAAAAGGAGGTTCAAGGGAGACCTTGCCACCCTCTCCTTTGAGAGGAGGTTGTGGTGAGGTGGGGATCAGACTCTTCTCTCAGGTAGCAAGTGTCAGGATGAGAGCAAACACCCTCAAGCTGCACTAAGGGAGGTCAGGATGGGATATTAGGTTAAAATTTCCTCATTAAAAGAGTTGTCAAGCACTTGAACAGGCAGGAAAACATCCCTGGAGGTATTGAAAAAGAAGTAGATGCAGTATTTGCAGACATAGGGCTAAACTTGGAATTATTCAGTTTAGGGTCAGACTTGATGATCTTGAAGGTCCATTCCATTCTAAAATATTCTCTGATCCTCTGTAATGGGTGCCTTGTGGTCACTGAATTTAAGTGTGTTGTTGTTATCCTGTGCTTGTTCCAGATGATGTTTCTCATCCTGTGTCAAGTATGTGAGCTCTCCGAGGGGGGCTCTCTTCATCCTCCCAGGATATGGGCAGGACCTGCTTTTATTTGGAGTAGTTTGCTGATAATGCCTTCTAAAATAGCAAAATCTGCTCAGTTGACTCTTCTGGCCCTACACCAGTCTGTTATTCCAAAAGTGGGGGGTGCATTTTTGATTTCAGGGTTTAAGGCTCCTGCTAATTTGCAATTTACCCAGGCCAGGCTTGTCTTTCCACTGAGATAAAAGAATTTTTAACCCTCAGTGTGTCTTTAGAAGGATGAAACCCTCTGCCTGTGTCGTTGGAGTTTTTGTTTGTATTGGTTTTTGTTTTTTATAAAGCAAAATACAGATCTAATAGGATATGCTTGGTAAAAGAATTATAAAGTAATAGGCTCTTTTGAACAAACTATTGAAGCTACTTGGGCTCTTCCAGCAAAAATTAAGGTTTCATTCAGATGCTGCAATGAGCAGTTGAGGGTAACTGTGCTGAGAGGGACCCCAGGACTGCAGGGGATTTTTGGGATGATGGGGAGCACACCCTCAGCAAGAGCAGGGAAAATGGACCTCAGGAGCCCAGAGAAATGGGAATCATTTCCAGGATTGAGCAGAGGGATTGGAGCTGCAGCAGCAGCAAACATAGAGGTTTTTTTATGACCTCGTGGGCCACTCACTGAGGCAGGGCTGACAAGTGGAAAGCAGTACCTGTTTTCTGTGCTTGCCAGGAGTTTGGTGTGGTTTTTTTCAGGTTAACAACAAAATGAAGCAAAATGTTTCTTTTTTTCTTTTTTTCTTTCTCCAGCTCTGGGAGACAGAAGAGTGCACATCAGGAATCTACTTTGTCTTGCTGATTTCAGGCAATAATTTGTGATGGAAGAAGTGCACACCCTAAGTCCCGCTCAGCTTGACTCAGAAAAGAGGTTTTTAGTTCAGATCACTTTGGAGCAAAAACTGGCACTTGACATTTTCATTAAAAGTAACCACATGCAGCACTACTTGCTGCAGGAGTTACCAACTCCTTTGCTTAATTTATTTTATTTTCAGGGGGAGGAACAGGCCCTCAAAGTGCCTAAATGCAGAGGAATGGTGCATGCCAGTGTGTGTGCATATTTATCAATGTGCCTCTCCATACATTTAGAAATAATCTTGGGAAATCTATCCTGGAGTGGAAACACCAGAGGACTTTTTTGTGACCCTGCAGTGATAGAGCTCTGTTGGTGTCACAGAGATGGTGCTGATTTATATCAGAGCAGGGCCTCTCAGCACCCAGAGCAGCAGGGATGGCACAAAGTCAGTCTGGGGCTTTTCTCTGTTGCTGCTTTGCTGTTTCAGGTCCCTGCCAGGGATTACTTCTCCCTCTTCCTCCAGCAGGACATGGATGTGGCAGCTACTGAGGCTTGGCATAAGTGGGAAGGGTGAGCAGCTTTGTGGAGGGCCTGTGCTGACAGAAAACATCTAATGGAACTCAGGTCAGGATGGATCCCTTCCACAAGGCCCTTTCTCTCATGAAACCTGACAGAAAAGCACGACAGAGGCAGCTGGGTTTGCTGCTAATCCCCTGCCTTTCACCTGGGTTTGTGTTTCCTCTGTCCTAATGTCTCCTGTCAGCTTTTGCTGTGCCCATCCTTCCTTTTTTTTGCTGAGCCTCTATCCCCAGGTAGAGGAGGGGATCTAATTTAGGGGACAGGACAGAAATTTGGCAGCATGTCATGAACATACTTCAACATGCTCTGTAATTTATAAGGCAGTGCACCCCTTTTTAGGGCCAGCCCTGAATCCCAGTATATCAAAAAGCTTCTGCCACTCCTAGTAATGTGTCCAGAAATACACTGTGTGAGGGGCCTTGTATCTATCAATAGAAGTGTTTTAATTCTCCTTTTAGTACCATGTATTTAGTCGAAGTTATGGCTAGGATGACTTAATTGATAAAGCTCTATTTCATGTAGCATGAAGGGAGAACAAAAGGTTTGATAATCTCTGGTGTATCATGTGGATTCCCATTGTGTGGAATTGACTTCAGGGGACTGAAAATTCTCTAATTAGGGATTTTTCTCTGTCCTGAGATCCTGGCAAGATTAGAGTTCAAAACTCAAGAATACAGCCTGATGTGTGTTGAAGATGTTCAATAAAATGGAAGGGATAGAGAAGTTCTAGATTCAGCTTTAAAATAGATGCATATATTCAGAGGATAGTCTGAACAGAGGAACTACCAGGACTGAATTATCTGATGGGCCTGATCTTTAAGCCAGGCATAATTTGGTCTGGGTATTCAAAACCTGAGTGGAGAAAACACAGTTCAAAACAAGACCAAGCTCACATGGTGGAGAATCACACAAACCCCCTAAGAGTGTGAGATACAGACCAGAATAATTGAAATCATAAGTAAAGACAGAGGATGACTCCTCCCTCTCTGTGCCTCATTGCCTGTAGAGGAATATCAGATTGGTGCAGAGGCCAACACAGACACGGAAATTTCCATAATACAGCAGAGATGAAGCACCAGATCAATGCTGAGGGGCATCTGAGCCATCTCACTCACTGCAAAGCAGGTGGCAGAAAGCAGCCATCTCCAGAGGACAGAGGAAGGGTTTTCAGGGCAGGAAATAAACCTGCCTTGGTGTCACTCCTGGGACCTGCATGCCAGGCTGGAGGACCTGTGTCAGAATCAGCTCAAAGCTGATGGGCTGGTACTGGAGTTTGGCCTTGGCACCAGAAAACTGCACGGAAACCAGAAAAATCTCCAGATATTCTGGAAGTTTTTATCTAGTAGCTTTACCCTGAGCTGGTCCTGCTCACTCAGACAATGCCTGTGCAGGTTTTCCTTAAGGAAGGATTCAGTGAACTCCAGGGTGCTGTCAGCCTCCTCAGGACCAGCACACAGATGCAATTCTTGCAGCACAGCTGCAAGGACAAACCACTTGTGGTGTGTTCACCTCTTTTCCAGCAGCTCTTAGGGACTTCTGGGAAGGCAGGCTCTGTCCCCAGGGGGAGAACAGTCAGGTGCTGAGTCTGTGGGTATTGACTCCTGGCTTTCAGCAGGACGTGGCTGTGTTTTCCCTGTGACATTGCTGCAGAGGCAGACAGTCCAGGGCCAGGGAGGGATGCAGAAGTATCTGGTAGACAATGATTCCTTGGGGATTGTGCTGTCTAGAAGATGGAAGAGGGCCAGGAGAGATCAAAGGCACAGTGTCTGCAAAAAAATAGTGATTACAGCTGTGTGCATGTATGGTTGTGGGGGGTATTCTGTTTTCTCTTTTGATGTAATTATTAATCTGTCTAGGAAATATCATTTCAGTTCAGTTTCAAAGCAGATTTTTTTTTTTTGTGAATTAAAAATGTGTTACAGATTCTTTCTTTTTCCTCAGAAATGAATGTGTGCATTTATGTAGTTGCAGCTTCACAGGCTGTCGTCATGGCATTGTAAAGGTAAGCTCAGTTTCTCATGCAGTTACATTATAAAATTGTGTGTAAAACTGAAATGGTTCACTGAAAAGGAAACCATAAAATTGTATAAAGATTCATGATCCCTTACTGGTCTTATTTTAACAAGAAACTATAAAAGGAAACATTTATTTTCCATGCTAAAAGTAAAGGTCACTCAGTAGCTTTCAGTTTTCTTTCCTTCTTTCCCTCTTCTTGGCACTCATGTTGGTTTCTGAAAATATTTCATTCTTTTTTCTTTCATTTCTCCCCTTTCAAGCTCCCCATCTTTCACTCTAACAGCTTCTTTCTTCTCTATCGTTATTTCCCAGCAAACCAATATCCTTAGGGGTTCTCCTGCCTTTTATTACAAAGAGTTCATCTCATCCGGCCCTGTGAACTGCAGGGCAGATGAGGAACTATTTTCAGCACTCTCATGTTCTAGAGGTAGTCTGCAAACCACTTCAAAACCTCATTCTTTAGTCATTCCTAAACTTTCTTTTCCACAGAGCCTCTGTAGCAGCTCAGAACGATGGTAGAGAACCAGGGGTCATTTGTAAAAGGTGGCAAGGAAACATTAAAAATTGTGTGCCAAACTCCAAACACAGAGGTTACTGACATTTCACTCTCGTGTGGAGATCCAGGGTCAGGAAATTCTTATTTTTAAGAAGTCACAGACTTTGATTATTGAATATTCAGAGACTTTATGGACTAGAACTGTAATTTCTCTTATCCCTGGGGTCTCTCCTGGGTCTAAACACTCCAGGAGTACAGCATGAAGTGTTCACTTTCAAAGATCAGCTTCTGTCTCCCTGGCCAAATTCTGTTCTGACAGGTCCTGGATTTAGCAAATAATTTTGCCTTTTAATGTGCCAAATTTCTGATGAAAGTAGGTCCTGTCCCTGCAGGGCCCTTCCATGGATTTTACTGCAGATGTCTGTCCAAAGCCCTGTATGTTTTCAACATGTTCTGTGCCATTCTGTAATATAGAAATATATAAAATATAGTGGGTTTTTCACCACTAAGATTTTTACTTTTCCATGGGCTTAAGAAGTCAGTGAACTACTGACCAATTAGGCATTACAAAAATCTTCAAACTCTGCCAATAGCACAAGGTTTTTGTTTCCTTCCTCTCTCGAGGTATACTTGCTTTTAGCTGGCTTTCTATTTGCCTTTCTATTTATTGTTCCTAAATAACCTCTATAAATAAAAAAAGTCTTTCTTATGTTTCCCAGTGAGGTGACTTATTTTTTCCTGTTTATTTTTTTGGCAAGAAATCTTTATTTTAAGGCATCACCGTGTTGACTTTTCTAATTTTCCTTCCCTGCTCTAGTAATTCTAGTTGAGTTTTAGTGGCAGCTGCTTCAGAAACCAGAGTCTTGTGACAGCTTCATAGATTTTGCTCAGTAATTGATGTTGGGCTTTGTAAAACTGCAGACCACTGGTGCAGCTGCAGGTGCATGTTCTTTTCTTCTTTCTCCATTTGGGACTGAAAAGCTCTTCCTTATTTTTAGTTCATTTTTGTTAATTTTATTCAAGCTCCCTCTAATTAATATTCTCATCATCTCTATCTGTTTGAAAGTACCCAAGAATAAAAAAAAAACTTCTATTTATTCCACTGTTTGCTTTTCTTTAATTACTTACTTCTGTAAGAGAAATGTTTGGCTGGTAATATAGCAAAAAGGAAAGTCTCTTTTTTCCCCACTGAAAGGACTATAACAAATTTCAGGGTTATTTTTAAAATTAGATATTTCAACTATCTCTAGAAAACCTTGAAATAGTGTAATTTTTCCCCTTTAATTAGCTTAAATGTTATGTTTAAAAATGTGACATGAGCTAGAAATGAATTTCTAGCAGAATTCTATCTGGGGCAAAGTAGCAGCTGATAAATCTGAATTTCCAGGCAGATTTCCTCCAGAGGGCTTGCAAGGCAGTCCTTGGATGTCCTTCAGTGGGAGCTGTGTGTCGCCAGTGTGGGACTGGGACATTTTAAGATGTGTTTTTCCTGTGGAGGGTTATTGGGGTTTGCAGGCAGCCCCCTGGCACTGCCCTCCCTCCTGCCCATCCCATTCCCTCTCTCCCAGAGGATGCTCTGGAAGGAGTGACCTTGGCACTGGCAGGGTGCTGGGTTTGCCCTTTTGGGTGCAGAAGGGGAATGTCACAGCTGGGACACCCTGGGGGATGTCAATACTCTGAGCCTGGCTTCTGTTCTGAACAGAAAAATGCATCTGCTCCCAGAGCTCATTAGGAGTTCAAGGTAACTGTGTGCTCACAGAAAGGACACTCCATTGAATTATTACTCTTGATTAATAGAATTATTACAAAAGAAAAGTTATCCCATTATTTGTTTGATGGGAGGGGCTGTTCCATGCACATAACTCTGAATGATGTGGGGCTAGACCTGAATCTAAGGCTGTTTGCAGGGAAGGCTGAGCACCTGCAGGGGAATGGATGAGATTTCTCCAACTGGTGTCCAAGAGGAGGGTCAGGCTCACATTCTCTTTTCAGGCTGCACTTTCTGCTTCTCCTGCACTGGATGGGGCTTTGATGTGATCTGTTGCATGTAAACCCCTCCCCAAAGGCTCTAATCTTAGCTTCAAGATTAGTTAAACTTTGCAAAAGTTATGAAAGGCTGGACTTAGTACAACATAGCTTAGTCCAGAGTACTAAACATAGTGCTTTTGATAGATCATGCCTTTCTAATTCTTCCAAAGAGGCCCAGCACAAATCTAAGATATGAGCAGTAGTAACACAAGGAAGATGCTCCTCAGTACTCGTCAGGAGTAAATCCAGGCGAGCTGCAGCTCCAAACACTTGAGGAAATTGGGTAGGTGCACTGAAACAGAAAGCCCTGACAATTTTGGCAGCTCCTAAAATGCCACTGAGTGCAGCAGAAGAGAGCAGAGCAGCTTTCTTTCCAGCCAGCACCTCTCCTGCCTTTTCTTTCTCTGTCTATGCAAATACCTGCACTACCTGCCTCATGAGTTTTCTGGCCTTTTGTGGGTTTTTTTTTCCATTTACCTCATTCTTCCAGGGAGGTTGTGGAAGTGTTTGTGTCTGTTTGTGTGCACAGTGAACAATGCCATGGACTGTTCACTGGAGTGATAAATTGTGCCCAGGTACCTCTCATTGACTTCAGTTTCTTTCCTATTGGACATGTCTTAGATTAACCAGGCACGAGGCATTAATCAAGGAGGTATCTACAAATAAATTTTTCATCATAATGAGCTGTGCAGCTGAATTAATAGTATTTGCTCTCTCATTATTTGTCATGATCTATGGGTGTGGTAGCAGTGCAGTGCACCCAGCTTGGCTGTTGGTGTTGCTGTGATCTCAACATATAACTAAAATATATAACAATATATAACTTAGCAAGAAATAAAATGCTCATGTAATAATAGGTCAGAACATTTTTTTTTCTACCTGCAGAGTGTATTTCAAATGCTTTAGACACTCCATTAGAGTTTTCTCATAGTGGATAAATATTTTTTAGTTAATTTCTTGTCCAGCATTGATAACAAAGTGGTAGGTCAAGGCACCAATGGAACAAAAATAGCGTTTTGAAGCTTGTTATGATACAGATCTTGCAAAACATCTCTTAGCAATAAATGCAAGTGTTTTATTATGCATGTGCAGGTTTAAAATTTCACTGAATTCTGACTCTTCAAATTCTAATTCTAACTAGGAATTAAAAAACGTCCTTTTTGTTGCAATTTAGCTTTAAAATTTAGTGGCTTTCTAGAATAACTGGTTCAAGAAATTTTCATTTGTATTTTTTCTGGTAAGAAAACTGATATTTTTCCTAAGATGATAACTAATGATTTTTGCAAGAGAATGTAATTTCTCTAATGACTGACTGAATTCTGGAGAAGAAAGATTTGTGTAAAGTACTGGTGAATACAGCCCATCAAATAATTTTGTTTATGTTTACATATGTTTAAAAATAATTTTAATAACATTTAAGCTACCATTGAAAACAAAAATTACTGCAAAAATTAACCTGGATATTTAGATCTGTTTGCTCTCAGCATGTTGTCATAGATGTACTAGGAATTATTCTTTTTCATGCTATTTTCATTGAAGCCTTACAGGTAGTAAAAGATAACCTCTGAAAAGAGATGTTCATTGAATCCTGGAATAGTTTGGCTTGGAAGGGACCTTTAAAGATAATCTAGTTGCAATGAGCAGGGACACCTTCCACTAGACTGGGTTGCTCCAAAAAAATCCTGGAGTGGAATGTGTCTGGCAAAGTTTATTCTGCCACCGTGGAGAGTGGAGACATTTGGAAAAGTGAATCCTAATTTCAGAGATGCAACCTGTTCCAGTTACCCCTTGAATAATGAATGGCAGCAGCATATGACAAAACTGTCCTGTTTGTAAAAATAGAGGAAAGACAATAACAAAACCACCAAAGCAAAGCCCAGGCAGCCATGGAGAGCTGTCCCACCAGCAGGAAGGGGGAGGAAAAGGCACAATTGCAGATTAACTGCAACCACTTTTCCCAGCCTTTGTGTTGCATTTTTGGATGCAAGGCAGAAACTGGGGCTCCCTGCTCCTATGGAGTTTTGTGGCCTCATGACTCATTTCAGAATTGAAGCGTTTGCAGCAGCCGGACAACACTGCCCATCTTCATCCCCCTCAGAAATTGCATTTATCCCATTTATCCCAGCACTATTGGCGTGGATGTCTTTGTGGACAAAAAAAAAGAGCAATGTGATTGAGGAGAGCTCATCCCAGGGCACATTTGTGGCAGGATTTCAGTCCCATGGTGGCAGTGGAAGATCACTCAGCCGTTGCAGATGAGGCAGGAATTCCTGGAGTGAGGCACAACCATTTGAGGTGTTCTTTGAAAAATCTCTGAGCTTTGGGTGCATTCAGCAGAAACTGATGCTGACCTGTGGCACAGGATGGGATTAGTTTGCATTTCTAATTAGTTTCTGCATATCCTGAAGCAGCTGGGCTTCCCAGAGCAATGTACAGGCTTTGCAGGGTATCACCAAGCTGAAGTTCTCTCTGTGGATATGTAAAGATTAAATGCACAGCAAAGTGCTGTGTGGTCGAGTTAGCTCAGCAAACACAGCTAGATACTTCGGGACGTAAATTAATCTCAACTTTCAGAGGAGCATAATATGGCCCCTTAAAATTCACTGAATTAATTATCTGACAAATCTTTAACTAAACACACAGGATGTACTATGCAGATCAGAGACCCCCTTTCTCCTTGATTACAGCTCAAAGTGGGAATGCCCTGTATGCCACGGCTCTGATTGCTCTGCAGTCATTCTCTGAGACCCATAGCTGGTAAATTTTTTTGTAGCACTTGGCAATGGATGGCTCTGGTGGTGTTTGAAGCCTCACTGCTCATGGTGTTTCCATTCTGTGTGTGCTCAGGCTCCTTCCCTGGTGTGCTGCAGCTCCCATGCTCTCCTGCAGCAGAAATCCCGAATTTCCCCCGCCAGATCTGCTTGATGTGGAGTGTGGAGCTCTGGAACAGCAGGTATGTTCCTGGAATTCTGCTTACAGTGGTAAAAGCTGCAGTTCAGCAGAAGGAATAATAGTCACAATTGTCTCTGAAGTGTTTTGACACTTGTTCGTAAAACTCCTTCAGAACCTACACAGAGTGGATCCTTTATTTTAATGAAATTCTGTCTAACACAGGCTATTACTCACTCTCCCTCCTCTGATTTCTGTGAAGTGCCAGCTCAGAGGATGCTCTTAATGATGAGCCTGAAGAGGCTTCCTGGGATTTGCAGCTACTAGCTTCTCCCAGCACGTTTGTATTTTGAGAGAGAGACATTACTGAAGTGGCAGGAAATTCAGAGTGTGGAAGTTCACCAGCAGAGTAAAGCTCTCCTAAGGACATCCTTGTATTTTGGGGATTCCTTTTCAGGGAAAAACTGAAAAATCAAGGTTTATCTAATACGTACATCAAGTATGGGTGGGAGGAAGAATGTGGAGAAGTCATTCTGCATCCTTTGCACCCCCTTGGCTTTGGGACTGAGCAGGGCCTGGGCTCTGCTCTGAGCTGCAGAGTGTGAGCAAGCCTAAGTATGATAAATTCTTCTATGGCCCAGTCACCACGGCAGCCTGCAGACTTTTATCCACACAAGAACTCCTGCCCTAACAAAAGCAGTGTGCTGTGGTCATGCACACCAAGCAATTCCTCTGTCTGGTACCACGGATAATAAATATTTGGCTATGTTGGAAAAACCCCGAGTGCAGAAAGCATGTCCTCCCTCTTTTGCCAGGGCGTCTGGTCCCTGAAAAAAATGTCACCTTGCTGAACAGCATTTAAATCAAAGTGAAGTTTAGATTCCAGCTCTGGTTCAGATATTTATAAACCTGTCATCTGCATTTCTGTGGAAGGACTGGGTTGACTAATAGCCAAATTGCTCCAGGAAATGCAGAGGAAGACCATTTGGAGGTCAGATAATATTTAATCAGGAAACTTTTCAGCACATCTTTGATGTTCCTATTAATTTTATCTTTTCCCTGATTCATAAATAATATCCATCTGGAGAAACTTAGATGCATTTAGTTATGTTTTATTAAGCAGGAAGTAATCCACTAGTCACACATTTTTAGGAAACCACACTTGGCTTTATCTTCTCTTTCCATGGAGAGTCGGATACACACATGGTAAAATCCCCTCCCAGCAATGTCTCTCTACAACCACAGATTTTTCTTGTATTTCTCTCTTGTTGGATCACCCGAGAATTAACCCAAGCACCAACAAAATTTTCTGTTTACCCTGGATGTCTTGAAATACCATGGCTCTCAGGAATTCCTTTGTTGTTTTATTTAAAGGGTATGCACTGCAATTGATTCCAGCGCATCATGACATTTACAAAAGTGCTTTTTGCAAGGAGGCTCCTAATCTAGGCGACGAAAGAAAGCATCCAGAATTGAAGGTGATTCCTGCTGTTCTGCAGGAAATCTCTGTGTGTCACAGGAGGATGTGGAAGGCACAGGGGAGAGGCAGAGCAGACAACCTGTGGTGGGTGCATGGTCAAGCTCATGAGGGGACAGAGGGACACACAGGTCCCGGAGGTGACCCAGTGCCACCCCCAGAGTGTTGCTTTGTGTGGGCAGTGGCACGGGGTGACTCTGAGGTTTTCTGCCACGTGCTATGGGATGTCATTGTCACAGGGAAGCAACATTTTCCTTCCCTCACCAAAGTTCCTGTGGGAGATGTTGCTGTGAGGTCTCACCATAGCTGAATTTATAAATTATTGCAGCCTCATTGTGTATTTGCTAAGATATTCAAACCAAAAAAGGTAGGAAGTAAATGAAGAGAAGCTGTGATAATTCTCAAAATAAACCTGAATAGGGGTTTTGTGCTTTGGTCTGACATCTTATGCAAATCACTCTCCTCCCTCTGGTTGGTAGCAGAGGGAAGAGAGAAGAGAGCTTTTTAGCTTTTACATAAATACCACTCAGAGATCCATAGCCTGAGGCTGAACTGAGCTAGTTTTGAAACAAGAACGATCCACTGGATCAAATAATCTCAAGTTTCCTTTTTCTGTCTTTCCAGCTTAACTATTGTAAATGAAAGATAGATTTCAGATAGGTTCTAAAGTCTTTTGCCACCCCCAGGCCTACTTTTTACTTTGTGCTGTTACAAATTCTGTTGCAATTTCAAACTATTAGGCCTTTAAAAATCCCTATATTGTAAAAATTCTGTGCAAGTTATATTGGGATACTTGCATGAGTGATTTTTAAAAATAGCTTTCACAGTGTGTAGATCAGGACCTGTACAATCCTCCCCTGCTGAGGACTTGTAAAACTACCTGCCCTTTTTAGATTGCTTTGTTAAAGCAGCAAGAATCATCTGCATTAAATTTCTGACCCTCTTCTTCCTTCTGCCCTCCTCTGCCTCAAATCTACAGCACCTCTGACCAGTTTCTGGTCTGATGTCACAAGAGGTGTGTCCAGGATGTTCTGTTTATTTCTGGGAGAAAGAGCTGAATAAAGAGGGAGATCCTATTAATGTCCCAGGAAGCAGCACGAGCCAACCTTTACCGAGTTCACAGTGAGAACTGTAGGTACTGTAAAAACACAGGAAAACATGATCATTTGGACAAATTGCAATTATGTTGGAATGGTGCATCTGTACAAATTTAAATATAAGTGATTTGTGGGGTTAGAGCCAGTGTGAGTGCACACAGTGCTTTAAATTTACTGATTAATAGCAAACAGTGTTCTTTGGGAAAACTGCTCTGTAAAATTGAAATGTAAATGATGGGTTTTTTTTTCACTGAAGCACATTTTTCAAATTTTTTCTTTTTAGTGGTAGGTGGCTTGCCTGTATTCCCTCCCAGCTTTTCCAGATGATAATTCCATGCTTCCACCTGGCTCTAGGAGTCATTAGTGGGTGACAGCTCTCTGAGGCATCCATAGAGCTCCTCTGCCCTGCCTGTTTGAACTGCCATGTTTCAGATGTGTTATCAAGACATTGCTATTGTGCAGACACAGATTAGTTCTTGAGACTGATTTTTCTGCTTCACCAGTTCTTTTGTAGCTGCCAGAACTAATTGCTTACATTACATTACCAGTCTGGGCCTCTATCACTCCCTGGATGATGCCATCCGTTGGAATACAGCTGCATACTTAAATGCACTTCTTAACTATATTTTACCATTTCTGCCCATGTTTACAACTGACAGAATTGTCCCTGACTTTTTTTTTTTTCTCTGACCCCCCACTACGTGCCAGAAATTGCATAACAGCTGAACTGATTCACTTGCTTTTTCTACCCCCAGAATTTCCAGATTTTTCTGATTTAATGGGAGTTTAACAAAGCTATGTATAAATTCTGTGTATGAAGGATCTCTCCTTTTTGAGACTGGGTAAAGTTGCTGGGAAGCAACATTCTAGTGAGTGCTGATACTTAGAAAACTTAAAGCTTCAGAAAGGCAGAATGAAAATCTGGAAATGCCTCAAAACCTATCCTTCTTAATAGGATATCCCCTATAATAAAAGGGGTTTTTTTTTATTGTCCAGCTGTATTGCATCTTCATTCCAAGATATAAAAACCTCTATATCCATCAACTGTGCTGTGCTATGACACCAACACTGGCTGTCAATAAAAATTCCTGGATGATGCTTGCACATTCAAATACTCATGTTAACTTCAGCTAAGAGTTTTTTTATAACTCAAGAGAGATATTTTATACAATACTCACCATTCCTTCCTGATATGCATTTAGAAGGAAAATTGTCTCGCTGAGCAGAAGTAAATGAGTGTGTGTATGTGTATATGCATTTGAGAAAAAACAATCCAAAATTTGAATATATCTTTTTAGATTTACAGGGTGAAGACATTAATTTTTATCTGTTCTTTATATCACTTTTGCTTTAATGTTGAAGATTAGCTATTATTAATATTGTTAATAATAATAGTTATGATGTACTTTGACACCATGTGAATAAAACAAAGATTTCTAGATGGCATAAGAGTGAGATCATGCTGTGTTTGGTGACTGGGGTTTTAAACCCTTCATATTCAAAACCAAATTAAAGAGGTGTAACCGATGGGAAGATTCTCTCAAGATTTGTAACAACTTTTTGAATATTGTTCATTTTTTGAATGATGATATTTTTGACACCAGGCAGAACAAATTTTTTTCCATGAAAATTTATATGGAATAGATTTTAAATGTTAAATATGACATTCTTAATCAGCCCAGTTTTCATCACTGCAGATTATGTGGACATCAGCTGACCTTTTATTTTGAAGAGAGGACATCACTGTTCTACATCCTACCCAGTACTTGGTAAACAGCCTTAAAATGCTCTCAGGGTGATTTTTTCTAGCACTGGCTTCCCTCAGACACAAAATGCAGACCAAGTGGGGACTGGGAACACACAGCTGAGGGCATTTCACTGGTTTGTGCTCTGTGTCTGAATTATCAGACTGGACACCTTCTGTCACATGGAACTGAATTGGTACTTGAGTAAGGATTGAGTGCAAAGTGACAATTTTGGCTAACTCACTTTTGTTCTTGGTATATTCATTTCCAAAGGCTTTCAGCTTTCTTCATCGCTCCTTCAGCTTCTTCTCACCTACTCCTTTCCTTATTTTGGTTTGTTAGCTGCAACTAAATGAAACCTGATGCTTTTCCTAAATAGTATTACATATACTATTTTTAATAGTATATTAAATTGTAACATTATATATGATATATGATATATCATACATCATACATCATACATCATACATTNCCTAAATAGTATCATACTAATGGTATTATTCTCCAAGATGAAAAACTTTTCAGAGCTGTGAGGTGAGGCACATCCTAAACCTCTCAGGGTGTTTTTCTGCCTGGTTCTACATCTCAGCTCGCAGGGGGAGTGTTCCCAGACCTGCATGCAGGGAAGCACAACTTCCAGAGTGGCATGTGGGAAACAGGGGGAGATAACATAAAAGGGGAGATTGGAAGTTCTGTCCCTGGCACAGAGAATTTGGGACAAATGCATTGGAGGGGAGGGGCTGAGCAGCAGGAAAGCTGCTGAAGTCATGAACCAAAATAAGCATCACAAACAACTTGTGCCGTGATTTCCTACAGACTGTATCTCCTCTCAGATCATTGCAGCCATTTCCTTGTGGGAAGAGGGCAGCAGAATTTATTCCTGTGGTTGGAGAATTAGATTTCTCAAAGGGAGAAAGGAGTGGGGAGGAACACAAACCACTGGCTGTATCGGATGCTGATTTAATTTACATTTGTGGTGATTGGATTGCAGTAATTTCCCTGGAGAGCAGCTTCTGAGATAATAATTTCCAAAGACAAGCTTAGCCATGGTGAGCTGAGGACTTCCTGAAACAGGATGGCCTACTGAGAAAAATATCTTTTTAAACTCGTGTGGGTTCAGCCAAATTTAATGGGAATTCAAAGGACAGGAAAGCATGGAGGGACTGTCTTGCAGGCACAGCAAGTTCATTTGTGGAAAAATTCAGTGTTGGTAAAATTGTTTGCTATAAAAGGATCTTTCAGGGAAGTGCATTCAATATTCTTAGAAAACATCTGTGGGGAGTTTGGGAGATTAATAAAGAGCCTGGTGTATTTGCAGTTATCCATGCCAAAAATCTGCACACCCATAAAATCCCCAGAGCACAGGAGTGAACAGGGTTTAGCCATAATCACACGGTGTGATAGGAGGAAAAGCTCAAGTTCTGACTGGTTTTGGTTTCTGTCCCACTTTTGTGCCAATGTTGTCACCTGTCTTCCCTACAGAGAAGGAGTCTCAGTCCTCCTCTTTACCTGGAGGGCTTCAGTCCAGCCCACCGTGATCCATCTCAAGAGGTATCAGTCATTTTTTATGAGTGAAAAGAGGGAAAGAGTGAAAACAGTGATTTCTGATTATATGCTGGGATAAACAAAGAATGAAGCCAAAACAAACCAAGAAAACCTTTTATTGTCTGTCTCAGAGCATGGTAAGTTAGAGCATTTATGGGCCAGGTTTGGGGTATATTTAGGCTGCTTTTTCTGGTTGCTTAACACAAGAGAGCTGCAGAATCTGCCTGATCTGAGGGCCCAGCATAGTGGGGATTCTGGCTCTGTTGCAAAATCACCTTTGGTGTCTCTATTAATTAGGCAGCAGGGCTGTCACAGTGCCTTAGCCATGATCCATTTGTTAAACTCACTTTGATGCTAAAAATAGTCCCCTCTTGTTAGCTCTGGCTTCCTCAGGACAGCTCCTGTTTGATTTGTGATGCTGTGTGAACAGGCAGAAAGGACTACTGGACAGTCTGGTGAAAAAATCAAGAAGTACTTGTAACAAGGAAGGTAGGGGAAGTTTGTGGCACACAAGAGAAAACCTCAGGGGACCTTGCTTCACCCCTTCCAAGCTGTTTGCTTCTCCTACATCCACTGCAGAATGATTGCCATCAACACATCAACACTTGTCATACCCTTAACCATCAAAAGATACCTCTAATTCACTCTGAACAAAAAGCATTTTCAATGCTGCACACAAATAAACAGTTTCATTTCAATGATGTCCATTTTAAAATTGCCTCCTTGAAATGAAAACCATCAGAAGAAATCCCATCTACTTGCATTCTTTGTCAACTTTTTTAAAACAAAGAATTAATTAAAAAAAAAGAACCTATGAAATATTTCTGTGCAGTTGAATCCATTCTTTTCAAACTCATACCCCAAATGAAAGTCTTCATATATAAATTTTCTCATAACTCTGTGGATGAGACCTCATGAGTTCACAGGGTCATGGTAAAAAAAAAGTGAGCATCCACTCAAGGAGAGATGGTTGGATCAGCCATCATCCAGAACTGGGCTTTCTTCTGACCTTTGTTGTAAGCCCTTAAAACCCAAGCTGATTTTACCTAAATGAAAATAAAGAAGAATTGGTGTGAAAATTCTAGAAAGGTTGGAAGGGGGCTGTTTGACTAGGGAAGATAGTTTCAAGGCTTAAAAAAAATGTGTTTGAATCCTTTGGTAACTCAGACAAAACAAGGACAAATATTGTCCTTCATCCCAGCCTGGACTAGGACAGAGTTTCTCAGCATGACAAACCCTCAGCTTTCCCTAAACACAACCCAGTGGCACCAAACAAGGACCAGGCCATCTCTGTATTTCTGCTCCTGCAGTTTAGAGTGTGAGTCAGGCTGACTTTGAAGACAACTGATTTCAATCACAGACTCCACTGGTATGGGGTGAGAAGAGGTCTGTGGTCTTTATGGCATTTTCAGTTGTTTTGCTGAGCAGACCACAGCTATGTGCAGTCCCCAGAAACCTTAAGAACAAAATAATGACTTGGTTGCCAGTGAAGTCAGGGGCTTTGTTGAGTGCTGACATTTTACCTTCTTTTGCAGTCACAAAGGCAAAGCCAAGATTTACTGGTAACTGAAGGAATCTCCTGATAATGCCAGACAGAGGTGACAGTGGGATCTCCAGGAGGAAGAGCACCGACCATGGGGGCAGGGTTTGAAGAGATTTCTCCTCCAGAGCAGCTCTCTGGATGATCAGGCCATGCAAAAGGCCATGATGGGATTTAAGTGCTGCAGCAGATGTAAGTGAAGCCCAGAGAACAGATTCACCCCTTTGGTTCTGCAGGATCTGTGAGCAAATCAGTTTGGAGAGATCACAGTAATGACATTTTCAGTGTTCCCTTTCTGATGGCTGGGGGAAACACTGACACTGGGATGAGAGAAACGACAGGGAAAAAAGGGAGGAAAAGTGTTAGCTTTAAAAAGTCATACAATCACTGTTCTACTTTCGTGTAAATTTCTCAGATTTTTTTTCCCAACCCTAATTCTAACCCTTGGGAAGAGTCCTGTTCATTTCACTTAGCTGCTCTAAGTGATTTTTACCATGAAAAACACAATTTTGTTTTAACTAACCTCTGTTTTATCAACACATTTATTATGAGGTGCTTGCTGGCCTCAGCATACACAGCATGGAAATTATATATTTAATGGAAAGGATTTATTTCATCAAAGCTTCATTTGTCTTATTTATGTGGGTGCACCTAGACAGCCTGCTCTGTCTAGGATGTTGGAGAGCCATGCTTAACGATTTAAAAAAGCTGGTTATAAAGAAGAAAAAACCACATGCAATCAATCTCTCTTTGCCATCCTGCTGTCTTTTATGCTCTTGCTGTCACTTAAAAATCTTAAGATGGAGGTGTGACCCTTACTAATACATTCCCATACGTGTCTAACACTTCTTCTTAACAGCCCCCGACTGCCTCATGCGCAGCCGTCCCTGCAAGTGTGGATTTATTCTTTTATGAAATCTTAGAAAAAGGTGCAAACTGAAGTGTAAATAACATTCATCTCACCCAATCCATTGGAATGAGACTGCTGCTTTTAAGGTGGATTAGAGCTTAGGGGAAAGTTAAAATTTTCTCACGAATGTTATGTAAGGGAATGCTAAAGAACATGGGCCCCATGTTAACAGAGAGTGATTTGTCTCAGCTTTTTCTGGTGTGTGGTGAATATTATTTGAAATACTTGGCTGTGTGCAAGAATATTTCATATTATAGATGCAAAGTGTGCCACTTTTATGACCCTGCTGCTTTTTGTTACTAATCAATTGTCATACACACAAAAGGAAAGCCATTCGGTGAGAGATGGGCTAGAAACACAAACACTAAAATGAGAGACCCACTCTGACAGCTCGGAGATAATTTCCTGACATGGAAGAGAATGAAGCAATGGTATCTCTTTGCCACAGTGGCCTATCAGACTTTGAATTTATTTTCAGATGGTTTCAGAGCATCTCTCTAGCTGTCAACACGTCAAGCCTGTTCCAGAGCCCATTGGTGTCAACAGGAGCCTTCCCATTCACTCCTCTCAGCTTTGATCAGACCCTTGAAAAGTTCAAACCTCCTAAGTGCATTTGGGAGCTTTTTCTGTGGGGCTGGATCCCTTCTATTTCCATGTTTATTAGTGCTGTGCCATAGAGATCTAGCTAGAAATGTATATCTTTATTATGGGGGCTGGGGGGTTAAAAATAAAAATATTTGGTATCCATTGAAGTTTAGGCTCAGCCCACCCAGAGTTTCTGGAGTTTTTTACCAGAATTTATGACATAGTCCTAAATATCTCCCTGCAATTTGTCACTCCAGAATGATGTGCCACTGACTAAAAATGAACTGGGTGTGAAAATCTGTTGATTGGCAATTTCCAATAGGAAATCTGAGCCCCCTGTGACACTTTGTGAATGATCTGCTGTGGAGAGCTGCATCCCACGCTGCAGACATGTTCAGCTGAATGGGAAATAGGCCAGTATTTATAGCAGCTAAACCTTCCTTTACGGCACTGAAATTCTGCCTTTTCTTCCGCACCAAGACGCTTTGCCATCTCGCTCTTGAAAATGGAATTTCCAAGCTGTTGAATAGCAGAGACCCAGGCAATTACAAGCAAATCTGGGGGAAATTCAGAAGTCCAAAGCAATTTCAGATAAAGGTTAGAACACAATAATTGGACTTGAGAGAGTTCTAAAAATGGGGGGAAAATCATCTGTATAGCAAATCAGGTTATTTTCACAAGCAAGATGCTTTCTTTAATTTTTTTACTGAGCAGTAGGACACGTTTTTGCTGCACTTTCTGCCCTCCTGACCCTTATTTTACAAATATAGACACCTGTACTGCTTGCAAACATTGTTTCAGCCTAGTGACATTCTTTGCTGACTGCTCCAACCTGCAGTCATAACCTCACCCTGTTAATGAGGCTGATAATTGAAATCATTGTCAGCAACTTAGTTTTAAGTCAGTTAATTATTCTACTTCGAACAGAGCCCTTTTCATTAAAAAATTCAAATCCTCTCACTCAGTGCTTAATGAAGATAATTTGGAGATAGGTGCCCATACATGCACATACATAAATTATCTGCATCCTCTTGCTCTAATAAATTAATATTTCAGATTAAAAAACAAAGGGTTAAAGAATTTGTTTAGAAAGATACAACATATTTAGTGGGTTTGCCCTTTCTGACAGTCATTTCTTCAAGCACTTGGAGCAGAAACATCTTTGACTGTGGACAGCATAAATGTATTATTTAAAGTTGTAACAGTAGCAAAACCAGGTCATACTAAGATTAGAAAGTGAAAAAATAGTGAAAAAAGAGTAAAAAATAACTCTGTGTAGACTTAAATTAAGGTTTAACTAGAATTTGTCAGCTGGAGGTGACAGGAAAAAGACCAAAAAGTGTAATGGCTGATCTGATCATTGGGAGAATGACAGAGGTGCAGAATGGAGCTGCAAAATTCCAAGGACAAATCATGTGGTTTTCATAATGTTCAGGATACATAAGTGCAATTGTAGAACAGATAGGAAAATATAGCAAGAAATCAGAATACAAATAGTTCTGGTCATGGTTTCTGAAGAACGAAAAATGAAAGGGAAAAAGGACACAGTGCAAAACTTCCTGGGATGATGAAATGAATGGATTATCTCTCTTATGGAAAGAGAACTTGGTTATGAAAACAGCCAGAGGAAAGCTGAGTGAACAGATGTTGGCAAATGCATCTAGGGCTGAGGGATAATTATCACTAAGGAGGAAGAGACAGCTAAAAAATAACTATTTAGCATGGAGTAATGAATAAATTTAGACTCAAAATTAGAAGGCTGCTAATAATCAGAAGAGGGGAGTTTCTGTTTGGAAGAATATGAGACATTTTGAGCTGGAGTTTTTGAGACTGGGAGAAGAAATTTTGCTGTTGAAAGGATTTGAGACTGTTGGGCTTGCTCTTTGCATGCTGTTTGTTTGATAATGTCCCATCTTCCAAGGTTTCCATCACTTTTCTCCCTCATTCCTTCTCCCTCTATCACATCCTCAGAACATTTCCCTGCCTGTTCTGCTCTGATCCCCTGGCAAAGGTTACAGAGAAATGATAAAAGGATGGAGCTTCCCACTACACCCAAACCCCTCACATTTCATGCACTGATTGTTATTTTTTCACCCAGTTCACACCATATAACTGTCAAATTTGAGGCTGCAGAAGAGTTCTTCCTTCAGACTGGTAGGATTTAGCTTTTGCTCATTTTTGGCTTTTTCCTGTCATATGGACACAGTAGGCTGCTTAGATTTAGCTGGGGCTTTTATTGAATTTTTTCCTGCTATATCAGGAAAGTGGCTTATTGGTTTCTTGGCAATAATTCTAGTTTTAGAGATTTTATTGTAGTTTTAAGTTTGTTAAGGAAGTCAGGAAAGTTTTATGGCTTCTGTCAAGTGAAATAGATGTTATAAAGTGTTCTACAACTAAACATCTATGGCTTAGTAGCCAAGGACAGAAACAAGACTAGAAGTACTTTCTGCTTAAATAAACGGAATAGGAGGATTTTAGAGAAATTAAAAAAACCCTTTTATTTTTATCCAGACCAACTAATATCCCCTTCTCTCACTATTCCTTTTATCTGTAGAGCTCTGAGCTGGACTGCTTTCAGATTTCTTTGTATTATTCTGTTTGATACAAAGATTTTCCACATGGCTCCTTTCCAATCTCCAGTGCATGCCTGACAAACTGGTTTGAAGATTTACATTTGGTGATAAAGGTCACAAAACAACAACAAATAATGAGAGGTGAGCATTTTTCAGTTTTGTTTTGTTATGACAAAGCTGTGTTTCCTGTTCTCTGTGGCACTTGTGATACTTGTTAAGGACAGTGAAATTTCTTGTTGCCAAAGGTTCTTTTTTTACTAATAGGTGCAAGAAATCTAAAAGCAGAAAGAAGAGAATGAGGTCAAAGCACACAGATTTTTGTGGTTAACAATTCCCTCAATAATTCCTGGGGATAGGATGTGAGATTTTCCATGAGTTATTAAGATGGAAAGGCAAGACTCAAATTTGGGTGGAAGCAGTGGAGGTCTCAAGGCAGGAGATTCACACATTTGTGCTGCCTAGAAAGCTGCCTGCCTCTGTGAACAGAGGGATTATAACAATAATAACAATTTTCTTATGGAAAATACTAAAATTTTTAAACCTGTCACTTTTACAGTGGGGTTTTTCTTTGCTTTGCTGAAGGACAAGGAAGCAGAATTGAAAGGAAGCCTTGAATTGAAAACTACTCAACATTCCAGCAAGCAGGACACAGTTTGGGGCTACCAGGAATAACAAAACAGCCTCTTCCTTTGTTGTTACTCTTGTTAGGTTTTAATGGGAAAGTAGTTTAAGAGTTTGGTAGTGATGTCAAGCAAAATAAATGGATTTTCAGTCCAAAGCCCAAAGGTAGGCCCTGCAGTAGATCCTACAGAGTACTCCTAAATTCTCCTTTAGGAAAGTGAGCTGTGTGCTTTGGTGTGTGCTAGCTCAGAGGGGGGATGCAGTAAAAATCAGAAAGCTTTTCTCAAACTTGTGTTGCATTAATGCAGTTCAGCCAGGAGGTGAGAGGACCAGGAATTTCCAAGGTGAGATCGTCACTGTGGCTATTTGTGTTAGAGAGCTCCACCACGAGGAGTTTCTCCTGAAAGCTTTGACCACAAAGAGTCCAGCAGCTGAGCTGGCCAACAGGGCTGTGAACTCAGCAAATATTGCCTCTGTTCTGGCTCATTCAGCTGCCAGCTCCTCCTCACCCATAACTATTCGTGGTTATATTTGTTGGGTGTCTTGGTATTTTCTCACAGGATACCACAGCTAGGTGGCTCAAGGGAATAAATTAGATCTTTTCATCTTCCAGATCAGTAATAAGGTGGGGAAAAATGCATCTTTTGAGGAAGAAACCACATTTTTATCCATTCTGTGAGACAGCAGCAAACTGAGCTCAGCACATTGTCGGAGATGTCCAGGAGAAGAGGAAAGCACAGCCCTTTTCTTCATTACCACAGAGAATATTTATTTTTCAAATCCATATCCCAGTCTAAATCCAGATTGTGCCTGAACAAAAAGGTTACCAATTAGATGTATTTGTCAATATTTTCTGCAGGTTTCCTTCAGGAAAGAGATTTTGGATACTGAGGCAGTGTTTGGCTGGGACTGCTGCATCCAGGCCAGGCTTTCTGATCCAGCCAGAGCAGCCTGTGTTTAGAAGATGAAAGGAGGAATCCTCCTGCCAAAGCAGAGCTGGCACTCACCATTTGTCATTTTTTACAAGCAAGAGAGACTTTCACAAGTCTAGTAGTAGGACTCCATTAAAATAACTGAAACTTCTTGCTGAGGGAATGTACCAAATTTTTGAATGCGGGGATTCATCTTGACCTTCTGAATTTATTCATTTTATTGACCATTTTTTTTTCTCTTTAATTTAGAAATTTCTGCTTTGGGAATATTTAGCTGCTGTTTTTAATAACAATACCATTTTAATGTCACTAATTTCAGCAGTTGTATTTATTTCTGTTTGAAGATATCTGGTTTTATTAAACAACAAACTTTTGGTGCATGCTGTATGCTTTAATGAAACAAATATACGTGTAAAGTTGCCTGGAAAATTATTGATTTGTTCAGAAAAATTATTGGTCTTTTAACAGTTTGGGGAAATTCTATGCTGTTGGTTTCCAGGTTTAGATTTTTTAAAGGCTTTAAAGGAATTGCCTTTCTAACCTTCAGCTAGATCCTGTTCACTTTAGATGTTGCTAACAGGAAAACTAAAATAATATAATGTTACTTGAGAAGTTAAAATTCTTATTTCTTACAAGATCAGCTAGGTAAAAGCATTGTGCCATTAAGATCACAGATAGGTGTGTCCTTAAGATACTTGGCAGACAGTAAGAGTATAATCAGTTTGGATTCAGGGGATTTTTTTAGATTAAAAAGGCACAATATAAACAGTAATAATCAAATCGACATCTTGATATCCTGGACAGCTTGTACTTTGATTGATCCATGACAGTAGAACATAACCTGGTGTTGCATTGTTCATCTGTACTGTGGTTACATTTACATTTCTCAATAAAGAGATTAATTGAGCTGAAATCAGCCATTATCTGCTCAGCCCTCAGTGCATGTGGTTGAATTATAAAATCTTGACAGAGGGTCTCATTTTCTTGGACAGGAGACCACAAACTCCCTCCAGGAGACCTCTAAATTGCTGAGGAAAGAGATTCCCACCCCCATGGCCTGGACAGTGTGTGAACAGCCAGAATTGATGAGCAGCCTACAAAACATTTCTGTGTCTCCTCCTTGCTGCACTCAGCAACTGCCCTAGAACAAGGTTTTTAAAGAAGAAAAGAGGTGCAAAGAAGACAAAATAGTTGTGTCTCCACAAAATGAGCCTGGAATGTCCACCTCAGGAATAATCAGGCTTTTTACACAGGCTGATTTTTCCCCTAGTTGGAGATATTAATTTATTGTATTAATCTGTGTAAACAAGTATTAATCTCACAGAACAAAGAGTGAGACAGAGACAACACCCAGTCAGGATAGGTTTCCTTTAGAGAAGCTCTAATTAATAATCTCATTACTTTTCAATCTGGGCCTCTCTGCCTCTTGAGGGGGGGAGCAGTGAGGAGGGGAAGGTCTCAGACACCACAATGACAAAAAAATGCTGGAAAGGAGAGGTTTGGCAGTCGTGTGTGTTAGTGATGCATCAGTGTGCCTCGAAATTGATGTTGATGTAGCTAGGAACAGAACCAAAGGTTGGTGCCAGAGGTGGCATATTTATAATGAGACTAAATGAAGGGGCTCATTAGTCTCACAAATGGTGAGGAGCTGCCTGCTCCCTCTCTGATTATCTCTCCTCCATCTCCATTAGCAGGGTGTGCGTGCAGAGGGGCGGGGAAGAGCGGGAACCTTCTCAGGTCGAGGCTCTGAGCTGATCTGCACAGCCCCACTGGGAAATTAAGGAACATCCTGAGACTCCTTCTCCAGGCTCCCCACCCCAGAGAAACACCCAACCCCATCCCAAGCCCGAAATATGATGAATTAAGCCTTTATATCTGCCTTTGATTGGGAAGGAAAAAAGAGGGGGAAAAAAAAACCCCAAGTATGCAAGGGCTCTGTGGGAAAAAAAGAAAAGAAATAAAAGGCACTATGGAGTTCGTGCTATTTAATTCAAATGTTTGATGATCTGTGGATGTGGGGCAGGTCATAACATGCAGCAAAGCCATCCTGGGTGTGATTCACCAAAGCAGAAATGAGTTTTGACCCAGAGTGGCTGGAAAATTGTGCAAATGACCCTTGGATATGTCAGGATGGCACTCAGTAAGGAATTGCAAACTTTTTTTTTTTTTTTTCTTTTACAGTTTTTGTTCGGAGACAAGCCGGGCAAATACTCCATCCTAATCCCTACACTGAACAAATAGTAAAAGCAGCCTCTGCTGCTGGTGCTGGGAGAAAACATTCAATTAAGTTGCTGCAGTGGCTTAGTGACAGCAGCCTTTCACCTTTGGAAACACAGCCTCTGGTTATCTGTCTCGGGTCACTAAAGAAAATGAGTTGATGTTCTCAGGCTAAGCCCCGGGGCACATTTTGCTCAGAATCACCAAACCACAGGATAATTTGGAGCTTTTGTCCGTGTGTACTTAGGAAAGGTCCAGGCCTGGAAGAAAAAAGGCTGAAATTCAAGATTAGAATGTGTTGAGAAGCAAGCAGCTTCCCAGAAAATTAAGATGCTGACATTCCCAGCAGTTTAATTGACATTAGATTAACTAACATGTCAAGGACTAAAGAAAACCTCAGGCAACACAATGTGTATGAATTTGAAACCCAGATGCTGGGAACAGAGGGAGGGTTCATAAATGGTGGAAAAATCGGGTGGACAGGGATTTAAGCAGCTAGAGAAGCAGAGTCTGACCGCCCTCAGGGCCACAGTGGTGATGTTTGCAGCACCTACAGTGGTTCTGGGATCTCTACACACCTTAATCATCCACTCACTCCTGCCTGGGTGGAGAAAAATGCCAAATGCAGGAGTGGGAGGGGCAGAAGTGTTATATCCATCAGTCATCACCATCATGCATCATCCCCCTGCCTCAGCCCCTGCCAGCCTGAGACAAGGGACAGAGGGGCTGCAGGGGTGGCATCCCCAGGCTGCCACAGCTCACAGGGAGCAGCTGGCACTGCTGCTGCCAACACCCCGGGCAGTTTGGGAAGTGTTTATGATTCCCTGCAGTCCTGGAGGGAGACTTTTCTTCAAAGTGAGCTCACCAAGAGTGATCAGCCACTCTCCAGCTTTAAAGCCATGCTTAGAGCAAACAAAAGTGCCAAACTGGAACAAGGAAGCCTTTTCCAAAGGGCAGGAGCTCAGAGATGCTGGGGTGAGGCAGAGCCAGCTGGAGAGCAAATATTCCCAAAATTCCTGGGACATTTCTCCTCTCCATGCTCACTTTCTGCCTCAGCAGCTCTCAGCATCTTTCTGACCTGCACAAACACCTGTGCTGACCCTGTGGGTCTCTGTAAAAGCCACCTTGTTTTGTCACCTCTGACACTTGGCTCTCTGCCTGCTCCCTGCCACGGACCAGTCCTCACCAGGCTCTCCCAAGTTGGTTGCAGCTGGTCCCAGCACCCTACACCTGCCAGAAATTTCACAGGTGTTGTATTTAAAGGGAAGGGAGGAGAAAAATCCCCTTTTTCCTCCACCTAACCCAAATGGCAGCCAGATCTCTCCCAGCTTGGAGCCTTTGTTTCTGCCAGCTGTTTCTTCATACACAGTGAGTGCTCAGTGGGCGGGGGGAGTTGCTGACTATGACTTTATCTGGATCCAAAGGTTCCTCTGGCTCATCTGGGTCCCACTCTGTGTTTAATTGTTTCTCCTGTCACTTTAGATCCAGAATGTTCTCATTTTCTAGACTGATAAGCCACAGAGAGGCAGCCAGGTAGAGCCAGAAGGCTGTTTAAATGACAGGACTGTGTCCCTTGTCTCAATTTACTCACAGGATTGAAATTTAGCTTTGCTCGCTGTAAAATGTCCTTCAAGAGTCTCTGTTTCATTTATTTGATTTTTCAGTAGTAGAAGAAAAATCAGTTTATATGTTGGTATATTGCAGTGTGCAGATATAAGCTGGAAAGCAATATAAAACAATCTTGGGATTGCTTTTTATGGCATTAAGGTTCCCAAATCTTTATAATTCAATTTTTTCCCCATGATGTCTGAAAATATTCTGGAGTTCCCCTTTCCTTGGGGAGTCCAGCCCTCCCTCCCTCCCCATGCTATATATTGCTTTTATTGAAATTAGAGGCCACAGCAGCTTATTACTCTTAGGGGTGAATTTGAGTGGAATTTTGAAATGAGACACCGGTGTTTTCCAGCCACTCTAACGGCTGAATTTACCCTTTCCTCGGGATGTGAGGTGTGGCAGAAACAGGTTATTAATGTAATTCCTCGTTAGGCAATTGTAATGGCAAGCTTTTAAAACTTGCTAGCCACGCTCACACCACAGCCTGCCTGCCACTGACCTGGGTTTGATGTGCAGTAATTTGTGCAGAGGAAACATTTTGGGCAGAACTGGCACTGTGGGAAGGAGGGGACCTGGCTGGAGCACCATGATCATCTTTGACCACAGGTTGTCAGCAAACAGCCCTTAGAGTTTAATTACATGATGGAGTTTGCTGAGAAGTGTGAAAGACAAAAGAACAAATAAGTGATGGAAAGCAATTTTCCCCCCTCCCTTTGCTTTACTCTGGGGCTGCCATAATTAAACTTAAAGTGCTGCTGCTTTGCTGGAAACGAAGTTAGGGAGGTGAATTGTAATTGCAAACAGTGTTTGCTCAGTCACTCTTGGCAACAGCACCACGTTAACTCCGCCTTGGTGTCTCCTGTGAGCCCTCCAGATTGACAAAAACATCTTTTCTTATCCAATTTGTTATCACTGACTTCAGAAAGTCATTAAAGAATATCAGTGGAGCAGATTGGGATCTGGATTGAGAAATCAATTATTGCCAGGAAGTACCTTTGCAGACACTAATTATGCCTTGACTGACATTTACGGGATTCCTGGAATGGGATGTGTGGTCAGTTTTTAAAGGCACAGGGCAGACACCAGGGCTCTGTGTGACACCCCCTGGGTTTTCTGTGTGCCACCCCCTGGTTTTCTGTTGCCTGTGTGCCACCCCCTTCTGCTGTTTTCTGCTTTGTGCCACCTCATGCTAGAACAGATGCGTGCATAACCATAAAATATGAACTATCTACCTACTGTGCATTTCATATGTGTAAAAATAGTGATTGAGCTGTTGGTTTAGCCAGGGATCAAATGTTATCCTGGCTCCAGGTAGCCAGGACAGGCTGCATTTAGCAGGATGGCTCCTGCCTCTCGTGTCTGTTGTGCAGATTGGCAGTGACAGACAGATTAGGTGTCCCCAGGAAGGAGGTGATAGAAATCCTACAGGTGTGTATGGGTTTAGACATCTGTGAGAGAGAGAAAGGCCACAGGATAAATAATCCTGCCCTGAAAGATGGGAGCTGCTCCAGAGATCTGTGACAGGAGCAGCCTGGACAAGGACAATTAATTAGGGGAACACAGAAATGGGGCAGTGTCAGGGGACTGTATCAGGCAAGGTGGGGACAGAGCTTGTTGTGTTGGTACTTCTTGCCTTTTTTTTTTTTAATTTTTTTTTTTTTTATTGCAAATCACTGTCAGTGTGATTGTCCATGGAGACAAACACTGGATCTTTCTGAGAACACTGTTAAAGCTTAAGTTAAACTGCATCCCATTCCCAACCTCCCCTCTGTCTGCTCAGGTAAATATTGATGGTGTATTTGTGTTTTATGAGCCCTTCCCACTCTTAAAAGGCATAATAACTTAGTAACTGCCCTTAATGTAGGAAAAAGCTCTTTGAAGAGAATGCTCAGCAGCTACCCTGCCCCATACAACCCTCCCTCAAAAAAACCCCACCCAAAGCCCCAAAACAACAAACCCCCACCCCAAACCAACAAAACATCCAAACACTCAAGGCAAAGATTGTGAAATGATGGTAAAAAATGTAAGGAGCTGGAGAGGAAAGCTCAGTAAAGGAAGAAAGAAAGGAATTGTGGACTATGGCAGGGTAGATGCAATCAGTGTAATTTGTGTAAGAACTTAGGAATTCCAGCTTTTAGAACTTAGGAAATTCCAACTTAGGAATTTCCACTCTTTTATGTGGCCAATGTCAAAATGACCTACAATAATTTTTTGGGAGACTTGTACAGAAAAATGTAAGTCAATAATTTCTAAATCTTTAGGACTCAAATCTCAAGGTTTTGCATTTGCTTTCATTGCATTGCTGGTATTTAACTGTAAAAGCATTTATGGCATAAATCACAGATTTATATTTCTTATGGTACATGTAAACCATCCTGAAAAGTCATGTCATGGGTTTTATTTATTTGACCCACTTTCTAACACTTTGCACTGAAATGCACTTTTAGTTGTCTGTGATTAAAAATCAGGCTCTCAAGTAATCAACATGGAGACAGAAATGCTGCTTAGAGCAGTTTAGAATATTGAATTTAAGGTCTATCTCTATTAATAAGATATGGAGCTGAAATGTAGCTGTCTGAAGATAGATTATCCATCATATAAGTGCCAAATAAAAGGAAAAAGACCTCATTTTGTTCTGTAAAAAACTGAAATTAATGAAACACCTGTTCTCTTTGTAGTGACTCCCCTAAACCAAGCATGGTGAGTGCTGCTTGATGAAAATTCCCAGGTTTCTCAGCCTGTCTTTGTAGGGAAGTTCCATGTCCTTAATTTCCAGCAATGCCTCAAGACTGAACTGTGGAGGAGCTCTTCAAACCTCTTTATCTCCAGTAAGTTATGATCAATTTTACATATCCTTCAGTATAGATAGACATCACTCCTGGACTTCTAAGTGAAAATTATACTAAATTCTGAATGAAATCAAATTAACCCTCAAATGTTTCTAATCTATCAGCATAAATTGTATTTCCCCCCTAAACCACAAATAAAAACCAGGGATGCAGGACCATTCCTCATCAATTCTCAGCCTCAGGAAATGCAGCATCTTGCCTTTGGGATAAATTTTTAGTTCAGTGTGATCCCTTGGCTCTGTGATTGTGAGGCCTGGAATACATGGATGGAGCACATTGCCCCAGAAATGTGCTGCAAAACTCACAGTGCAAATCCTTGTAGATATAAATGTACCTTTACAAAGACGTAAGTGAGAAAGGATTGTGAAGTCAAAAGGAGAAAATAAGTCCAACTTACTTGGACTTAATAAGAGCAGAGCAGCAGCAAAAGCTGAAGCTGCCAGAATTATAAAATGCAAGATTAATGCAGGGTTTGTTTGTCAGGATCTGATGATCTCATTGAAAAGGAGTCACATGGATTAGCAGCAAGTTAAAAGTCCTGGGAAAAGTGGGGATTTGGATATTTTTTTCTCTGCAGGCTGTTTTTAGACTGTCTTGTCACATATTGCAGAATGCTTGGTGGTGCAGAGGCACAGCTTTGCCAGGCACCAGCACCTCAGATATTGCAAGTGAGCAAGCAGAAAACAAACATTTGAGACTTTGAGCAGCAAACCCCACGTTACTGCCAGGTCTCAAAACAGAAGAAATTTGTGTGGAATGTGTGGAGGGGAGAGGACAAATATCCTCCTGCCTGGGAGGGGAATGTTGCAGCTGTAATTACTGCTCAGTGATAACCACAGCAGGGGCTGTAACAACGGTGATGAAGTGCTGGTGGCAGAGCAGAGGAGCAGAGTGACTCAGGATGCAGAGATGTCAAGGTAAGGCTGCTGAGATAGATCCAGGTTCCTGTCTGTGCCAGCAGAGAGGAGGTGAATGAGGGGAGTACCTGCAGCTTCCTGAACTCCAGTAGTTCCATCTCTTGAGAGAGGTTTTTAATGAATTAAAAAAAAAAA
>VXBR01003202.1:0-11890 GCA_013400215.1 Cisticola juncidis | reverse complement strand
GGGACACCACCACCAGGGGGGGGACACCGCCACCAGGGCCAGCCCCTGCACCCGCCGGGGGGCACCTCTGGGCTCTCTCCCACATCTCCAGGCCCTTCCTGCGCTGGGCCCCACAGCTGGGGCAGCTCTGCAGGTGGGGTCTCTCCTGAGCAGGGCAGAATCCCCTTCCCTGCTGCCCATGCTGGGGAACCAGCTCAGGGGGTTTTCAGCACCATGACCAGGGCAAGTTGAGCTTCTGATCCACCAACAGTCCCAAGCCCTTCTCCTCAGAGCTGCTCCCCATCCATTCTCCCCCCCAGGCTGGATTTGTTCCTGCGATTACCCCAACCCAGGTGCCAGTTCTGCTTCACCTGTCAGGCCAGCCCACCTGTCAGCCAGATCCACCAAACCCAACCCTTAACCTTGCAGGGACACCCAGACACGAGCACTCTGCTCCACATGGGATGCTCCTGGCACTCCAGCCTGGGACATTCCCAGTTCTGCAGCCCATTCCCAAAGCTCTGCCCCAAATCAATGCAGCACAAGAAAACACCTTTATCAACAGCCCCCTGACAGCAGTGGGTCAGTCACTGATGTACTGACAGACAAACCCCTTTCCTTTCCTACCCAGCTGACATTTGCCTTGCTGAATAACTCCCAGGAATGCTCTTTGCTCACAGTCTTTCCAGCAGGCAGGCACTGGATTTTCCTTTTGTCCTCTGGGCACAGTCAGACTTCAAAGGCTCTCCCAACACCAGCCCCACAGCAGCCTTTATCTCACCCTCATTTCAATGCACACAGAGCTCAAAGGGGCTGGTGATTAAGTTCCTCGGGCTCCAATTTGCTGATGATAACTTGTCATTCAGCCATTGTCTGGGAGGCTGAAACTGCACACTCCCCACGCTGACTTTGGTCTCACTGATAAAAGCTCCCAGGTTCTGTCTGAGGTCAAGGAGGAAGGCGGCTGAAGAGAGCAGGGGAGATGAGCCAGCTCAAGGCTCCCACTTCAATTTTAATTTAATTTTTAATTTAAAATGGAGAATAACTTGCTGCTAAAGTCCTGTTTGTGTTTATAACCACCAGGAATCATTGAGGGTAAACTGGGCACTCAGACCTCTGATCATGGAGTTCACCAATGGGCTTGGGTTGGAAGAGACTTAAAGCTCATCCCATTCCACCCCTGCCATGGGCAGGGACACCTTCCATTGTTCCAAGCTGCTCCAAGTCCCGTGTCCACCTGGCCTTGCACACTTCCAGGGATCCAGGGGCAGCCAGAGCTGCTCTGGGCACCCTGTGCCAAGGCTTCCTTAACCTCTTAGGGAACAATTTCTTCTTTCAATCTTCCCTCTCTCAGTTCAAACCCATCCCTGTCACTACCTGCCTCAATTCTTGCCTTTAGAGCTCAAAGAAAAAACCTTTTCAAATGCCACATGGAAAAGGAGACTTTGCACCACTGAAACACTTTTGAGTCTTCCTCTGAAAGGAGGAGAGAACCTTGGCCACCACCTCCCAGCTGGGGCCCCATAGCTTCAGGTTTCATATCTGGCACCCCAACATCTGAACCAGAAAACATCTGAAATCAGCAGGGGAAATTCACAGGGAGAACTGAAACTGGCATTTGGGCAAGGGGTTCTTCCCCCTTCAAAATTTCCTCTTTTACTTCAGCGTCACCTCCCCTGAGGGTCTGAACACCCTGTCAACAGAGAGAGCCTTGTCCAGGAGAAGCACTCCTTGGAGTTCAGCAGATCCATGTGGATTCATCCCTTCTCCATGAATTTCACTGCTCAGACTCGAGGAGGAGGAGTTTACCCTCTGGCCAGACAAGGGATGGCAGGGGAAGCACCCAATCTTCCATGCTGCCACATGGAGAGATCCTTTCCATGAAAGAAAACTTCTAAAATTACAGATAAGCAAGTGGAGAAGGGAGGGGATAGTCTGTGCTCATATCACAATCCTCAGGAATGGCTCAGAGCTGCAATTCCACGGCACTCACATCCCTCCCCCTCCTGCTACTGCCAGCTCCTCTTCACAGCAGCTACTTTGGAAAACTCCAGGAAGAGTTCTCCTGAAGCCAGAGGACATGCTCCATGTCACAGCCCAGGAGCCACACGGACAGGGATTCATTCCAGTATGGAATCCTGGAAACTCTTCACCCTGGTGCCAGGAAACACCAGACCCATCCTGGGCAGAGGCCAGCGGGACCCACACTGCAAATATTCCCATGAAATCCTATCCAAAGCCATCAGGAGAAACAGAAAGGGGAGAGCTCATGGGCGTTACCTCCCATCTCTCTGTCGAGTGGTGGGTCATCGTCTGCCATGGAGAAATCCACAGATGCTCCAGCAATTTCCAGCATGTCCTCATCGCTGGTGGCGCTCTGGAAGCTCCCCCGACGAAAGCCCTTCTGATCCATGGCCAGAGCTTCCAAACCTGTCAGCAAAGGGAGGCTTTTCAGAGCACAGGCAGGAAAAGTCATTTTCTGACTCGACTGGACTGACAGTTGACCCTGGAGACTCGGAGGCTGCACTGCTCTTCCCATGGGAAGGCTGGATGCAGTGATGTCACCTAAGTTCTGATGCCTGGAGTTTCAGCTTTCATGTTTTCAATTCTGTGCTGCTGAGGTGCAGTTCTGAGCTCATATTAAGTACCAGTGAGCTCTCTTCACAGAGCAGGGAAACAAAACAAATCCTTTCCTGCTGAGAACCAAGGACAACGTTCAGGCCCAAACTCACAAACACGGGTGGGCTGAAGGGAGGAACAAGAAAAATGAGACCTCAGAACCTGAAGCTGTAATTGGACAATTAAACCCCAATATGCAAATGGACCAAAACTTATAAAAATGTAAGATCTTGTGACCAGTCAGCCATTTTTGTGACCATTCACATTTTGTGACCGTGTGGCCTTGGTCAGGCTCCTGTCCTGCCCAAGGTGGATCCTGGAGGCCTTTCAAGAAATCCCTGCTTCATGCTCTAGCTCTGTCCAGTCTCTGTTTCAGGTTCAGCCTTTCAAGGCATCAGTTCAGGCTGGAATTCCAGTGTTAGCCAGGCCAAGAGCCATTTCAATGCATTTATTAAATAACCTCCACATGTGCTCTCAACCGGTTTGCAATGATTTTTTTTTGGATCCCACCAATCTCAAAGAGCTGCCCATGCCAGACCATGACATAAGACCCACTGTCTCTCCTCCTCTTTTCCAGGATGGCAGAGAAACTACAAAAGCACAAGCAGTGAAAACATAATAATAAACTAAATTGAGGGGAAAAGGTCAGATATGAACATCAAAAACAACTCTTGCCACATGCAAGTGGGAATCTTTGCATCTCCATGAGAAGACAGAACCACAGAATCACTTGAGTTGGAAAAGACCTATCACGTCCAAACTGTGCCCAATCCTCACCTTGTCCCCATGCCAGAGCACTGAGTGCCATCTTCAGGCCTTTCTTGGACACCTCCAGGGACGGGGGCTCCAAACCTCCCTAGGCAGCCTCATCCAATGTTAGCAAACTTTTCTGTGGAGAAAATTCCTCCTAGTGTCCAATCTGAACCTCCCCTGGCACAGCTTGAGGCTGCCCTGGTCCTATTGGGAATACTGTTCTTGATCCAGGCCAGGTTGCCTACCTGGACTCACTGCTTGCCATGTGCACTTTGCTCCTGGAAACACTGATTTTCTTCCAGAGAATTAAGAGAGAAACCAACTACGAAGTTCAGACCTATTCCAGGAAGGGAAAACGCCAGCCAGCACTTCCCAACAGCCTGAATCACACACTCTGCAGAAAACACTTCCTATTACACAGAATAAACCACCACACAAAAAGCCTTGGGACTGCACAGGGTGCTCTCTGCTGAGCTTTACACTGTGGAACACCACGTTCCATAACTTTTAGGCCGTGTTTTCTCACTAAACTGCTGTGTAAGATCCTGGAAAAGAAGGAGCCAAGGGAATCTGGGTGCTTGGGGAGGCCCATGAGCAGCTGCACACCCTTAGAGCACACAGACAGCACAGCCCGGAGAGCCAAGGGCAGGAGAAACCCAGGAATTCAAAGTCAGTACTTGCCAGCTGACAGTGAAAATAATTCAGTGGCATTGAAGTGCTGTGATGCTCTTCCAGTGAGCTGCTTCCAGGGAGCACAGTGGAACCAGGTCCAATCCCAGGGGGCAGGGTGGTCCCTTCAGCCTGGCAGAGAAATAAGGAACTGTGCTCATGTGTCTCGGGGCTCATTTGCAGCATAGCATGGTTTTACAGGGATCTTCCAGTAAGACTCAGTGTGTGTAAATATGTGGGAAATGGAGTTAAAATATCTCTGTACTTGTAGAATCTCAGAATGGTTGGGGTGGGAGGGATCTTAAAGTCCATCCCAATTCCAGCCCCTGCCATGGGCAGGGACACCTTCCACTATCCCAGGCTGCTCCAAGCCCTGTCCAGCCTGGCCTTGGATACTTTCAGGGATCCAGGGCAGCCATGGCTGCTCTGGGCAACCTGTGCCAGGCCTTCCCCACCCTCACAGGGAAGAATTCCTCCCAATATTCCACCTAAACCTCTCTGCTTTGCACAGAAAGAGGCAGTTCCTGCAGCACAGGCAGCCGCAGTTCCTGCTGGAGGAGCAAAACCCAGAGCAATGGCACCTCCTGCTCCCCTCAGTCCCTCCCTGAGCTGGTTCTCATTTACAGCTTTAAAAACCAAAACCACGGCAGCAAATACAAATACAGCACCTTCCACCCACAGCAGGGGCCAGGGAACACTCGGTAGCTCAAGAAGGACACACAGGAAGACAATTCCATGCTCACGTCTCCTATCAGCTTGAGACAGAGGTTTAAGACACACTTTTTCTTACCAAAACACTCCCTCTACAGGTGAGCAATGCTTTCTCAGGCACAAGGAAGAAAACAAATTAAAACCAGACAGTTTTCATGCTTATCTGGTTGTTCATCTACCCCAGTTCTCTATCGGGCAACAGCTGCCTCCTCGCACAGGCCCTGGCACTGCCAGAACCCCCGGAGCACTCGTACATACCCCAGGGCTGCCGGTGTCCCCAGCGCCCGTGTGACACCATCCTCCTCCAGCTGCTCCCATCCACCTCCTCCGCCCTGGTGCTCCCCATGGCAGTCAGAGAAAGGGAAGCAGCAAAGCAGAACCAGGCAGGGTCCCCACAGTGCCTCCTGGAAGTGACTCAGTGACAGCGCTGGCAGCAGGAAGCCGGAGCCTTGCTGCCACCCTGCTGGGATGCTTAGCCCTCGCTGACATTTCCAATCCAAAATCCAAGCATTCCAAGGTTTTCTCCTTGTTCCAGGCTTCGATGTCACGCAGGATAGGGGCTCCCTCAGTCTCTCTCAAACACCCATTCCAGTGTCACTGTGGCAGCAGGGGATGGGATGGAGCTCCAAGAGCTCTGGCACTGCCACGCTCGGAGCAGCCCTTCCAGCACACAGGCTCCAGGGTTTCCCAGTCAGAGCTGGAAAAAGCTCCCACAGCATTTTTTCCTTCCTGTCAGAGGAGAGGCTTGACCCCAGCTCCAGCAGCACCACATGGACACCACACCAGGAGAACCTACCAGGAGCAGGCAGCAATCCCAGACAGGCACCTCTGGAGCCGTTCCTGCCGTGGGAAGGAGGCAGCTCAGCAGCTACGGGCTGTTTCCTCTGGGAAACCAAAAACCCTGATCACAAGACTGGGGTCCTTTAAAGATCAGCAAATCTAAGCTGAGCTTTGACAACTCAGGGCTCTCCTTCCTCCCCAGTCCCACGTGGTTCTCAGGCACCTCCCTTCCCACAAGTACCAGACTCACTGGCATACAAACTAGGAAAAAACTGCAGATTAAGCCAATTGTAACTGGAAAAAAAAAAAAAAAGGAAAGCAGAAAATAAGTAGCATTTGGCTGTTAGGTCAACACTCCTGGTGCCTGGCTGGGAGCCAGCAGAGCCAGGCTTTCACAGTCCTAGAATTCCTTGGGTTAGAAGTGACCTTAAAGCCCATCCCATCCCAGCCGTGGGCAGGGACATCTTCCACTATTCCAGATTGCTCCAAGCTCCATCCAACCTGACATTGGACACCTCCAGGGACAGGGAGTCCACAACCTCTCTGGGCAACATCATCACTCTACAAGCTCCCACCAACACTAAAAAATCCCCACATGTCCCACCCTGAGCAGAGGAAGGGACTCCATGAGGATGAAACTCCTGCTATGCGTGAACTGAGAGAGCTGGTCTGGATTTTGTTGTATTCCAGCCCTCAAGACATGGAACCCTCTGCATGAGGAGCTGAACTGAGACGCTTCATGCACAGTTATGCTGCCAAATCAATACCCCAGGGAGGGACCAGCCCTGTGTCCCCATGCTGTGACAAAAGAGCTGATGATTTGCTGCAGACAGTTCCAAGACAATGGTATTTTTCCAAGCAATTCTCTCCTCCAATTCCCTGCGCTGTTTGAAGTGACCACAATCAGTCCCAGCTTCTGTAGAGAGGAAACTGCACCAAATTTCCAAGGGGTGACAGGACAAGGGGGAATGGCTTTACCCCAGCAGAGTAAGATGGGATATTGGGAAGGAATTCCTCCCTGTGAGAGTGGGGAGGCCCCAGCACAGGTTGCCAAGAGAAGCCGTGGCTGCCCCTGGATCCCTGGAATATTCAAGGCCAGGCTGGACAGGGCTTGGAGCAGCCTGGGACAGTGGAAGGTGTCTCTGCCCATGGCAGAGGCAAGTTCTTCAAGTTCTCTTCCAGCCCAAAGCATTCCAGGATTCAATGACAGCTCCATTCCCAGGAGGATGCTGGTGCTCTCCCAGGTTCCCATCAGTGCAGGAGCAGGATGCTGGAGAAGCTGCCCCTCCTGGGCCAGGGGCACAGAGCTGTGCTGGCCTTGGCACAAGGCTGACCTCTCCAGGCAGACTCTTGCCCTTGGCAGCTGCTCCAGCACAGGCAAGCACATCCTGGGAATGCTGCCTGTGTTGGGCAAGCACTGCCCAGCCACGACAGCCTGAACAATAGGAGATTTCAGAGAAACTGGGAATTCTACCAACACAGGCTAAACACAAAGACTTGCATTGTTCTAGGCTTGTTTGGTGCTCTTTTGCTGTTCTCTGACACATCCTCACACGGGCCCTGGGAGCCAATCCTGCAGGCTCTGCTCTGACACCCCTCCAGCAAGGGAACAGGAGCTGTCACACGTCACCAGCACGGCAGAGAGCAGCACATGAACCCTGTGACAGTCTGGGTTCCCCAGGCTCTCCGGCTCACAGGGTGTTGTGGGATTTGTTGCCATCCCAGGATGCACAGACACACAGAGCCCTCATCCTTCCATCCACACCAGGACCACCTCTTTTGGAAAAATCTACCATTCCACAGAGCTTCTGCCCTCAGCCCAGGACACTGGAATACTCAAATGGAGGCAAACAGCAGCACACCCATCCCAAACCACCCCAGCAACTGCTCCAGACCGAGGAGAGTGCACAGATGTGCCCAAAGGCACCACCAGCCCTGCTCAGAACCAGCATCAGTCCCCCAAAAGCCAAAATAAACGTTTAACACAAATCCAGCTGAGCTGGGAGCACTGGTACATCACAGCTCAGAGTTAGGAACATGCCTTGGTTACTTACTCACAGCTATCTGTCCCACTGGTTTCACTGCAAAACCTCTTTTTTTTTCTCCTAAACTTTCCATGATTACCATTTTAGCTCTCACTTACAAAGCCACAATCTCAGCTCAGCCACCTCTTCCCAGGAGTTTCCTCACAACTACTTCCAGCTTCCTTTCCTTTTTGCTTAATCTTTTGACTAAAACCAGCTCAACATGAAAATGCCCAAGACCAAAATTTACAGGTAGTTTGTGACCAGTTGAGGGAGGCTGCTGGACTCTAAACTGTATTTTCTAGCCTAAATCCAGTTATTTACAGCCGTTTCCATACTCAGACACAGTCACAGGTTCTCTGCCATTCCCAGCCTCTGGGAATCCAGGTCGGTGTCACAGCTCGTGTAGGAGGATCCCCCTGCCTTCCCAACATACCTGTGTGGCTGGTAAGAGGTGACTCCCAGGTGTCATGGGCACCCTGGGCCACCAAACCCTGCACACCAGGCACCAGCAGCCACCCACTCAGCCAGCCCAGGGCACAGAGTGTGACTGACACATGACACAGAGGAAATCAGGAACAAATGGGGTGATTTTCACCGTGGAGCATCTGGGACAGGGTCCCCAGGGTGCAGCCCCACAGATTCATCCCAGTTCACAGCAGAGTGTGAAAACAGCCCCAGCACATCTGCCACAAAAGCAACTGGGAAATGGTCTGGATTTGGATCATCCCATTTGGATGCAAATGAGAAGATGTTAATACCTAGAACCACAGAATTCCAGAATGACTGGGGTGGGAAGTGACCTGAAAGTTCATCTCCCTGCCATGGGCAGGGACACCTTCCACTGTGCCAGGTTCCTCCAAGCCCTGTCCAACCTGACCTTGCACACTTCCAGGGATGGGCCAGACACAGCTTCTCTGTGCAACAAATAAGAGAATTCTCTACTTCCCAAATAAGTAAGCTACTGGTTTGTGAGTTTGTTCTGTAGTATTTTGTAAGCTCATTTCCACTCTCCAGGTTATAAATGTCTCTGCTGGAGTCACACACTGTCTGTTCACCACCACAGTCTCCACACCTTTGGATCACATTACTTATACTTATCCCATTCTTCCCATATCTGCTATATTTAGTTATTTTACTGGAATTCAAAAGGGAAAAGGATCTGCTGTTACAGATTTAAACAGAGAAAGTTCATGCCCAAAACTGTGCCAGACAAAAAAAAAAAAAAGCACCAAATACCCACTGATAAAATGCCACCTCACCTCAAGCATCACCTCTTTTTTTCCCATTTTTCTTTCTCCCTTAATTGTTTTAAGGACTATCACAGCTACAAAAGCAAGACTTCAACAGATATTTCCAATCATATTTTATAGTCCAGTTTAGGGTCATGCTTGCATCAAGTCCCATCTGGAAACCTGTCATTCCATGCTTTGTGAACATCCAGCTGGATCTCTTCCAGCAGAACACCTTTGCCTTTTGGTGTTTTTAGGAGACATTTCTCAGCACACCCCAAAACCCAAACAGTACCACATGGAACCAGGTCCAGGCTTATTCTGATGAGAACTAAGCTCTGCCTTCTGCTCAGCAAGGTAGAAAACCTCCACAATTCTGAAATATGGGCTACAACAGGTTTAACAGGAGATTTGCAGGCACAAAGAGAGCACAAAACACCCAACTTGCACAAAATCCTAGGAGAGAACAGGCTGGGAAAGCCTCCCTGAGGCGAGGGAAAGGATCAGGGGAGGAGAGCCACAGCCCAGCCTAGGGCTGCTGTGGAGCCTCTGAGGAGCCACACGGATGACCTGGAGCTGCTGCCAGCTGCAGTGGGAATTACAGAGAGCTGAGCACACCAGGTGCTTTTCCAAGCCTTCCCTCTCCACAAAATCCACCCCAGCAGCTCAGCACACAACATGGAGATGATTTCAAGTATTTTTATCAAAGCACAGGTACCTCTTTGACCTGAGGTACCTCCTCTCCTTCCTTGCTGATGGTTAAGAAATGAACAGAAGCTCCTGAGGAAGGAAGGAATCAAGGCAGCCCTTTGGAAGTGCTGGATCACAGCCCAGCAGCTCTGATCCCCACAGCACTGAGGCAGAACAGGCTGGCACAACAGCACAGGGCCAGCACAGCACTGGAGTCACTCTCCAGGCTCATTGAATTTCCAGGGATGGTTCCAACCTCCTCCCAAAGCAGGATACACATTCCAACCTCACCTCCCAGGCAACAGCGCAACAAACTGGGACATTTTTGGGTCCAAATATTCTGGACGAAAAGCCATGAAGAGGAAAAGGGGTTATTAAAAAGAAAATCAGGGATATGATGGAAATATCCCATCTCAAAATGCCACCAGTTGCTCTGTCAGACCAAAGTGCTCAGCTGGGCTTGCTCCTCTCCCCAAACTCCAGGAACAACTGCAGCATCCTTGTTCCAACTAAAACACGTATTTGTCCACAGAGAGCAAGGAATGGTGGCTTAAACTGCCAGAGGGCAAGGTTATGTGGGATATTGGGGAGAAATTCTTCTCTGTGAGGGTGGGCAGGCACTGGCACAGAAGCTTAGGCTGCCCCTGGATCTCTGGCAGTGTCCAAGGCCAGGCTGGACAGGGCTTGGAGCAGCCTGGAGTCTCTATCAGGGCTTTAAGGTCCCTTCCAACCCAAAGCCTTCCATGACCCACAAAACCAGGGCTGGCAGTCCCTCACAAACACCTGCACGTGAGGCTGTGCTGCAGCATGAGCTGTGGGTTGTTATCCCAGAGGGAGCAATTAAAGGCCTGATGCACACAACCATTCCCACCCCTGCTGTCACCTCTGCACTCACACCTGAATCCAAGGTGCTGGACAAACCTGCTGGATGAGTCTGTGACCAGACCATGGCAAGGTCTGTCAGTGCCAGCCCTCACCTGCCTGGGCAGCCTGGGGCTGCTCCTGGCCCAGCACACCCAAGGGACACGGGACACTGCACGGATGAACCTGTGTGACCACGCTCCAAGGGAGAAATCTGGGGGCCAACCTGCCTTCCTTTACTAGCAGCCACATCCAGCTGAGACACAGCTGGTGGCACTTTGCACAACAAGGAGGGAAGAAGAAAACGAGGGACTGTGCCAGAGGAAAAGGAACCATCTGGGATTTGGGGAATGGGGGGTGAAGGCAAGATGCAAGGCACAGGAGTACAAATCCAAATCTCAAAAGATATTTTGATGCAAGCAACTGTGAGGTCACACCCCCAGCCCATTTCCTGCTCCATGCACAGGGTGGGGACCATTCCCAACAGGCAGCTTAGCACAGCCAGAAGATGATTTGGCTGCTGCATCCCAAAGGATTAAAAACAATTCTCTATTCTACACAAGCACCACCCATGCAGCACATGAAAACAAAAACAATCCTGGTTTTGAGTCCTTGTGGGAATAAAGGGAATCAGAAGAGCAATAGTGACTGCCAGCCGTGTCCCCACAGCCTTGTAGGTGCTCCCAGTCTTATCCCACAGACCCCTGAGCCTGGAAAAGAACAACCAACACCTGGAAAATTGCGAAGTGTGTATTCCACAAACACCTGCTCTGAACAGATCTAAAAAGCTGAATCATTCATTTCATTCTGGTTGCAAAAACCTGAGGAACAAGCTCCAAGATTAAGGAAGGCCTTAAAGCCTGGACAAGCCAAAGCTCACAGCACCAAGTGGCTGTAACACAGAGTATCCCAGATTCCCAAATTCCAGATGCTCTGTTTCTCACCGTGTCTATTCCTGGAGGTTCCCCAAACAGACCCAGAGGGACACCAGCTCCAGCCCATGCCCTGCAACAGGGACAGACAGGAGAGAATCCCATCCCTGTGCTGCCCCATCACCAGCATTCCCCCACGGAGAGGTCAGCGACCATTCCAGGGGGTCATTTACCCATCCAACAAGCTGGATCGGACCTTCTACCAAGGACCAGCTGCTCCTGCCGCCACTCTGGCACCTCCTGGATGAGAACGAGGGTTTCAGGCAAGGAAGCCCAGCCAGGACACAGGGCCCTTCCCAGGCCTGTGGGGCAGGGCCAGGCCTGCACCTGGAGCAGGGGGCTGCTGGCACTTCACACAGGGAATTCAGAGTCACAGACGGGTTTGGGGTGGCAGGGACCTCAAAGCCCATCTTCTCCTACCCCCTGCCACGGGCAGGGACACCCTCCGCTGTCCCAGATTGCTCCAAGCCCCAGTGTCCAACCCGGCCCAAGGCACTTCCAGGGATCCAGGGCAGCCACAGCCACTCCGGGCACCTGTGCCAGGGCCTGCCCACCCTCACAGGGAGAATTCCTCACCCGTGCCCATCCAACCCAGCCCCCTGGCAGTTGGAAGTCACTGACTTCTGCCAGCCACCGGCAC
>VXBR01003179.1:71944-89613 GCA_013400215.1 Cisticola juncidis | reverse complement strand
CCCATCCCATCCCATCCCATCCCATCCCATCCCATCCCATCCCATCCCATCCCATCCCATCCCAGCTGGGCCCTGTTGCTCAGCCAGCTGCATCAGGGCTGTTTCCCTGCTCTGGCACAGGGGCTCAGGGGCTCCCTTGTGCAGCCCTGACCGTGCTGCTGATGGGGACGGTCTGTCTCAGCCTCCCCATTTGCCAGTCCCAAAGCAGCTGCAGCTTTGATAAACTGAGCTTATAAAATGAGGAAAAGAGACTTTTTTGCACAGGCAGACAGTGACAGAACATGGGCGGGGGGACAATTTTAAACTAACTGAGGACTTTTCTAGATTGGGTGTTAGGAGGAATTTCCTCCCTGTGAGGGTGGTGAGGCCCTGGCACAGGTTGCCCAGAGAAGCTGTGACCACACTCCTGGAAGTGTCCAAGGCCAGGTTGGACAGGGCTTGGAGCAACCTGGGATAATGGAAGGTGTCCCTGCTATGGCAGGGGATGGACTGGGATGAGCTTTAAGGTCCTTTCCAGCCAAACCATTCTGGGATTCTCTGATGTCTCCACCATGGATGAGGTGCCTCCCGTGCCCCTCTGTGATGCACAGTCCTGCTGAGGGCTGCCCTGAGTCCCTGGCTCCTTCCCAGCCCTCATTCCTGCATCCTTGGAAGTAGTAAGTTGTGGTAAAAACAAAGGTGTCAAGGCCTTATTTTTGACACTGGCTGGTTCTGAAGCATTTGATTTCTCTGGTAGCATTCAGCTGAGGAAGCTAATTATGGGAGTGTGGCACAGAAACCTGAGGCATGTGGAAACACCATGGGAAAAAATGAAACATATAAAAGACATGCTTTAATCAAAGAGAACTGAAAGAAAGGGAAGCCTCAGAAGAGCTGGTGACTGATGTGTGGCTGGAGAAGAGGGAGGCAGAGGCAGCGAGCAAGGTCTGGCTGCAGAGCTAAATGCTGAGCACAGCAATTAGAATTTTCCAGGCAGAAGTCACCCTGTCCAGAGTGACACCTTTGAAGGCTGAGCAGTGTGGAACCTTCACAAACCACTGAAAACACTTGACACCATCAGAGCGAGCCGTGTCAGAGATGAGAGCAGATCTGAGAGCAGGGATGAGGCCAGCACAGCCCCTGGATGCTGCAGGGGCTCTGATAAGCACCAAGAGCAGTTGGGAGAGGCAGCAAATGCAAGAGCCTGTGAGCACCAGCAGGTGCACGGGGAGGATAAAGATGAAACTGCCCATGCTATTAGCTCAGGTGAGTTCTTCAAAGCACTAAAGGAAAGAGCTGCTGCAGAAGGCAAATGGACTCTGTCCAGGTCAAGGCAACTTGCTTTACTCTGAGTACAGATATTTGAGAACAAAACAGAAAGAGTCTCTACAGAAGGAGCCACCTCTGAGAGTGCTGCAGAGACCACCTGAGTGTGCCACTGACCAGATAAGGACCTGTTTCTGCTAACATCAGCACTGAGTGCTGTACCTGGAGGACCAGAGGAATGAAATGTGTCAGGGAATGCCCTCCTGCAGAGCCAGGTGACAGAAACACGGGGCATGGAGCCTCCTGCAAAGCTTTCAGGGGCCAGATTGGGGTGAGAGACCCTCAGAAGTGCAACTGACACCAGAGCTGCCTTCAAAGGGAGCCCATTCCCTAAATCAGGGCACCTCAAGACCCTCAACTCACTGCTGGAAAGGAGAATCACTGTGCTGTTGAGAAGTATTTTCAAATGAGAGCTTGAAAAGAAGATAAGGACCATGGGGTGCTGCCTTGGTGGGCTGAGGTGCCTCAGCAGGGCACAGCCTTGCCTTGGGGGCAGACCAGAGCCTTGGGTGGCTCTTGCCAGTGCCTGGTGCCCTCACAGAGCACAACAGGGGCAGTGCCAGGGCTGCTGGCAGTGAGTGAGGAGCTTTGCTGCAGCATCCTCGGGATGGGGGGCTGGAGAGAAGAGCAGCCATGGAGGAGCTGGGGTGACTGAATCAACTCTGCTTGGAGCTTTGTTTACTTTGCCTTATGGAGAGACTGTTTGCAAAGATAGAACAGGAAAAATGTATGTATTTAAAAATCAGAGACAGCTTGCTGTCAGTCAGAGCAAGAGGAAGATGAGTGGGGAGTGTCTGCCCTGCCTACTGCTGAGCATTCATCTCAGGCCTTGCAATATCTGGAGTTTGATGACATTCTCACCTGAAGCCCAGATTTAGACCAATTTCAATTCAGCCCAAATTCCCCAAACCAGGGGAGAAATAAACCTCCTCCGTGCTGCAGGCTAGGAAATGTTTGAAAACACAGCATGGGGAAAAGTGCTGCCAGAATTTGGGATTGCCCCTGACGTGGCTGCTGATCCCACTGTCTTCACCTGGGCAGGCAGCAGCACAACTCAGCTTGGTCAAGCCCTTGAAGCCTCTCCAGAGCTGGTAGCAAATCCTGGAGCTGTGCTGTGACCCAGCAGCTTGGTGGCAGGCAGGGCAGAGAGGAGGCTGGGGGGTGGCAGCTGGTGATGCCAGATGCTGCCAGCCTTGGCTTCTCTGTGACTTTCAACAGCTCCTGGCTCCCCTGTGCGGCTGGGACTGCCTGCACTGACCCTTGGGAGCAGCAAAGAGCCTCCTCCTCTGGGCAAGCAGGGCTCCAGAGGAGACCTGTGGCTTCTCCTCTGTGTCTGGTCATGGCCACAGTGCAGTCATATGTGGGGCTTCTGTGGGGCAGCAAAGCCTCAGCTCCAGGCCCAAGGCTGGGCTTTGGCTACATCTGAGCCCCTGGCTTGGTTTGGAGAGACAGGGATCTGTCAGGGAAAGCTGGAGTTTCCCTTGGAATGGAGAATGTAAAACCCCCTCCCTCCAAATTATTATAGTTTTGCAATTAGGAGCTTTCAGGCAAAAAAAAAAAAAGAAAGGAATAGGATNTTTTTTGGTTACATAACCCAAGACAACCCCAGAACTGAATCTTCTCTGTGTGAAATATTTGTGTCCTCCCTGACCCTCTTCCACCCTCTGTTAAAACACAGGTTATATTCTGGACTATTTCCAAGTGAATCTGTTAATTATTTCCTGAGACAGTATTAATTGAATACACTTTCTTTATGACATTTCAATCTGTTTTTTCATCTGCTTCTGACCCTTGAACTGATAAAGGGCTTTGCACCGACCCCTCACACCCCACAGGGAGTTAAATCTCAGTGATATAAGGTGGAGGGGTAAATGAAGAAATTAGGCTGCAATTCTGAAAGGTTACCCAAGGTAACCTGGTTATTTATAACTTCCTGCAATAGCCAGGGCTGGGTTCATAGCTCCAGCTCTTCCTAGATATTCCTGCATCCAACATCCCCCACAAAGAAATGCTGCTGGGCAGGAGGCTGGCTCCACACTGGGTACACAGAGACCTATGCTGGGTAATAAATAGGCCCAGCTGGTGGCCTGGTCTCTGCTACAGCTCAGCTTCATCATCAGACACAGCAAATATTAAACCTGAAGCTGCAGCTGGGGATCCCAGGATGTGTAACCAAATCCAGAGGAGAAAATTGTGATTTTGGACTCTCCTTTGCTATTGCCAGCCCCCCGTTTTACGCTGATGGCTTCTTCCCAAATTCCCTGAAGTATCAGAGAGCACAGGCAGAGCTCTGGGAAAGCAGAGCCCAGGTAAGGAGGGCTTGGGTTCCACTCTGTGGGAGCAGCTCCTGCCTGTCCAGTGCCTCCCTCTGCACAGGGAAACCCTGCCTGGGCTCTGAAGTGGCTGTGGGTGTTCCCACATGTTTTGCTATTGTTCCCTCATTACTCGTCCCATTTTAAATGCAGCTTTGTTTGGTTATTTTTACAACACCAGAATTGGTTTTGGACGGCATCTCATTGTCAGCTTTCAAAAGGATTATGTCTGGGTCTGCCCAGCTCTGTAATTAAGTCTCTTTGAGATTTCCACTTCCAGCAGAAACAATGTGCTTGCAGTGAAGCTGACAGTTTGAGCAGCATTAGGGCAGGCTCTTGCCTGTGCAAGGGTGGCCTGAGATGGGCCTGCAGATATTTTCTGCCTTTTTTGTGTCTCTGCCCCTTAGCACCAGTGATTTGGGGTCAAACAGAGATCTTTAGGTTGGGATGGCAGAGACTGGGAATGCCAAAGGGAGGTGACTCCTGCTGTATTTCCATGGAGAGGCTGCAGGACTCTGGAGGTGGCTGCTGTGGTTGTCCTGCTCTCCTTTCCATCTCATGACAGTGTCTGAAGACAGGCTTGATTATTTTGGTCGAGAAACAACCATGGAAGTGCCCCATTTGATCCTGTGGAGGATTTGCATCCCCTGGCACAAATATCAGGGGGTTTGGGTGCCTTGGAGAGCATTTGTCTCATTGCTGCCTGAGCTGGGAGCAAAGCAACCTCTGAGCACCTCGGTCTAGGGGAAGGTGTCCCTGCCCACGGCAGGGGATTGGAACAAGAGGAGCTTTGAGGTCCCTCCCAGCCTGGACTATTCTGGGATTCTCTGGCCAGCTCAGCGGGCGGAGGAGGCGGTGATGGGTGGCAGGGGATGGGGATGGAGGTGCCACAGCCATCTGGCAGGCACAGAGCTGTTCATCTGTCCATGTGGGATAAAGCCCCAGAGACAGGACAGGACAAACCCTGCACGGGAAAGGAAACAGCAAGGACAGAAGGGAGTGAAGAAAAGTGTGGAATAAACTGGGAGGAGAGATGCACGAGCTGGGTCCAAAGACACAGGAGGGATGGCCCAGAGCAGGGGGATGCAGGGTCCTGTGTGGGAGAGGTGAACAGGCCTGCAGACTCAGCTGTCCTGCAGGGATCTTGTGTTTTCCCAAAGTCTGAGCGTTTCAATCCACCTGCTGAGCCCACAGAGCCATTCCCTTTGGCAACATCAGAGCTGCTGGGCTCTGGAGACCGGGGTTAAACACATGCCGTGCTGCCTGGGCTTGTGGCAGCCCCTGTTTCGTTAGCTCCAGCTAATTTCTGTTTGTTTGCACCAGCCCTTCTCCGGAGAGCTCTGGGGCTGTCTCTGTGTCCCTTTCTTTCCCAAATGCCTGCCTTCCTCCACAGCTGCTGTCTCTCACAAATGCCGTGGGCAGCTTGGTTATTTTCAAGTGTTTTCCAGCCCCAGCTCCTGGAGGCCTGTGGGTTACAGCAGCAGAGCCTTCAGCCTCTGTGACCTTTCAGAGCAGAGCCAGGGGCACGCCCAGGTTACAAACTGGAAGGCAAAGAAAAGATATTAAGAGCGCTGAAGTGTAATTGTGGCTCTTGTGCCATTTTAGCACCTAATTAAGGCTTTTGTTTTGTGGTGTGTGTTGGAAGTGGTTGGACTTGACCGTGTTGCACCTCTGCTTCCTCAGCCAGCAAAGCACCTTTGCTTGGGCTGTCGGCAGAGAAATCCAGGGGTTGTCACAGGGATTCCCCAGGGGATTCACTGGGGAGCACCAGGACTCGATGCCAGACACATTTCAGGGATGTAGCCCGTTCCCTCAGCATCCCTCAGGTGATGCTTCCACCTTGGGCCTGGGGCTGTTGGGTGATTTCACTTGGTTTAAACTCCTGACATCCCATCCCCATCTCCTCTCAGGACCAGACTGCCCTGCCAAGGCATGACCTGACCTCTCCTCTTGGGCAGCAGGACCATGGGGGGACTGGGAGATGCAGGGACCCAACTCGTGGTCCCTGGGAGATTCTTGCTGTGCATCTCCTGGTCCCTGAGAGCTCCAAAGCCACTGTGTGCCCGTGTTAGACAGCACGGGCTTAGTTCCACTTCAGCAAGACACAGAATAGGCAAGAAGGCAAGTGCAACCCCGGCGCTCTTGGATAAAAGGACATTAATACTGTTAATATCCAGCAATCAGTATTTCTTAGAGAGAGAACAGTGCTGCATCCCCTTCTCTCCCGCTCATCCCCTGCTTGTTTAATGAAAATCAGAGACAGCCCTTAAAGAGCTGCTTAGCATTTCAATACATTTAATATCCTCACTGATAAGGGAACGATGCATATTACCAAAAGACCTTTCTTAAACTCTCCCCTTCTGCAGCCAATTCTCTTGGCTTGTGTTGGTCTCAATTCCAGTTCCAAACTGTCTCTTTCAAGGAGGAAGAAATTATGATAAGATGATTTTTTTTAATATAAAGGATATTAATACACAGAATTTCTGATAATGACAAGGAGGAGAGGCATGCCCAGCCTCCCCAGCCTTGACCTGAATTAATTGGGTGCTGATTGCTCTGCTGGACAGTGGTTCCCACAGTCGTGCCTCACCATGAGTGATGCCAAGGGCTGGCCCTCCCTGCTGGCATTCATGGAACAACCTGGGCACCTGCCTGTGATCACAGGGAGGGAGCAGCACCCTCCACCTGGCCGTGCTGAAGGGCTGGAGGAGATCTTCAGCCATGGCATCCCATGAGAGATCCTGGCTGGATGGATGCTCCCCTGGGTAAGGGGCAAAAATTGGTGAGCCCCAGGGAGGCTGGGCAAGCAGGGAAGGCACCTGGCTGGAAAAGAGTCTTGGCACATTAGGAAAAGAACAAACCCAAGGCACTGGAGAGGGAAAAAAGCCTGTCAGGCTGCCCAGGAGGCAGGGAGGAGGTGAGATGTGGTCCCTGTGATCCTCAGCCTTGCAGCTCAGCCAAGCTGTCACAGCCCTGACACAGCACGAGGAATTACAGTGATTTAGCACCCAGATTGCTCCAGGTGAATTGTTACACGGGTGCAGATAACCTGTCAGCAGGTTTATGTAGCAGATGCCAGTTTAAAGGGCTGTCCACAGGCATCCTGACCTGGGGCACACTGGAGCTTCCTGAGGATTCTTGCTGACAGCTCAGGCTGGGGCTCCAAATGCAAACTGTGCTGGGGGATGCCACAACCACTGCAGGTGTAGAGGCGTTTGTCCCACCTGCATGGACCCAGCACCCTCCTCCTGTGCTGTGGCATTTGGGGCTCTGCTGCAGAGCCAGGATGGAGAGCTCAGGGCAGGAAGGCAGGAAGAATCTGACTTGTTAAGGTTTTAACTCAGGTTTTAAAACTCCTCGGATTCAGGGCTGTTGCCTGGTGAAGATGTGCATGGAGCAGAGTTTAATGCTATTTAGGTGGAGAAAATCCCCCAGGAGTCCTGTCCCCTTACCCACGAAGATCAGTGCATTTCTGGGAGGATCCTGGACCTCTGTGCAGCGTTGCTGCTGCTCAGGGACACACATAGCTCACCCTTGTCCTCCTTCTGAGACCCTGATGAGCAGGACAGGGAGGAACACTGGGTTTGGGACAGGGATGTCCCATCCTGTCTCCTCCTCCTGGGAAAGGGGTGTAGAGCAGGGGCAGATGGATGGAAGGTGTCAGGGGTTACAGAGACCTGCAGCAGGGCTGTTCCTGCCCTGAGCATCTCCTCCTCTGCAGGGACTGCAGCAGGGAGCCCTGGCTCTGCTGGTGTGGCATTGGGTGTGAAGATGGTGCCATTCCCTCGGTGACTGCCACCTCTGGTGCCTCCACCAGCCTTGGCCCTGCAGAGGCTGCAGGAGAGCAGAAGTGCCTGCAGAAGTGCTGGGACACCAGAGCCAGGGCTGCTCTCCTCAGCCCAGGCACAGATTTGCTCTTTCAGGGCTGCAGTGGGCAATCCCTGGGTGCAAAGGGCAGCAACCCCTGAGGTTTGAGCTGCTCAGTGAGCAGGGAGGCTGTGCCCTACTGATGAATAAATGCACAGTGAGCTGGGTGCTGCTGAAGGGGGTAACCCAGGCTGGCTCCCCTCCTTTGCTGATCTCCCTGTCTGAGCTGTGCTCTCCTCTCCCTGCTGCTTCTATAAATAAATATCCTCCCCATCTCGGTGACAGCAGGTGCAGGACCACGGCTGAGGGACGTGGCGAGAGGCTCATCAAGGAGGGGAGGCAGCAGCACTCAGCAGGAAGAGGGGGAAAGCCAGGATCAGGGCAGGAATAGTGGGATCTCTGAGCCTGGGGAGGGCTGAGGTGGGGAGAGGGACAGAGATCCTGGTGTGATGCCCTCCCTGCTTCTGTTTCCTGGTCTGTTTGGTGTTCCTGGGATGCCTTGTGACCACTCCTTGTGAATCCAGAAGGGGTCTGCATCCCCAGCCAGGGGCATCCCAGAGGTGTTTGTCCCTGCACCAGCTCCAGCACCCCTGACAGTGCCCAGCCTCAGTGCACATGCATTGATTATGGACCCAAGGCACATCCTGACCACAGAACCAAGAGTCCAGGGGAACCAGAATGTCTGCCCTACCCCCAGAGCCCTTCTGTGCCCCGTGTGTGTGCGCTGAGTTGTGGTACAGAGCTCACACTGACCCCCCTGCTGCACCCAGCGCTGTTTGCAGGCATCCCCTCACACACCATCCCCTCCCCAGAGCTGACAGAGCATCTGAGAGGCCTCCCCTTGCCTGGAAGGGATTTTGGGGCGTTTCTGGAGTGTTTCTGGGGGTTTGGCTCCTGCAAAGCTGCTTTGCACTGTGTAACAGTGCTCAGCCAGCAGAGCTCTTCTGCCATCCTGGAGCACAGCAAAGCCCAAACCTGTGGGGATGTTCACTGGCTGGTGGCTCTTGGCACCTTTGCAAGACCCACATGACCCACAGAGCTGTCACCCATGGGGCTGGGATGGCACCAGGGTACTGGGAAGCCCCTGTGGGTAGCTGGGAGGTGTTGGAGGTCTGCAGGGTCAGGGGCATGGCACTGGGGGTGGAATCACTGCTGCAAGGCCAAAGCTGGCTTCTGCCTCCCCAGGGCTTCTTCCAGCGTTTGAGACTGAGATCACAGAATCATAGAATTATTTGTATTGGAAGGGACCTTAAAGCCCATCTCATTCCACCCCATATCCAACAGACCAGGCTGCTCCAAGCCCTGTCCAGCCTGGCCTTGGGCACTTTCAGGGATCCAGGGGCAGCCACAGCTTCTCTGGGCACCCTGTGCCAGGGCCTCAACACCCTTACAGGGAGGAATTTCTTCCCAATATCCCATTTATCCTTGCCCTGTGTGAGTGTAAAGCCATTTCCCCTTATCTTGTCACTCCATCTCTTATCCCAAATCCCTCTCCAGCTCTCCTGGAGCCCCTTTAGGCCATGGAAGGGGCTCTGAGCTCTCCCTGGAGCCTTCTCCTCTCCAGGTGAACACCAGAGCTGGAGGTAGCTCTGCAGGGAGGTTTCACAAGAGCCAAGCAGACAATGGTGGCAGTGTGAACAGTGTCCCTCTGGAATGCCTGGCTCTGCTTGGGCACTGGGGACAGAGAGAGGCACTGCAAGGATCCAGCACCGAGCTGTGACAAGCCCTTTCAGCAGATGGAAATGTCTGGGTCAGAGCAGCAATGTGATAGCTGGCAGAAAATTTGCTTTCCCACCAGCTTGCAGGGGTGGAACTCCTGTGGCATCATCTGGGCCTTCCTGGTGGCTTGCTGTGATTTTGGAGACCATCAGGTCTGACCCCTTTGCTCTGAGGTCCACTGCAAAGGCCACTGTGTAGCTGCTCCCCCACCCCACAGCAGGGCTCGGCCTCTGCCAGCTGCTTTGGGAACATCTGGAGCCTTCCTGAGCCCCAGCTGTGCCCCTGCCCGAGCCTCTCTGCCAGCCCATCCCGTGATCCTGCTGATGACAGGATCTCTCCAGCGCTGTCTCTGCACCGACGGCTTCCCAGGCAGGCAGGGTAAGAAATCCTGGAGGGACCCGGGGCTCTGTGCTGTTCCCAGGTCCTGGTGATGAGTGGTGGCGACGTGACCCCGCAGGTACAGCCCCTTCTGAATGAGGAATTGTTGTCACTGCGGGCTGGGAGCTGGGCAGGAGCTCCTCTCCTCCAGGCAGAAAGCTGCTGGAGCTCTGTGGGGTGCACCAGCACGGGTCTGGCATCTCCAGGGAGCACACGGGGGTGCACAGAGTGGAATGGAGGGTGGGCAACACCCCCTGTCCCTCCCTGTCCCTGCTGAGCAGGTCTGGGATGAGCTGTTTCGAAGGGATGAGATCCAGACAGCAGTGAGAGGTGCCTGTCCTGCCCTGCATGCCTTGTCCAGGGGTAGTTCTGGGGCATGGTAGAGCTGAGCACAGTGCAGGAGAGCATGAAGGAGCAAACAGGGCACTGCCCGTGGTGCAGAGGGGAGTCAGCACCCCTGCTCACCACGGGCAGGCATTAACGATTGCTCAGCATTTAGATGGGCGAGTAGTCGTGGCTGTAGGGGGTCTGCTGACAGATGTCGAGTGTTTAATGCTTAGCAAGGCACTCACCTGGCTCGGCGATGCTGGTGGCTGCAGCCAGGAGGGATGCACAGGCTGTGGGAAGGGTGATTTTGTGTTTCCCAGGCAGCCCCGGTCCCCTGTCACAGGACACCCTTGCCCAGCGGCCTTGGCACAACTGCTGTGTCTCCCCTGCTTTGGAAAGGGTTGTTTTTTGGAAGGGGACAGCGAGCGGGGCGTTCTGAGCCCTGGCTGTGCTGTCCCCTGCTCCCACTGTCACAGGACAGCCGTGAGAGCAGCGCCTCTCTCAGAACCGTGTGACACGGGATGCGGGACGGGGGGTCCTACCTGTCCTACCTGTCCCCTTCAGACACTCCAGGGGAGCAATCACAAGGCGTTTTCCTCTCCTTGTACACCCTAACCCCATCTCCTCACCCCTGACCCCGGCCAGAGCTCCCGGAGCGCGGGGCTGCGAGTTTGTCCCTGTCCGCGGGNGCGAGCGGTGACGGGCAGGCTGCTCCCTCCCTGCTCGCCTGCCCGTGTGCCTGCGAGCAATGTGCGCAAAGTGCCTTTGCCTCAGCCGGCGAGTGCCGTAGCTCTGGGCAGAGGTAGCTCGCTCGCAGAGGCGCTGGGACAACCCAGGTGGCCCTGTCCTTGCGCCTGGTGGCCCCCGCCGGACCATGGCATGGACACGGGGGGACCTGACATCCTCGCTCTCCATCGTCATCGCCTTGGCTGCCTGCCTCTCGGCCACCACCAGCGAAGGTAGGACCGGGATGGCCCTGGAGTGACGGGGCAGCGTTAGGGGCACCCGCGGGATGGCTGTGCCTGTTTGGAGGTGCCCACACGGGCTCAGCCCCGCCGGGCTTGGCTTCTCCGTGCTCCCAGGGGAGCGCAGCTCCAGGTCCCTGCCTGTCTGAGTTTGCTAATCCCGGAGCTTTTGCACCAGAGGCAAAACTTCGGAGCTGGTCAGGAGAACCTGGTTTTGCAGCAATGCCGGCGGCTCTGCCTGCCTGCCCTGCCCGGGCTGTGCTGCAGCGTGCAGGGGTGGCTGGAGAGGGGACAGGGACCCCGGCACCGGCTCAGCCGTGGTGATCCCCATCCCCGGAGCTGGCAGAGCGTGTTGGCCGAGCAGCGTGGGCTGCGATGGGGGCAGCGGGTGGGCACGGGCAGGCGTGCAGAGGATGAGGGAAGCTGCAAAGGGCACTCAGGTAGGAAACTTCTCGTGAGAGAAAGGGCTGGAAACTTCTGAAGTAGGAAGCAGGGATGCAGCTGAGGATGCTCTCCCGACATCTTGGTGTCAGCCACGTCAGGCCTGCTCCCTCCACCCGGCCGCTCTACCCAGCTCCGGCTGCCCTCAGCCCCGGCCCTTCTCTGCCTCCCTACCCCAGGATCTCGGGCCCCCCTCGGTTTTGGCAGTCCTGCTCCTGCCACCCACCCGCTCTCCCTCTGTGCTGGCAGGGGCTGCCTCCCAGGTCTGCTGATCTCCATCGCCAGAGCTCTGCCGTTCCCGCTCCCGAGCGTGTCCTTGGCACCGGCAGCAGCATCCTTCCTCCCTTCTGCTGTGCTTGAGAGCCACAGCCAGCACGGCACAGCCTCTGCAGCAAGCCCCGGGGCCCGTGTCCCTGCTCCATCTCTCCCTGCTCCTGCCCCTGCCTCCCTGCCATCCTCCCAGCACGCTGAGGCCCAAGGGCTGCACCGCTGTGCCCCGTGTGCTCTGCACCGCCCTGCTGGGCTGGGTCCTTTGCTTGCTGCCATCGTCCAACGCCCACCAGCGTCTTCCTCACTTCTATTCCCGATTTCCAGCTATTTGCTGGTCCTAGCCCTGTTTTCTGCCCAAGGCCTGCTTCCTGGCTCTCTTCCTGCTCCTTTTCCCACCTGCTTTGCTGCCTGTGCAGGGGGATGCATTAGGGTCTCGCTGCTGGGGATGGGCTGTGAGGGTGCAGGATGGGGCTCCAGTGCCCCGACACTGCCAGCCCTTGCTTGGCCTTTCCTCTGGGCTGCAGCAGGTGCCCCTTACCCCGTGCCCCGGGCAGGGAGGGGTGCAGAACACTGCCTGTGCTGTGCCAGGCTCTCGGCACTGCCGCCCCACCAAGCCAAACAGCCCTGCCTGGACTGGGCACACCCTGGGCATTGATGAGCGGGGCAGGGGCCTCCTTGCTGTCCTCTGTGGAGGAGATCCGTGGATGCAGGGTTGGGTTTTGTGGTGTCTGCACGGACAGCCAGGCCCTGGGCTGCTCTCTGCCTGTTGCCAGCTGGGAGAGACCTGACTTTCCCGCAAGATTTGTTGGAAAAGAATTCCATCCTCAACCACAGCCTTGGCCAGGAGATTGCACGGGGCTGGGGATGAGCCAGGCTCTGGGACAGACCAAGCAGGGTGGATCTCAGTTAGACCAGGCAGGAGGTGCTGAGTGGCACCAAGAGAAGGTGTGGGAGCCTGCAGGGATGGTGCTCCATCCATCACTGCAATGATGCTCACGGATCCCAGGGCTCTGCCGTGCCCTAACGCGGGGCACTCACTCAGCTGGGTCCCCAGCACGACCAGTGGGACTGGGATGTGTCTGTGGGCTCTGCCAGTTCCCCATGTCCCAGGTGCTGGGATGGGCTGGGAGCAGGGTCCCTGCTGTGGTGCCAGCCGTGGTGTGGGACTGGAAATGTGGGAGATGCTGCAGAGCACAGCCCAGCCCTGGTGCGTGCCACGCTCCGGCCGTGCCGCGCTTGGCTGCCCCATCCCCGGAGCGTGTGGTGCCCGCGGGCACAGTGTGGGTGTATCCTGGCTGCCCAGCACCCTGCCCGCTCCCACAGCCTCTCCGTGCCCTGCATCTCTGCCCGTGCTCCCCAGCAAACCCAACGCTGGTCTGGGAGCTGCAAGGTTCCTGAACTGCAAGGTAGGAAATTTCAACCGCAAAGCAAATTCCAGGCCAGGGTGTGCTGCGCTCTGTGTGCGTGTATTGGGAGGCAGTTGGTGCCTAAAAACAAAATAATACCCAAAAAACAGATTCAAACCTAGGTTTTTTCTATCAAGAACCTCCCCGTGCCTTTCTCTTTCCTGAAATATTTGTTCCAAGGAGTTTTAAGCTTATATTTTTTATTCCTTTCAGTCTTGTGTGCAAGTGTGCCCGAGAAATAGGAGGAAAAGGGAATCGCCATTCCATGGGAAATCCCCCATTTCAGCACGGCAGCCATTGCAAAATGCATTGAAAGCCAAAACTCAGATTTTTTTTTTTTTTTTTAAGAGGGGTAAAAATTTGCAGGATGTGGAAGATTTTTATTTGGAGCGCTGAAAAAAGAATTGCCTGAAATTATTGAATTGCTTTAGAGCAGAGAGGTAGAAAAGTTATTTTCTATAATATGAAGTATGAGAGACTAAAAATATTTACACTATTGCACACTGAGTTGCATAGGTGAAAATATTAAACCGAGTATTTTATATTGTAGCACAAATTGAAATTAAATAACAAAATATGAAATATCTCTGTTTAATTGAAAGAAAACCAGACGAGCAGAAATTACCGCATTTGGGGCTCGGGTCAGGGGGGTAAAAAAATTGTATTTTTTGTCAAAAAATGGCACAACAAATGGTCCTGCTGGGGGTTTGCTCCCTCCCAGGTGATGCCCCCAGCTCAGCTCTGCCTTCCACCCGTGAGACAGGCGACCTTCGTCCCCATCACTGCACGGACCCACGGCCCGCACGGAGCTTGGAGGGGTCCGTGCGGAGACCTGGTGAAGCAGGAAAAGGGGTTTGGGGACATTTCCCCCCCAGAATTTTGGGGTAAATCAGTGAGGTGATGAACAGGGAGGATGCAGAGCCCATGAGGGGATGCTCATCTTTCCCTTGTGCCACGGTGATGGGGTTTTGTACCTCCAAACAGGGATGGGGAAGCGCCGGAATCCTCGGGAAAGCCCAGCCGCTGAAATGGGGGCTGTGGAAAGGGGTCCTGGGGGTCTCCCTGCTAATCTCTCCTTCTAATCTCATTAATTGCCCCTCTGCTCAGACAGAAAAAAAAAGAAAAAAAGGTAAAAACTAATCTGCATGTTGATTCAATGCTCCTTTTCCTACTCATCCGCAGCGGTGTCAAAGTCGGGGCTGCGGGAAAAGTCAGGCACAGAAAGGGAGAGGAAATCGCCTTTTCTGTTTTAAAAAGGCTGTGGAGGTGTGTGTAAGGATAGGAAACAAGAGTGTTTAAGCTTGTGGACTTTTGGTGATAGGGGATGGAGAAGCATTGGTTTAGGCTACATTAATTTGGGGGTGTTTAATTTTTTTATTGCTCCCAAAATGCTGATATAAAGCAAATATTTGCATATTTTTAGGTAGGCTTACGGGGATATGTTTCTGGTGCCATTTTCATTTCCATCCCTCTTGTATTAATAGCTTATAAAACTTCTGGAAAATCAGCCTCACAAATTTGCAGAAAAATAACACACCTGTGCAAGAACGCACCTACTTTGGCAGGTTTTTTCGTTCTCCTTGAATTCTCGTTTCCTGAAATTGAAAGCTGTTGTTTCCAGTGACAATAAATGAGCACCCATTTTGGTGATGGTGGAAGTGGATCTGATGAAGCCAAATTTAAGTATGACTGAAAACCTGATTAATTGCTTTCAGGGAGGAAAGAATTCCTTTTTTTTTTTGGTGGTTAGTAAAATATTTTACTCAAAAAAATTCACATTGAACTGGCAGCGAACCCGAGCCGCTAAAGATGCTCAGGAAGGGTGGGAGCTCATCCCACACATCCCAGCAGCAGGACTTGGGGGAGCACTGGTTTCATGGAGCCATCCTGACACCTCTGCTCTTTGTTCTGCTCGGGTCCTGTGTTTTCCTGTCCCTGCTGGCCTCACTGGCAGCCTCCAGTGCTGCCTTTATACCCAGGGGCACATCCATTCATATGATAACTCTATTCATACCCTGACAGTTTTTTGATAGTTCATTCTTCCAGCCCAGCCTGCTTGCCTGTCCAACACTCAGAATGATTCCTCTGTCACAGAGGCTATTAACCCCTTCAGCCTTATCAGCCCTGAAGGGAGGGTTGGATAATTCACTTGTATCACCTTCAGGATGAAACAAAACCCCCTCTTGTCCTGCTCATGTCGATGAGCGGTACTGGGTGTCACAAACAGCTGTGTAAAGGATGTAACTCCTTAATGAATCAGATCCAGGCACACCAATAAAGCCCAATGAAGTGTTTTTGGTCCAGGGATAGTGTCCAGAAAAGTATTCGCCGTTTATCTGAAGACATCGGCAAAGGCAGCGTTGCTTTTAATGCTCCCTTCCAAGGGCTTATCAGCCCCAGCCTTTAAAAATCAGGCCCTTCTTTCCCTAATACAAATTTCCCTGGCTTCACCTTCCAGCTGTTTGTTCTTGTTAGGTTTTTCCTGCAGGATTAAAGATCCTGTATTTTTCAGCTGTGGGAGTGGTGAACTCAACCTGTGCACCCCTCAGCCCCTGTGGGCAGGAGCAGCCCGGGCTCTGCAGGTTCCCTTCTGTGATTTTTCGTTACCTCCAGCCCTGGTTGTTGTGGCTGTGCCTGTGTTATCTTCTCCTTTATGTCCAGTTTCTCATATTTAAAATACTGTGAGGTTATTTAACCATGTTAGTGAGTGGCAACAGTGCTGGCTGAGTTCTATCCCAGCCATAAGTTCCTGGGTCTTTCCTTGGATAAAATGCCTTCTGTGTTATGCACCTTCCATGCAATTATTAAGGACTTCCGTGATATTTAATTACCAGTGGTATGAGATATTCAGCCTGTCCCCTCAAATGCGGTTAGTATTGGTATTTTTGTCTGTGAAAATGTTCCATTTTAGAAAGCTATTTTTAAGAGAGCAAAGGCAAAAAAGCCTTTAAAAGAAATTATCTTGCTTTAAAAATGTCACCGGGGTACAAACAGCTCAGAACGGTTTAGGGTGGCCAACTGGTGTGAGAGCAAAGATGTCCTCAGAGAAATTAGTGAAAAAGCATCTGACAGCCTGAAAAACTGCCGTGCAAAGCCCCTCAGATAATCCAGATAAGCGAGCACAGCCCACATTTCCTGAGTGAGGATTCCAGAGAGGATAACACTCAAGGCTTTGCCGGGACTCAGGGATGGGTGGGAAGGGCAGAGTGGCATTTTCAGGGAGCTGCAGGGTTTGCCCTGCCTCTGATACAGGCACAGATCTCCAGTGCCAGGTGTGCCTGAGCCCCTGTGGGTGGCACGGGGATTGGCAGTGTGGGATGAGAAATCTTCCAAATCCCAAAGATGTGTGGGGAGTGAGATACTCAGGGAAAAGGACTTGGGACAGTGGGAGCAGCTTACCTAGGGTGAGCTTCAGTGTGCAAAAAGTGCAGCAGACTTTGGAAACCTTGGTGACTAAAGCTGAAAAGGCATTTGTGTCTGTTTTATTAAACCCAGCAGATGTGAGAAAAGACAAGAGGGAGTCAGGACTAGTATGAGGACACTGGGACAAACTCCCCTGGACACAGCTCCCATTTCTTGGAGTCTGCACCACAGAGGTGTCGCTGACTGCAAGGAGAATACGTTTATTTTGTGTTAGAAAACTCCTGTGTAATTTTTAAAGGCTGTCAAATATTGCATCAGTGGTACCATGAGGTGTTTAGGCTGTCCCTGTCCCTGGACTGCAGCTCAGCAGGATGTCCCCTCTCAGGTGCAGGTCCCTGACCTGTTCCTCTGGCTTTGGGGACAGTGGTCAGGGATGCCAGGAGCCCCATTTGGTGGGAGTTGAATGGATCTGTTCTCACAGGGCTTTAGCCAGATGAGATATCGAGGTATCACGATTCCTGCTATCCCCCTGCCCCCCTTTCCTCGCTCTGTATCCTATTTTTCCTTTCTCATTCCTTCTATGGCAAGCACTCAATAAATGTGCATTTGTTGTGTGATTAAACTATTGTCCCCTCGAGTACTTTTTGCATTCTAAAATCACATGAACCTATCACGATTCCTGCTTGGATCGTGACACAAGGGGTGGCTGTGCCAGGCACGGGCTCCTCTCTGCTGATGGACAGGGCTGTGTCCTTGTGCCATCCCTCAGGCTGGGGACGTTGTGGTAGAAAAGACTTTTGTGACTCCCCAATGGCCAAATGCAGACCTGGTGGCACCAGTGGTGCCTCCTGCAGGACCACAGGGACCCCGGGGCGCCTTCCTCAGCCTCACTGCAGTCCTGCTTCTTCCCCTGCTCACACTGGATGTTTTCATGGAATTTCTTGAATCCCTGACCTTTCTCACCCCCCATCTCCAGAGCCTTCCCACCTCCTCCTCTGGCTTCTGCCCTGAATTACAACGAGCCTAGTCACCCCCAGGGCCTGAAATGGTTCCTTTCCCACTGGATCCAGGACCAGGGACGTGGGAATGTGGGGTCACGCTCGCTCTGAGCCCTGTCCAGCCCCTCACGCTCACCCTGGAGCCCTGGCACAGCACGGGGGGATTCTGACATTGCTCATTTCAGCTTCCACTGGAACCAGTGAGTGCTGCAGTGCCGGGCTGCACACCTGTACTGGGGCTGCACAGCTGTACTGGGGCTGCACACCTGTACTGGGGGCACACCTGTACTGGGGCTACACACCTGTACTGGGGCTGGG
>VXBR01003179.1:58592-69771 GCA_013400215.1 Cisticola juncidis | reverse complement strand
GTGCTGGTGAGGGTTTAATTATCGATGCAAAAGGCGTTGTTGCATGGAGGGGGAGCCTTGCTGTGAATCTTGGGAGGCCTTTGAAGTGGTGATGGAGAGGAACTGAAGCCCAAGGGAACAGGGCTGCTCCCACTGACCCTTCCTCCCCACGCCTGCGCTACAAAGCCCCTGCCTAAGAGGGAGATGGGGGAGTAATTAGAGGCAGGAGTGCAGTGGGTTAACAATTAGTGAGGGTGCTGGGAGCCCTCTTTGGTCCCCCACTGTTTTCCCAGAGCTGGGGCTCAGCGTGTCACCCCCAGCTTGTTCCACCACCCCACCCTGAGCCCGGGGTGGGCTGAGGATGCACAGGCTCCCCTGGAGCCCCCTCCTGAGCCTGGCATGCCTGGGTGAGACCCCAGGGTGTTTGTGGGGATGCCACCCATCCCTGCAGGAGCTGTGCCCACCAGGGCAGGTGTTGGGAAGGGTGGCTGAGCACTCACCCTTTACAGATGATATATAGATATATATGGTACAGATATAAATATAGATATCAATGTAAATATAGATAGGATAGAGCTGTACAGATACAGATATATAGATATAGATATATGGATATAGATATTGATATAGATAGAGATATATAGATAGAGGTATAAGTATAGATATAGATATAGATATAGATATAGATATAGATATAGATATAGATATAGATATAGATATAGATATAGATATGACAAGGGATATAGGGCCCCAAGAAAAACACATCCTCTGGATGCTGGTCCCAGTCTCAGCTCCCTCACTCATCCCAAGCAGGGTTTAGAATTTGGTAGATATGGGTATGGAAATGGATGCAGATATAGATCCAACAATGGAGATATAGGTATAAATACAATATAGGTATAAATACAATATACACATCCATCATATACTGATTCACACACTTTCACTCCTGCCTGGTCTCTGTGAGGCTGCACTGTGCACTACTGTATGCAACTTTCTGCAGCTGGAGGGTCTGCCCCACGTGAGGCTCAGCCTGCAGACCCCAGTTGTGCTGGGGAGGGACCTGCTCACTCCTAGGTGCTTCCATCTGAACGGGCAATCAGGCTTGACAGCTTTTCCACCAGGGCGAGAATTTCCCCTGACACCTCCTGGAGTTTTGGCTCAATACGCCGAGGCAAGGCCAAGGCACAGAATAGGGAAACAACAAAATGGTGCTAAGGAAAACAAAATGGAGCTCACAGTTTGAGACTGATACGTGCAGACAGTCCATAGCATCAAAGAGAATTGCCCAGCTGTAGGAGAGAGGTCTCCCAAACCAGCACGTTTTCTGAAAAAATGTTTTCAGCTGAAAGGGCTCCTTTGTGGTGGTCACATTCACCCTGCAGCACCGACAGCAGGCTCTGAGCATCACCCCCAGGGAGACAGCACAGCCAGGAGCTCACCTGAGCAGGCACTGGTGACACCAGGGGTGCCAGGTCCCCTTTGGAGCTGGGCTGTAACCTGCTGGGTTTGGGGGAGTGCTGGTGTCCCCACACGGGAGCGTTGGTGTCCCCACACAGGAGCATTGGTGTCCCCACACAGGAGCACGTGGCCGTGCTGCTGGATGGGCTCTGGGATCCACGAGTGCCACCCCACGGGTCACCAGGAGCTCCTGGACACACAGAGCCTCTGTGTTCGTGCAGTGTCCCCTGTGTGGGCTGGAAACACAGGGCTCTCTGCACTTGGCTGAAGCGAAGAAAAGAATATAAATAAAATATAAAATAAAAGAAACTTCTCCCTCTCCCTGCAAAGAGGAATCTGACCGGGGGTGGGATGCAGCTGGCGTGGGTTGTCTGGGAAGCAAAGCAGCTGAAGGGAGAAGACTCCTTCAGATCATGGTGATGTCTCAGTGAGACTGGGTGATGATCCCGGGGTCAGGGTGGTGGGATGGGGTGCAGCAAGCTGGCTCCAGGTCCCACACACCACAAGTCTGGGGTACACCCACTGTGTGCCCTCAGCATCATCCCTCACAATGCCTCTCTCCTGCTGGACCCCAGCCCTGCAGGCTCCTCCTGCTGCACTGGGAGCAGCCACGTCCACTGCTGGGCATCCCAGCGTGGGAAAGAGGGTGCAGAGACCCCGCTGGGGGGGAGAGAGGGTCTGCAAAGCCGTCCCCTCCCTGCAGCCTGCCTGCTGAGGGTCACTGGGGCTGTGCTCCTGCACTGTGAATAGGGAAACTCCCAGGCCTGGGCTCCTGCTGGGTGAATTACCCAGGGAAAATAGGCAGAAAATCTTCAGATTAACAATAACAAATAAAAATGGATTTGAGATCTCCGAGGTAATTACTCCGTGCTGAGGGCAAGGGGCCTCTTTAGCAGTGGGAGCAGCGCCGTGCAGGGAGTGGAGGGGCTTGGCCTGCTGTTGGGCCAATGGAACCACACAAGAAACCCTGGAAATTCTTTCAAATTGTTCTGCTAACATTAATAAATGCCTCAAAAGCTCCTAATCTGCTCTGTCAGGAGCATGACGTCCGGGTGTTTCACAGCCAGCTCACGTCTCTGCTCCTCTCTCCCCCCTCTCCTTCCCTGCCTGGTAATAGTAAATGAAAGTGGCACCCGTTCCTGGGGCTGCAGGGACCAGCCTCACGCTGAGCCCGGGCTCTGCCAGGGCTGGGGCTGCTGTCCTGATATGCCCTGTCCCTGCAGTGACAAGCTGTTGTCCTGCCAACAAGTCCCTCCTGAGCCCAGGGGCCAGCCCAGCCCCGGTGCTGCAGAGGGATGCTGTGAGTGCCTCCAGGTCCAGTTTGGTGCTGCTTGAGGGTGAGGAAGGGCAGCCAGCAAGGATGAAGCTCCTGAGGCATTGACTTCACTGGGTGGCTTCAGGGCACAGGGGATGGGGCAAGCTGGAGGCACTGGGGGTCCCTGTGGGAGCCTGGTGCTCTTGGGGGTGTTGAGGCATCAGGGTCCTGGTGCCCACTGCCCTCATTCCCAAGGGCCAGGGCACCTTGCACCTTGGCAGGTCCCCCAAGCCTCCATGCCTCTGGATCTGCACCTTGGAGCTTGGGCTCCCTCCCCAGGTGCTGAGGAGCTCAGGGACATCAGGCAAGGCAGGGCTCTGCTCTGCCTGGTGTGTGGGGCTCAGCTGGCTCAGAGGCAGCAGTGCCACGGCCTCCTGCTTTCCTCCTCTGCTGCCACTGCACGGGTCCCCACAGGAACCTTCTGGGCACATTGGAAGGCATCCTCACCTCTCCCCCCACCCAATCTGCTCCCCTCTGCCTGCAGTTCACCTCTGTCTCCTCTCTAAGCCGAGCTCCTGGAGGTGGCAGGGATTTGGAGGGGCTGGCTTTGATGGACTTCTCCAGTGGGGTGTCAGACAGGACCGTGGGGAGCCTCTTTGTGCTGGAGCTGGGCACTGCAGTGTGCAATTACTGCAGCTGCTGGAGTGCAGACTTCAAACCAGGGACACTGGGAGGGAGCTGAGCCTAAAGGGCTTCCAGAGGAGAAGTACCCAAGCCAAGAATGCTGCTCCAGTTGCATCAGTCTTAGCCCACACAGGGACTGGTGCATAACCTGATGCTGGGAGTTTGTTTCCCTCCTTGTTTTGCATTCCCTCCAACCTGCTGTTTGCAGCCTCCTCCCCTCCAAAAGGTCACACTGATCCCCATGCTGGGGCCAGGACTCAACTCTGGAGCTCTGGGGAGCATCACTCATTGCCATCCCCAGACCCCACACTTGCCTCATGTCCAGCCAGGCAGTCCCTGGTGAGAAATCTGCACCATGGATGGGTGGGGACATCCTCAAGGAAGTGTCACATGAAGAGAACTTCTTCCTGGTGGCCCTGTTCCTCACCCCCTGGGGATGAGGACAAAGTTCTCTAACACAGCTTCTGCTCTTGCGTTTTCCAGTGAACCTGCTGGACACCTCCACAATCCTGGGAGACTGGGGCTGGATGACCTATCCCTCCCATGGGGTGAGTACGAGGTGACAGTGGCACAGGGGGTGGGTCACCACGGGTGGCTGTGGCAGAGGTCAGGGGATGGACAGGGAATGGAATCTCAGCCCCAGGTCAGTGCTGATGAGGCAAACAGACCCTGAATGTTGGGAAAGTGCCAGCCTGGCACACTGGCAGAGGGATACAGCTCTTTTGGAAATGCCATTTAACCCTCCATGTCCCCTGGGAGGGAGCAGCTCCTGAATTTTGAGGGAACTCAAGAGCTGGGGCACGCTTAGAGACATCCCACTCCTCACTGCTCTGGGTGAGCATCAGGGAGAACAGCCCCAAATGACCAGGAAAACCCCAACCACCTGAAATCCAGGAATTTCTGTGGGAACTGGGCAAGAGGGGCAGGGGAGCCTCTCCTGTGGATCACATCTTGGGGGAATGGGGGTGCAAATACAGCCCTGCAGAGTGTCCAGGAGGGATGGCAGGGTGGGGACCCCCCTGAGCCTGCCAGCTCCACTGGCTGGATCCTTTCCACAGGTTCCCTTCACCTGCAGCTCCATGCCCAGCTTTTCCTGACACAGGAGCTTTCTGGAAATAGTGAGTTTCAGATGTCAGGGTGACCTGGCTGGAAGGATTTTGCTCGTTCATTTAGTGAACAGAAACAATCCCATAAATACCCACAGGACCAACTGCAAGGCACAGTGGGGCTTTCTGCAGGCACAAACGTGCAAAATTGGGGTGCCTACCTGGCTGTTGCTGCTGTGTTGATTTTTCATGGCCATTCTTTTTCATCCTCTCTCTGAACTAAACGGTCCTAATCTTTTCAATTCCACCTCCCACAGAAATCTTCCCAGGCCTCTAATAATTTCCATTGATCTGTTGCTCGAGACTTTCAGTCCCCACGCTGCTTGAGCAGGAGTGATCAGAACAGTGAATTCATAATAATACCAGTGATCAGATTTCTATCAGACTTTATCATAAATGTAAATATATTAAATTTTTAACTCAGCTCTAATTTCAGCAGTTAGCTGCTGCAAAGATGAGTATCCTGGGAATGTAAGAAATTGGGAGGTGCAAGGTCAGAGGGGACTGTGGAACTAACAGGATGTGATCTCCTGAATAAATACACCCTTTCAGACCTGTCAATTCACTCAGCTCTGAGGAAAAAAACATCCTTGGCTGCAAAATTGCTGGTGCTGGTGAATCCTCCAGGTCCTGTGGCCACGCTGTTAAAAGCTGATGGCTGTGAGGGTTTGCCTGGCTCTGGTCTCCAGCCAGGGGAGCTTCTCCTGGGTGAGGCAGATGCTGTCCTTGGCTGTCACTGCTGTCCTGTCACTAATCAGCTGTCATCTCATCCCAGCCCTGCTGCCAAGCCAGGGCATCCTGGAGGAGCCTGACACACGTTCAGGGGAGCAGGGATCCCTCTGCTCCCCACAAGGGAGGATGTTTCTGGGATTTTTCTGGGGTCAGGGCTGTTTTTCGTTGTCCACATCCAGTGTTCTGCCCTCAGTGCCTCCCTAGGGAATTCCTCCCCACGGTCAGACCATCCCCTGCTCACAGTTCTCCTTTTGGATGACCCTGTGTCATCCAAATTCCTGTGGAATGCAGGTCGGGTCCATCCCCGAGGGGATTTGGGTGAGGATGAATCCACCTGAGCTGTGCTGGGCAGGGCCCTGCTCTCCTGAGAGCCTACAGGAGCCTCATTCAGAGGCAAGTTCACCTTCCTGATGTTTCCATCACACCTGTGGGCAAGGTGAACTTGTCTCACTGAAGGTTCCTTCCCCCTCTGGGTTTTTCATGGCCAGCAAGAGCAGAGGGGCAGGGCTGGGAGCACGGTGAGGGTCAGCAGTGCCGTGAGCCCTGGGGAGTGTCAGGCCATCAGGGAGCCATGCCTGGCCTGTTTTGACATTTTCTCTTGCCAGACAATTAACTGAGGGGTAATTGGCTGTAATTGCTGCTCAGGGGTTTAATTACATCCCCCCTCCTCACCTCCACCCCAGAGACACGTGCAGGAAGCAGAGGGGTCACCGGGAGCATCCCTGTCCCACAGGCTGCAGTTCCTCTCAATTATAACTTCAAAGGGCTCCCGGGAGCTTTGCAGCTCTCTCCTTTCCCACAACAATTCCCTTTGCATTGAAAATTAGACTCTTATCAGTGTGGTCAAGCCCTTCCCTTGCCATGGCTCCTGCACCCCATTTCTCCCCAGCAGAACACCCCAGTGCCCTTCTCTGCCTTCTCCTTGCTCAGCACATGCCCTGCTGGATCAGGGGCAGCCTGATCAGGCCCTTTGCAAATTGCCTTTCTACTGACTAATTAAAACACTGATGAGATAAGTCAACATATTAATAATAATTATTGTATCGTCTACTTTGATTTACAAAGTCAATCAGGAAATGGTTTTGTTCAGACACGGGGTATCTGAGGAGTTTGAGCAGTGCCTCACAAAAGCTGATGAGGATGGGAGCACCTTGAGGGCTGGAGGAAGGCCCCCCATGCTGCCCAGGACCCCCCAACCTCCCCCACCAGCACCTGCTGTGGTGGCTCCATCTCAGGGCTGCTGCTCCCTGAGATTCTCCTCGGGGTTGCTGTTCCCTGAGGTGTGTTGGGTTTTTGAGCTTTTCTTGCCCAAAAGGTCTCACACCAGAGCCAGAGCAGACAAACTGAGCCTGCCAGTCCGTGTTTCCAGGGTTGTTCATTGTTTCATTGTCTCTCAGTTCTGTCCCAGCTCTGCAGGGCGTCCCCAGCAGAGCAGGACACGGGGGGGACTGGGCGGGTCAGAGGGTCCCGGGCTTTGTGTACGGTCCTGACCCAACCCCTGCCCACAACGAACTTTGTATTTACAGAACCTCACCAATACTCACTGCCTATGCTAACATGGCATTTCTACTCTAAACCAATCCCTGTGATCCAACTCAGCAGAAAATGGGGGATGAGAGCAAGAACAAGGAGCACAGGGGCCACTCCCCAATTCCTCCATCTTGTCTCTTCACCCCCATATACTAAAAATCCTAAATTCTACATTTACACTCTGTGATAAACTAAATACTGCTCATTTCAAACTCTGTCACCTTGTGATTCTTCATCCACTGTGGGCATTCACTGCCATGGCAGGGATCAGAGGCAGTGTCCTCCTGGGCTCTGTGTGAGGCTGGCTGAGCCCCTTGGACAGATCCCAGACCCCCTGTCTGGTCTCCAAACCCTCCAGGGTGGCCACAGGGATGTCCTGGACTCCGACAGCCCCACAGTTCCCCCCTTGCAGGGATCAGCCAAGAGAGCTGCTGGGCACTGCCACCCAGGCAGCTGCCCCAAAATCTGTCAGGGTCAGGGGATGTCCTGAGCTGGAAGGACCCACAAGGGTCATCAAGTCCAGTTCCTGGCCTTGTATTATCCCTCCTGGTGTGCTCCATGTTGGTGGGAACCTGAAAAGACCTTCAGAGGGGTTTGGAGCTCCCCATTCCTACCCCTTTGCTCCTCAAAAGGGAGAGACCCTGAGGGCCCGGGGCACAATTAGCCAAGGCTGCTCCTCCTTCATCCTGCAGTACCCAGAGAGAGCAGGAAGGCATCAGATCTGCTGGAACCCCCAGCTGAAGGCACAGACATGGCCACAGCATGGGCTCCCAGCACCAGGAATGGGCATTTCAGCCCTGGGGCTGAGTTATTTGCAGTCCCCCACACCAGGGGACTTTTTTTTTTTGCCTGGGTTTGGCCCTGCAGCCCACCAAGCAGTTCATGGCTGGGATGAGCCTCATCTGCCATGGAGAAGGTTCTCCCTTTGCCCCAAGTCCACTCTGCAAAACCTCATCCCCAGTCTGAGCTGTGCTGTGTCTTTGATTTTCCACCCCCTCCAGGTTCATCTCTTCTTCTCAGACCACCAAGAGAGACTGGGGCTCTCCCGTGTGCCCAGGCCTTGCCTCTGCTCTCTCTCACTTTGATTTCCTGGCTGTATTTCTTGGTTTTCTCTTCCAAACTGGAGCCTCTACCTGAATCCAGGAATACCAGCAAGTTACAACTCAAGCTGTGGCGAAATTAATTTTTTTTTGGGAAAAAAAAAGTGTCGGAACAGAACACTGGAAAATAAAGATTTAGACTGGTAATTGAGATAAAAGCTCATCTCCCAGGGCTTGTTCAGTAAATGCTGGGTTATTGCTAATTCCCCAGATGCTGGTCACTACCAGGAGTTAATCACCTGCAGTGAAGCTCAGGGTAGTTAACTGCCTGACAAATCCCTCCTTAGCCACAGCAGTGACTGATTTCATGGGGATTATCTCCATTAAGGCCTCCCATCTAATGATTTATAGCTGCAATAACAGCCTTCTCTTTTTCCCTCTCCCAGTGAAAGTGGTGTGAGGAGGTGCCATGGCACACTGGGATGGAAAGTGCTGGATTTCTCAGTGGCCACAGAAGCTTTGCTGTGCCAGGCAGACCTGGCATCCCTCCTGGAAGCTGTCCCAGGGCTGGGGACACTCATTCCATCCCCTCCAAGGATGGTGGGAGGCTGAGCTGCTGCCCCAGGGGGATGAAGCCTCTCCTCTGCTCCTCCTCCTCCTCCTCTGCTGTGCCACACAAGCCCTGGGAGACTCACAAGACCTTACTCAGCTGCCCAGATATCTGGTGTTTGCATCTCTCCCCTTTCATAATCTGGCAAATTTTTTCTAACTGGTGTTGACTTTAATTTAAACTGTTAGGCAAAAACTCCTGAATGCAGATGCAATCTCGCCGTCCCCCGGCGCCCGCGCTCACCACGTTAATTATGATGTCCTCATTTCCATCTCGCTGGGGGATCTTATCTCTGAGCTGAGCTTTGGTTCATAAAACCACTTCAACCTGTGAACTGAGAGCCAGCAGTGCCTGGGGTGTGCACGGTGCCTGTGCTCCTGAACCACTGGTACCCAGTACCCCTCCTGCTCCAGAGCCTGGGGCTAAGGTGAAACAGAAAAAACCCTCCAGTCCCAGGGATTCCTGAAGCAGGTCCTTCCACCCCCCTTCTGGTCTCTAAAAAGGCCTTCAGGAACTTGGAGAGGGACTTTTTGCAAGGTTAAGCAGTGATAGAATAAGGGAGAATGGCTTTAAGATGAGGAGGGTAGATTTGGATTGGATGTTGGAAAAAAATTCTTCCCTGTGAGAGTGGCCAGGCCCTGGCACAGGATGCCCAGAGCAGCTGTGGCTGTCCCTGGATCCCTGGCAGTGCCCAAGGCCAGGCTGGACAGGGCTTGGAGCAGCCTGGGATAGTGGAAGGTGTTCCTGGCCATGGCAGGGGATGGGACAAGATGGTCACTTCCAACCCAAACCATCCTCAGATTCTGTAATCCCAAATGCCCTGGCAGGGTCTGTGGGACCTTGGCTGCCCTGACACTCTGGGAAGATGAATCTGTGGCACCTGAGCCCCTCAGGTAGCCTACCCCATCCTTGGAGCCCTTTCCCTGCAGGCCAAGTGTGGTATTTTGGGCTGGTCTCACACTGGGATCCTGAGGGACCCTGGGACAGAACTGACACTGCAGCTGCTGTGCAAAAATCACCAAGTCTGAAATGTGATGGTGCAAATGCAACCTCTCCAAATTCACCCCAGGGGTGGAGTGTGGCTGATACCGACTGTTGCTGGTGCTTGGGCGTGGGCATTTATCTCCTGTTTATCTCATTTTTCTCCTACCTCCCATCATCCTGGGAGGATACTGCCAGCTCTGGCACTGCCACAGGTTTATGAGGACATGGCAGCAGTGAGCTCCATCTCCTCTGCCAGATTTGGGAGGGCAGTGAAAGTCTGGAGACCAAAACCAACCCAAGCATTTTGGTGTGCAGAAAAACCTCATCTTTCCCTTGGCAGACCCTCGTGGAGACCCCTGGCCTCACAGGCAATGCTGAGGGGAGCTGGCTGTGCATGGTGGGGGACACCCCTGCTCACCCCCACAGCTCTGCCCTCACCCCCTGCATCTCCTCCCGTGCACAGCTCTGCTTCACTTCCCTCAGGGAAACTCAGCAGGGGGAAGGACAGGAGACAGATGTTGTGTTAATTTGTGCTCGATTAATTTCGACAGCGACTTCCAGCCCCTCGGAAGCAGCGCAGCAGCCTGAGCACAGGAGGGTGTGGAGTGAGGAGCTGCTCTGCTCTGCAGGGCCAGCAGGGGCTGGGGTGTGCCTGGTGCCAGCACCCCTGTGCCCCTTGTCACAGCACCTTCCACAGGCTCATCCTTTATCTTATATTATCTTATTGTTATCTTTTAATATGTGTCTTGGTNGTGTTTGGGGCAGTCCAAATCAATCCTCCTGCAGTGGCAGATGTGGTTCTGTTGGAGCAGAGATGATCCTGCAGACAGGTTCAGTGGTGCTGAGATGGGTCCGCTCTTCCTCTGGGAATCCAGTGGCAAAGAGGAATGTCTGGGGTCCCTGTGTCCCCATTTTTATCTGGGTAGGAATGGTTGGCTCCTCCCCCTGGGTGTTCCATCTCCCAATGGATGATGCAATGTGTGATGTCACTGTGACCCTCAGTGGCCCATGAACAGAAGATCTCCCCGAGGGTGGGCAGTGGTGACAGAGATCACAAACCCTGCCCCGCCTGGTTTAACAGCCGGGCTGGGATCAGAAGGCTCCGCCCTCCTCCCCCTGGAGTTACAAGAGATAAAGAAAAAAGAAACCATCCCCAACTGCTTTCTACAGATGAAATAAAATACACTTTTTTTTGGTTACATAACCCAAGACAATATGTTATCTTTAATGTGTATTTAAATCTCCGTTCTGAGAGAGATCCTTTTTAAAAGGAGAGTGAAATACAGGCACTTGATATTTAGGCCTGGGTTTATTTTTGGTCCGAGTTATATTTATGTGTCTCTTTGACTTCTTTGCTTTTTTCTCATGGACGGGAAGGGAGTTTGGAATTCACAATATGTCAAGGAATGTGATGATTTCAGTGACTCAACTGTTTACTCTAAAACATACCAAAATAAGTTCCATGCTAAGTGGATGGGTATGAGTTCATTTAAATACTGGTTATTTGAAAACCAAGGTTTGAAAATGCAAACCCAATATTAGATCAGTGTCTTGCATGTTCCACTTCTGGAGCATACTGGAAGGGATTTCTTCTGGTGCAGTTATTAGGAGTTATTAGGAGTTGTTAGGAGCTGGGCTTGGGAAGTTGAGGGGTGCTGCCCTCATTCCTCCAGCCAAGCACACCCACAGCCTTGGCCCCTTTCCCTGCTGTCCACCTGAGCACTGGAGTGCAGGGCATGTTCCCAGTGATCTCATTACAAACCTGTGCATTTCTGGAATTCAGAAGACTTTTTTTTTT
>VXBR01003179.1:46555-58571 GCA_013400215.1 Cisticola juncidis | reverse complement strand
TTGGATTTCAAAACTTTTTTTTTTTTTTTTTTTTTTTTTTTTAATGCATCACAAGACATTTTTCCACCCTGGGAATGGTTTAACTTTGACCCTCTCTGCCAGCATATTCCCCTTAAAATGAGTTTCCATTGTAGTCTGCACCTGGAGCTTCTGCCTTTTCCAGATTGCTTTAAGCTCTTTAGGACAGAGAAACAGAGTTTTCTCCTACATGCAGGAGAAAACTGGAGATGCTGGAGAAAACAGAAGATGTCCATGACTGCAGTGACTGCTCTGACCACCCCCACATGGGCAGAAGGCACAAAAACCCCTCCCCAGGAGCAGGGAGGTCAAACGAGGAGGAACATTCCCATCTGAGAGGGGAGAAGGGAGTGGGCTGTCCTACAGCTGTCCCCTGAATATAAATCCTCCTTTTATCCCCTTCAGGGGTCTAGACTAGCTCAGTCCTGGAGGAATATATCAAAAGACAGGAGAAAGGACCCAAAAGAGGCTCTCACCCTCAGCTGCAGTCAGATGTTGATTCCAGGTGGTCTCCAGAGGGAAAGAGGGACAGAGGAACAGGGTCTGTTCTCAGCTCTTGTTGGGGTGTGGCAAATTGGGACACAGCCAGTGGGGTCAGAAAGGGAAGGAAGGGTCAAACTACAGCTCTAGGGGTCCCTGAGGGGGGAGAAACCATTCCCCAGGGGAATGAACCAGTCCCCAAGCCCTCTTTCCTGTGTCTCTTGTGCTCTGGAGGTGCTGCCCTCTCCCAGCTGTCCTTGTCCCTGCACTGCTGGCAGCCCCACGGGGAGGTTCCTGTCCCAGGGATCTGCATCCCTGTCAGCTCCCACATCGCTGGGGTGAGGGCTGCAGCCTCCCCTCCTCTGAGCTCAGCATCCTTCTCTGGGGACTGCTGTTGGTTTTGTGTCTAATGAAACACAAGTCGCATAAGAAAACGCCATTTTTGCCCTGTCACAGAGAGCCTAGAGGTTTATTTTAATGTACTTATAATGCTGACTAAAATATTTGTTTTCCTGCTCTGTGCAGCATGGCTGGGGATTTTCTTGGCTCCCCCAATCCCCACAGACAGAGGTGCTGAGGTGGGGGCAGCTTCCAGGCAGAGCCAGAACCCCAGGGAGGGGCAGGAGGGGGATCCTGAGGCTGGGGTGAGGAAGGGGGTGATGATTTGGTAGGCAGAGGAGCAGGAGTGCCAGTGCCTTCCCCAGTTTCTGCAGCACTGCCTCTGAGGCTGTCCCTTACAGCTGGATCTGGGGGTGGGATTTCAAAGCCTATGTTTGTGGAAAAGCCAGATTGTTTGAAGTTCTCCTCTGCTCCTCTTCCTCCTCCCCTTCTCTGCTAAGAATTCAGGGGTCCCAGACCCTTTCATGGGGGATTCATTGGAGTACTGGATTTGAGCAGAAATGTGAGTTGAAGAGGTTGTGGGAAGTCCCCAGTGCAGTCTGTGAGTCCTGGTGAGGCATTTGGTGAGAGTGGAGAGGGAGACACGAGGCAAGACTGAGCCCCCAGAAGTTTCATTTAGCCCCAAACAGCTAAGTTTTACTTGTCCCTCACCTATAGAATTCATATCCAAAATATCAGTACTCCTCATTTCTTGTCACTTCAACCCATGTAGCATCCCTCCCTTGTGTGACACCGATGTCCCTGTCCCTCTAAACTCACCCAGGCCACCCTCTTGAAATCCTGCTTGCTGCAACCTGCTTTTGCCAGGTTCTCCTCCCCAGGTTCACCCTGCAGCCACAGGTATAGGGAATTTTCACCCCTGAGCTGCCAAGCCATGAACATCCCAGTTCCCAGAGCTGGGATGGGCACTGTGGGCTCACACTGAGGAGCCACACTGACATCACCTTGCAGGGAAGAAGGGACATCTTGGGATGCCCTTGGGAGCCCCCATGGGCCCACATTTCTTGCTGGCAGTCCTGTGTTGCAATTGGACATGAAATAAAGATGCTTGACTCCAGTTCAGCAGGCAGAAGAGAATCAGAAGGCTTTATTACAATCCATTCAGGCTTTTTATAACATGCTGTGCTAAAAAGGCACATTATTGGTCCACAGAATGGACACCTCTCTCCATTGGTTACAAATAACACCTGGGAGAGAGGTTGTAATGGGAAATGAATATTGTTTACTTAGAAATGTTATGGGAAGAAAAGTTATTTAAACAAAGCTGCCTGAGAAAGGAGAACCTGCTGAAAACTTTCTCTTGGGAAAGTCAGCAATTCTCAGGCTTCAGAAAATCGGGCCCACAGTCCTGTGCTCAGTGCAAGCTTCCCCTTCACCCTCTGGTACCCACCCTGGAGTTCCTTCTCCAGATGGAAAGCCCCCAGTTTGGTTTGTGCATGGATCCAGGTGAGCACAACGCAGGTGGTTCCTGCTGCTGCTGGAAATGACAGGCTGAACACCAAGGAAAGGGACTCACAGACACACCCTGGAGGGCTCAGAGCCCTCCCAAACACACACAGCCTTCTGCTAGGACCTCCCAAACACTCACTGCCTTCAGCTTCTGCCAGGACCTCAGCAGGTGCTCCCATCTGCAAGCAGGGCTGCAACCCATGGTGCTGCAATCGGGTGTCACTGCCTCTCCTGGTTTAGGGCAAATTCAGGAGAAAATCTTCAAATGGGGTCCCTCTGGAAAACAAACCCAAATGGCCCCTCTGCCAATTGATCTAGGAAAGAATCTCCTCAGAGAAAGTTGGAAAAAAATGTTTGTTTGATAAAGTGCCCACAAGCATAAAGAATCAATAATATGAAATAACAAAACCTCTCGCCGCTCTGAAGAGAGATGGCAAATTGAGAAAGTCCTTGTCATGGGTGGAGCTCAGCTCTCCCAATCTCTTATCAGTCCTTCTAGCACTGGAAAATGCCGAGGTCCAGGCCCCAGTGGGCTGCAGGTGTGAGCTCCAGGTTTTCAGTCCAGAGCAGGTTTAAACAGTCCCAAGAAAAAAAGAGAAGAAAATAGTCAAGGGAGCTTCTCTGCCTCAGCTAGCTAAAACTAAATAAAAGCAAAGAGAGCTCTGTCCTGCTGCCTGTCTGTGCTGCAGACAACACAGTCCAGGAGCAGAATGTGGAGGAGTGAGAGCAGTCTCTGAAAACAAACTCTGTGCTTCTCTTTTTCCCCCTTTGCTCTCAGAACCAGTCTGAAAGGTACAGAACTCAATATCAAACAGAACAGATGACTGGGAATACAAGCATCAAAAAGTCACCCTAGTGTTGTTATGATTTTTGGATGGCACAGAAATAACAACACAACTCTCCATCATGGTAAAGATGAGAGCAAACTTTATTCTTCTAAATTCTACTTTTATAGAGTAGTTTGGTACAAAGAACATGATTGCTTATTCAGCATCTACACCCTTTTGTAAACATTTCTTTCCAGTAAACAAGTTGGAAAAACACCACCTGTGGATGGTTTCTCACTTCCCAAGGTTTGTTTGAATTCCTCCTTTAGATTTCTCAGGTTAAAGTTGCAAATGCAAAAGTTGCTCATCTGCCTTTCACACAGACACTGGCAGAGCCTGAAGCCTGAATTCAGACCAATATCAGGCCCACACCCTAGGACACTGCCCAAATTAGTGCAGCTAACGAGTTCCTCATTCCCCTTCTCCTTGTGGCAGCAGTGACCTCCCACCCAGGAGCAGAGGGGTGGGAGCTGGCACACCCTCTTACACCTGGAGTAACCCATTTTCTCTGTCCTGCAGTGGGATTCCATCAACGAGATGGATGAGTTCTTCAGCCCCATCCACACCTACCAGGTGTGCAACGTCATGACCCCCAACCAGAACAACTGGCTCCGCACCAACTGGGTGCGGCGGGATGGGGCGCGGCGCGTCTACGCCGAGATCAAATTCACCCTCAGGGACTGCAACAGCATGCCAGGCGTGCTGGGCACCTGCAAGGAGACCTTCAACCTCTACTACATGGAATCTGACCGCGACCTGGGCACCAGCACGAGGGAGAGCCAGTTCCTCAAGATCGACACCATCGCGGCGGACGAGAGCTTCACCAACGTGGACCTGGGCGTGCGGCGCCTGAAGCTGAACACGGAGGTGCGGGGTGTGGGGCCCCTGAGCAAGAGGGGCTTCTACCTGGCCTTCCAGGACATCGGGGCCTGCATCGCCATCGTCTCGGTCAGGGTGTACTACAAGAAGTGCCCGGCCACAGTGAGGAACTTGGCGTCCTTCTCCGAGGCTGTCACCGGGGCGGACTCGTCCTCCCTGGTGGAAGTGCGGGGAGAGTGCGTGGGGCACTCGGAGGAGAGGGACACCCCCAAAATGTACTGCAGTGCTGAGGGGGAGTGGTTGGTGCCCATTGGGAAGTGCGTGTGCAGTGCTGGCTACGAGGAGCAGCGGGATTCCTGCATGGGTGAGTGAGTCCCTGATTCCTGCCTGCAGTGCCTGCAAGGGGAGGGGGCTGCAAGGGGCTCTTGGCTCTTTGGGGAAGGGCTGTGGGCTCACAGAAGCTGGGACAGCCAGGCTCTGTGGAGGCCCAGGGCTGTCCATGCCTTTGCTGGATGGATTCATGTTCCAGAATGTGTGGCTGGTACCCCTGACAAACTCCCTGGGGGTTCCTGTGGCTCTGACAGGTCCTGGTGCACAGGGCACGGCTTTGGGTGGCTGGCATCAGGGCTGCTGGGGCTGCTCTGTCCCATCTTTCTGTACCATGGATCATTGTCCCAGAGATCCCAGCTCTGACTGGTGCCGAGATCTCTGATGTGCTCCAGCAAGGCATCACTTGGCCTCTCCAAAACACCCACCCGCTGGCAGGGCTTTAAAAGGGAGGAAATCAAAATCACTGAGCTCTCATGGAACAAGGTCACTGTGTCCATTCCTCACCTCCCAGGGCTGCAGCAGAGCCCCAGGCCGGGGGTGTGGGGAGCCTTCCCTGGGGTCCCCAGTGCCACTGGGCAGCTCCGAGTGCCGGCTGAACAAACTGTGATAAGAACTGGGGTGACCAGCAGCAGGCACAGGGACGTGTGTGTACAGAGCACGGGCTCCCCAGGAGAGCCCTCCACACAGATTTGTTTGCTCTCTGCTTCTTCATGGGATGTGCTGAGGGGGAGCAGCACAAATACGAGTGCAGGGCCTTTGTTTGAGTTTCGTGGTGATGCCAAGTGGAGCGTTTGTCTCAGGGAGACTTGACTCAAGGTTAGGACGTCCAGCACCAGACTGGGATGGATCCAGGGGCTGCTGGGACCCACGCTGGCTCCTCAGGTCTCCAGCTACAGGGTGGGCAGAATAAATGCTTTTATCTGAAACTCCTCCTGTCTGTGACAGCAGATTTGAAAGTTGTCCTGGGATAGATTTAATAACTCAGAAAAGATCTTCCATCATGTTAAAGAGTGGGTGTAAGGTGTATGTGGAGCCAGGCGTGTGCTACTGCAGGAGGGGGCACTGGCAGGGGCCTCCTGGCTGGCTGTGCCAGCCCCAGCACTGCAAGGAGCTGCAAGTTGGCTCAGACAGACCAAACAGCCCTTCCTTGTATTCCCCTTCACCAGCCCTGTACTGCCCACTCTGCCCCAGGACATCCCCACCCCAAGGGCAGGAGCCTGAGCAGGGCTGTGGTGCTGGTGCTGGGCTCTGCCTGACTCATTTTCATGTGATTCCCTGGATGGGTTTGTTCTCAGAGCCCCTTCTCTGCCCTCATGCCCATTTCTGGTGGGATCACCCCTACCACAGGCATGGCACAGGAGGACACAGGGTCCAGCACATGTCCCCAGGTGGCCCCACAGAGGGACTCAGACCCAGAAAAGCCTCTGGTAAAACTCTCCAAGCATTGCACCTTCAGAAACAGGACAGAAGTGTCACTGGACTTTCTCTGAGTTGTGTCGTCTCACCCTCCTGCCTTCCCTGTTCCATTTTTCTGCCTCCAGCACCTTTTGGTGACCTGACTTGGAGTGAACAGGGGCAGCACCCCCCTTCCTGCATCTCCTTTGGTGGGGCAGCAGGACATGTGTTTATACACGAAGGCAAACAGATGCAAATCTCTAATCCCGTGTCTGATTGGGGCAGAGTTCATTTTTCAGGCTGAAAGTTGCCTTTTGGGGATGATTTATAAGCCCAGCAGATCTGTTGGGGTTGGAAATTAGCCGTTTTAATTGTCAGGCAGACAAAAGCAGGATTCCAGTGGCTGTCGCCCCGGCAATTTTTCATTCTTGGCCACAGGGATGAGATGATATAAATCACTCCTTATGGCCCTAATAATCTTTCTATAAATATCAGGGAAATTCATTTTTTTGCTTGGGGAGAGGAGGTGTGGAGGGGGAGAAATTAGAGGAGATACTTTGCCTCTATGGCAGTGTTTAAAATATGATTCCAAATTAATTTCCTTCTGCCTTTCACAGCCGGACGCCTTATTTGTCAAAGCTAAAGATATTTGAACAGTGGAGGTTTCTCCCCCTCCTTTTCAACATTCATTTTTCTAAGGGCTTGCCAGAGTGTCAGAAGACAGCTCAGGAAACCAGACCAAGCCAGAGCTTTCCCAGCCCTTCAGAGAAGAAGTGAGGCAGTGCCACAGACCTGGGGAGGAAGGGGTGAGGTGGGATGTGGGGAAAGATGTGTAGGGACATCAAGATCTTCTTTGCCTCTCATCCCCATTGCAGAGCTGTAGAATCCCAGACTGGTTTGGGTTGAAAGGAGATCTTAAAACTCATCCTATTCCACCCTCTGCCACGGGCAGGGACACCTCCCACTTGACAAGGTCGCTCCAAGCCCTGTCCTTGGACACTTGCAGGGACAGGGCTTTGCTGTCATCCCTTTTTTGGGGCAGGGGGTGGTGGCTGGGCTCTCTGACTCCTGCACTCCTCCCAGCAGCATCCTCACGTCTCACCTTGCTTTGATGTCCTGCTGGTTGCCCTAAGTGAGGGGCAGTTCCCATGGGATTGAGGTCTCATCCAGGGGCACTGGGGTCAGCACCACCTGAGGGTGACAGCTGGCTTGGCATGGAATGTGTCACAGCCCCCACACTGCAGAGATTTGTCCCCTATCTGTGCCTAATCCCTCTGCTGGATTCCTCTGCAGGGAACCCCCTTCTCCAGCTGGGACTGGGCACGTGGGCTGCAGTACCTTGCTGAGCAGAAGTGGGATTTGAGCCCCAATTCCTACATCTGTTGATGGCCTCCTGGGCTCTGCCAGCTCCTAATGTTCCCAGCATTTATTCCCACAGCATCTTGTGCCACAGCCACCCCAAGGATAAACCCCCCTCCTGGCACAGCACAGCCCACTTGTTTTTCCCTCTGTTTTCTGAAGGACTTTTCTTCCTTCACCCCCTCAGACTGCTCTTTCCTCCTTGAAATGCAACAGTCCACACACAACACATTAACATCTCTTACACACAGCAAATAGAAACTGCTCTGCCTAAACAGCAGAATGAGCCAGAGCAGGAGGGAAAAGGATCTGTCCCTGCGATTTATCAGATAAGGAGACAATCAGCATAATTCACCTTATTGATATGCAGCTGCTGTGCAGGACAAATAGAGACCCATTTCAATAAGGTCAGTGCAATTAGAGGGATGGGAGAGGGCAGCCTGGTTGTGCTTCTGTGGGCAGGGAAGGGCACAGAATCCACCTCCCCAAAGGCTGAGATATGAGTACCTGTCCTGTGTGTGGGTGGATGGAGAGGTGGACATGGAGGCTCAGGCTTTTCAGCCTCATCCCTCCTACCAGCCCTGGTCAGCCCCTCTTTGGGGAGGGCTCCTGAGCCACCAAGACCTTGAGGTTTGCTGGTGGTCCTTGGTGGATAGACCTTGGTCCTTGGACCATGTAAATCCATGGTCCTTTCATCAGGGTCCCCCTTTTGAGTCAAGTCTGAATTAATCAGGGTCCCCCTTTTGAGTCAAGTCTGAATTATTTCCTGGGCTGCATCTCTCACCAGCTGTCAGGGAGCCTCAGTTCAAGTTGGGCTAAAACCTGTCCAGCTGCTCACAGGTTGTGCATTGGTTTGGAGCAGCAGTGCCATGGCTGTGATCATGGTGCTGCTCTCTGTGAATTGGCACAAACCCATCCAGCACCCAGCCAGGGGGAGCACAGAATGTCCCAGGAAGGGTTTCATTAATAAACAAGTGGAAAAGAGGGCAGGACCTCTTCCCAGTTGTCAGGGTGGAAGAGCCTTTGGCAGAGATGCCACTCCCAAAGAGCTTCTTTGTTGAATATCCATGTCTTTCAGGAGCTATTCAGACAATTCTGGAGTTTCAGAACAGGCATTTTACCCTGTGGGTGTTCTGGTTGCTCTGGCTGCTTTCCCTCTGCTGTTCTTGGGATCTCCAGTTTGGCTGTTCCCTCTAGATGGAAAAGGGGGATGAGGGAGCAGGAGCTGAGCCATTCCTAATTCCTGCTCCAGCAGCCCATTTGCTGAGGATGGCTATTTGCAGCTTGAGTGAGAGCAGCCACCAAACACAGCTCTGACCCTGGGTTTGGCTTTACCCAGCCCTGCTTCAGCAAGAAAATGTCATTTTTCCTCCGGACAAGAGAAGAGCAGGATACTGCCACTGCTGGGACCCTTCCCCTGCAGCCTCCAAGATGAGGGAGAGGTTGGAATAGAGGAAGGAATGCTGAGCTCCCTCGTACCTCCTGTGGGACACAGCTGGTGGAAATGGATCTGGAGAGTCTGGTTAGCAATCTGGAAGCCAGTTAATTTTTTCCAGTTGGCGGGATTCATGCTGATGAACCAATCAGCAGATTTAATGTACCTTAAACCTTCCTTGTGGGCAACTTTAATTGAGCAATTAGAGCACCACGGCATTGCTAATTAAGAGGAGAAAACACCCAGCTTGGTAATTATGTGCTTGTGAATACAGTTTTGTGTCCATGGACATCTATGAGGAAAGTCCCACAGCTGGTGGGGCAGGGGGAGCAGAGCTGGGTGAGAGGAGGGGAAACCCCTCCAGCTGCTCCCCAGGTACTGTGCTGGGGGCAAAGCCTGGCACAGGGGCAGGGAAAACCCTGGAAAACCATCCCAGGTGAAGCCACTGGATGGGGCTTGGAGCAGTGGAAGGTGTCCCTGCCATGGGTGGAATGAGAGGCTTTGAGGTCCCTTCCAATCCAATCCATTTGGTGATTCCACGATTCCATGAGAATGCCCTGCTGCTGCAGCTCCAAGCGAACATCTCAGAGGATGTTTCAGGTTTTTTGGTGTGGGTTTCAAGAGGAATTTCTGTGCAAGTCCCAGCACACACGGCAGGCCCAAGGCACAGCCTTACCTCCAGGCTGTGCCACTCAGAGCTGGTGGCACCAGTGCCCAGGGTGTCCCCACAGAGGGGCTCTGCCCTGAGGGCACCGAGCCAAAGCTTCCATGAGCAGGAGCAGAAACAGTTCCAAAGTGGTGCTGTGGGAGCTGTGCAAAAGCCCTTTCTGGGATGCCAGACAAGGGAATCAAAGAAAGCTGGGGACTCACAAGGTTTTCAGTGTGGTTTGCAAGGGCCATCAGCTGCTCTGTAAAATGCAGGAAACACTGGCTGGTGAGACCGTGTCACCTCCTGCTTATCCCAAAGCTCTGCATCCTCACAAAAAAAATAAAGAAAAAAACAGTTTGTCTTCCAAGACACATTAAGCTGTAACTGTCTGGGAACACAGAATCATAGAGAGGTTTGGGCTGGAAGGGACCTTAAAGCCCACCCCATTCCACCCCCTGCCTTAGCAGGGACACCTTCCACTGTCCCAGGCTGCTCCAAGCCCTGTCCAGCCTGGCCTTGGGCACTGCCAGGGATCCAGGGGCAGCCACAGCTGCTCTGGGCACCTGTGCCAGGGCCTGCCCACCCTCACAGCCAAGAATGCCATGCCAATATTCCATCTAAACCTGCTCTCTTTCCTTTTTCATTAGGAAAGACTCCTTCCCCTGGGGCTTATCCAGCCTTGGGGTGGGATCCTTGGGTTCACATTTGTCTCATACCAGGACCTCCAGCTCACTTTCACAGACCTGGCTGCTGGGCTTGGTCCTCAGGGGTGCTGAGCTCTGTGTGTGTGGCTAATTCAGCCCAGTGAGACCATTGGAGAAGCCACGAGGCAGGACAGGGGGAGCCCAGGGTCTCCAGCATCACTCCCACATCTAAAATCCAGGGACTAATTGCATTTGCTTGGAAAACAAACAAAGCAGGACCCCAGCACCTGAACCCATTTATTTATTTCTCTGCTAAGGAACAAACAAAAAGGATGGAGGTGCCTGCAGAGCTCCACTGTGTCTCACCAACACAATGTGAGGTTTGTCCTTGGCTGAATGTTTTGTGCCACTTTTCCTCTGAGTTTTCTGTGTTTTGGTGCTGACAGAAATGAAGGGTGAGAATGACAGTAAAAGCTGGAGTTCAGGGCAGTGATGGGGATTAATCAAGTTTTATTTGTGCTTAGCAGGTCTCTGTGGCCCTCTGAGAAGTGGTGAGGAACAGCTGGGCTGTGATGGATATTGACATTCACCAGTTTGGGAATTTTTGTTTTGTTTTTTTTTCTGTTTGGGGATTTTTGTTCTGAACCCTTCCAAAAAAACTTGGCCTCCTTTGGGTGGTGAGCACAGGTTGCTGCTCTGGATTTCCAGTGGGCAGGGGAGTTTAGACACAGACCACAAAGAAAACCTGGAATTTTGCACCAGTCCTGACACTGGGGATCGTGATAGATAACAGAGTGGGGAGCAGGGATCTCAAATTCCCCACCAGCACACTCTGAAGCTTGGTGAGTTTGCCCTGCATGGAGAAGATTTTCCTCATCCCACACAGCAGCAGGAGGGAAACTTGTTCTGCCCTTGGCAGGAGCTGCAGGTGCCACTCATGTCCCTGTTTGTGTGAGGGCTTCTTGCCCTGCTGCAAACAAGCTGCTGCTGCTTCTCCAGGAAGGAGAAAGGGATCCAAAGGCTGGTGGGGCTCAGCTGTGCTGGCCCTGGGCTGTCTGGGCACCCTCATGTTACAGCTCAGCCCCTCTGCACAGCCACAGCCATATGGATGTGCTGAGAGGGCTCCCACACCCCCAAACTGCATTCCAGCTCCTTCCAGGGGTGGGATGGAGCTCCTGGTGTCCTGTGTGTCCTCCCTGGAGGTAACACAGAGTTACCTCCACCACTGTCACCCTCAGGGGTGCCCCGTTCAGCCCCAGCCCTTCCCCCAGACTCTCTCTTGTGGATTTGGGTTCAGTTTGATGAAATCTGTGGGAGTTCTTTTTGTTCAGAAGCTTTGGATACTTCTGTCTAAAACTCTTTGGCACGACTGAGTTTAGGAAACAGCTTTTTTTCTAATTTTGGCACTAGACTGCCTGTTTCCATCCTACTCCAGCAAGCTGTAGCATTTCCTTGGATAAGCTTTATTAAAAAAAAAAGCTTTGCTCTGAGCATGCCAGGCTGTCTCACCTACACAAGTCTGCACAGCATCACCTCCACTCCCACAGAAGGATGTCTGCACCAGGCAGCAGAGCAGCACTCGTAGCAAACTGGGGATTTGGGTGTCTCCTGCTTTTATTTTTACTTTTTTTAAGATGGGGGGAAGGGCATAAGGGAGTCGGGTGTGTGTCCAACAGTACTGAAATCAGGCTGAACAGGGATGTGAGCAGCCTGCTCTAGTGGAAGGTGTCCCTGCCCAGGGATGATCTTTGAGGTCCCTTCCAAATGAAACCATTCTGGGATTCTGGAATTCTAAGGCTAGAGGAGTGATTCCAAGTGATTCTGTGACTCTGAGACCTGCTGGTTTTCTCTCTGGCAGCGTCATGTAGATTTGGGATGCAGCCAGTCTGCACAAGCGTGGTTCCAGTTTTCCCAGCACTGCAAGTGGAATTGCTCAGCTTGGAAGGGCAGGACCCTCCTCAAACTTGTCCTGGTGGCAGTGAAATCTGGGTGTCCCCAAGAAGGGTGCAGGGTGTCCTTTGCTGTGTGTGCCATTTGCAGGGAGCTCCAGGCACAGGGTCCTGCTGGCTTTGCAAAACCTTCACGGGTAAAAACCTCCCCCTGTTCCCCCCTCTGAAAGACTCAGGGGTGCAATGGGGTGTGAAGGGGGTGAATTGTGGGGCGGAGGGCCAGGAAGTGGGGAAGTGATGTGAGGTGGGGTCTGGGGTGGTGG
>VXBR01003179.1:21732-42964 GCA_013400215.1 Cisticola juncidis | reverse complement strand
TCTCCTCTCCTCGAATCTCCTCTCCTCTCCTCTCCTCTCCTCGAATCTCCTCTCCTCGAATCTCCTCGAATCTCCTCGAATCTCCTTGAATCTCCTCGAATCTCCTTGAATCTCCTCTCCTCTCCTCTCCTCATGCCCTTGAAGAGGTTAAAGGTGCCAGAAGAGCTGGGGAAGAAAACTGCTGCAATTTCACCTCTGCCTTCCCTTGCATCCCCGAGTTTGAGCATTTCTGCTCCTTGCCCTGATGCCCTTTGGGGAGTAGAGGAACAGAATGAAGGAACAAAGTCTGGAACTGCTGCCCTTTGCTGTACCAAGATGTGACACCAACCTGTGACTCCAGCCTGTGACTCCAGCCTGTGACTCCAGCCTGTGGTGGCACCTCTGGCATGGTCAGCACGTGTCCATCCTGCCAGTGGAATCACTGCCCTGCTGCTAACAGAGCATTTTGGTGCAAAAGTGCCACAGAAACTGGTGACAGAGCCTGGAGAGGGACCAGCGAGTGCTCCCCACACCAGGGATGTGTGACTGGAGCTGTCACTGGAGTAGCTCAGGTATAAAAAGGCCCCTGTGTCACTATGCAGTGTGTGACAGCTGGAATAGGCTGGTGCCATCAGTCCAGGGAGACCCGTGGCAAGGAAAGGAGTGTTTTTAATAAAAAAACAAATCAGCACCTTGAAACAGAACAAACAGCATGGAGGGACCCAGCCCACTGAGGATGCTGGATCACAAATAAACCCTTTTACATGCCTGAAAGCAAAGATTGAGGCTGTATGCAGATCTGGCCACTGGAGGTAAAGATGAGAAAATGAAGGTATTACTACCTCAGTGGGGAAAAACAGGCGTGAGTCAGAGCCAGGAATAAGCCTTGAATCACTGGAACTGGTCCTAAAAGTACCTCCTGAGTACAGGGACCCAGAGGGAGCCTGCTTTCCCTTATTTGGCATCCAAGTCTGCAGGAGAGGGCAGATCCTGCCACCCCCAGACAGATACCTGACCTGCCACATGTCACTCTTGAACAAATCGATTTTTTTTTCAACGAGAGAGACGAGCTGTTTGTTTGTGTGACAAACGATCTGCTCGAGGGGCTGCTGGGAGAAGGTGCTGGGATGGAGCAGAGCGACGCCAGACCTGGCGTGGGATGAGCTCGTGCATCAAGAGGAGGCAGAGGAACTGCAGGCAGGTTGTATTGTCAGAAAAAAACCCATTTTTCCAAGGCTGTCTCCTTTGGGCTGAGTGTCCCTCTGTCCCTGGAGAGAGGGCAGGGGGCCTGCAGTGCCTTTTTGCTGTGCTGTGCAATAAGAGAGGCTCTTTCCCTATTTGGTGCAAGGGAACTTGGTCTGTGTGGCAGCACCCCGGGGTCTTGCAGAGGGACAGGTACCATCTTCCAGATGTGGAGATTTAATTCTGAAACCTCCTACATAGATGATTTTTGGGAACCTGGGCACAGCCAGTGTTTGTGGCAACCACCACGAAGCAATGACTGTGTTGTGAATTTGCCCCACAAATGGTATTTTGGAGCAGTTGCCAATAGATTTCCAGTGCTGCATGGTTTGGTCCTTGCAGTGCTCACTGTCTGAGGGCAGACAGGGGCTGGACAGCAGGCACAGGTGCAGGAACACCTGGAGCTTTGCAGGCAGCTCCTGAACAGGAGGCACCCCAGTTTGCTTGGAATGGGTGTCAGGATGGCAGTGAGTGCTGCTGGGGGAAGAGAATTCCCCACAGAGCCCAGATGAGCAGCTGGAGGGGACTCACCCATGAGCAGGGGAGAAAGGCTGGTTCCCTGTGCACCACAAAGAACAGAGCTGAGCTTTGTGCTGGTGGGATCCCACCAGCTGTGGGGCCATCCCCAGCCAGGCTCATCCCTCTGACCGTGCCCTTCTCTCTGCAGCCTGCCAGCTGGGATTTTACAAATCTGCACCCGGGGACCAGCTCTGTGCCAAGTGTCCCCTGCACAGCCACTCGGAGAGCCGGGCTGCCCGCGTGTGCCACTGTGACAGCAGCTTCTACCGCGCCCTGCAGGACCCGCCCTCGGCCGCCTGCACACGTGAGTATCCCCTGAGTATCCCCTGAGTACCCCCTGAATAACCCCTGAGTATCCTCTGAGTATCCTCTGAATGTCTCCTGAGTATCCCCTGAGTGCCCCCTGAGTAACCCCTGAGTATCCCCTGAGTATCCCCTGAGTGCCCTCTGAGTAGCCCCTGAGTTCCTACTGAGTATCCCCTGACTACCCCCTGGGTATCCTCTGAGTATCCCCTGAATATTTCCTGAGTATCCTTTGAGTACCTCCTGAGTACCTCCTGAGTATCCCTTGGATACCTCCTGAGTACCCCCTGAGTACCTCCTGAGTACCCCTTGAGTATCCCCTGAGTACCCCCTGAGTACCCCCTGGATGCCCTGTTGTTCTAGGGTGACTTTATGATGCTTGTATTTTTAATAGTTTGGGGGTTTTATGTTAGATATTGTGTTCTTTACCTTTGAGACTGGTTTTGGGAGTGAAGCAGGGAGAAGGAGAAGCGCAGAGTTCCTTTTGAGAAACTGCTTTGACTTTTATACGTTGTAGCTTCTGGACTGCCTTGCTTGTAGCACAGAGAGTTAACAGGATAGAAATCTTTTGTTCTTCTAGTTAGTTTTAGCTAGCTGAGGTAGAAAAGTTTTTTGGACTTTTTTTTTTTTTTTTGAGACTGTTTAAACCTGCCTTAGACTAAAAAACCTGAAAGAGCATTGGGAGCTCTCATTGGATGTCCAACCTGTGGACCAATGTTGTGCCTTTTTAGCACAGGAGAATATAAAAAGGCAGAAAGTAGTTGCAGTAAAGGCTTCTGATGTTGTTCTGCATACTGAACTGGAGTCAGGCATCTTTATTTCATGTCCAATTAGGGACAGGAAATAAAGCACGGGGCTTTTTACCACAGCAATTTTTTACCACAGCAACACTTGCTGTGGTAGCTCCTGAGGCTGCTCCAAATGTCAGGGCTCTCCCAGGAAAGGGAGTGAAGTATAAGGCCTCTTGACCATGCAGAGCCCTACAACCTAAAAGTTCAATCTACCAACCCTCACTGCTGGGTAATCTCCTTAAGAGACTACCTTATTAGGGTGAGATAATTAGAGCCTCCCAAGAGCCTTTGCCCTACCAATGCAAATTGTTACTTCCCCATTTGTTGCTACGCTCATCTGTTACATCATTCCCATTCCCATTGGTCCAAGTTTATACACCCACCCTCAGATTTCTGTATAAAATTGAGCTGTCTGGGCTCCTTGGGGCTCCTTTGGACCCCCAGAGCCATCGAATAAAGAAAATCCAGGAAAAGAAGAAACCCACCTCGTGTTTCCATTCTCAGATTGCCTGAACTCCTGCGAGTGAAGCTGCCTGGGCAGCTCTCACAGAGAGCTGAAATCACTCACAGAGAGCTGAGATCACTCACAGAGAGCTGAGATCTCTCACAGAGAGCTGAAATCACTCACAGAGAGCTGAAATCTCTCACAGAGAGCTGAGATCACTCACAGAGAGCTGAAATCACTCACAGAGAGCTGAAATCTCTCACAGAGAGCTGAAATCACTCACCCCTACCCAGGAGTGCCTGGTAGGGCACTGGGTGCCTTTCCAAGGCGCTCCTGCCAGGGACAGTCACGGCACCCACAAGACCTGGGTGACCGTGACAACTCCCTGAACGACTGTCACCATGAGATTCTCCTGGTTTTCTGAGGGTTCATATTAAAGTAGAAGTGTGCACTTTCTCACGCACTTTTCATGTAAACATCAGCCTTGTTCTATAAACATAGATTTTGTTTTCACATTCCATGCTGGGACAAACAAGACTGTGTGACAGTCCCCTGGACCAATGCACCTTCTCACACTCTTTTCATGTAAACAGCAGATTGTGTTTAATAAACATTGATATTGTTTTCACTGATTGATATTGATAAATACTGATTTCACTGATAAACATTGATATTGTTTTCATTGATATTCCTTTCTGAAACAGACAGGGTTGTCTGTCAGTTCATTTGACCAATGTGGGTGAGAGGTGGAAATACCACCCTCCAATCCATGGTCACCATACAACAAGTATATAATAGGAAGTTAATAAACAAAGGGCGGAGATTTTTCTCTGCTGCTGCTGCTCTCCCAAATTCCAACTCTGCGTGTTATTTGAGCGAGGCTGACAGCGACAAACCCCTGACTTACCATGGGTTTTTCCTAGCTGGTTGTGCCTTTCATATTAAGCAGAAGGTTTGCACTTTTTCACGCACTTTTCATGTAAACATCAGCCATGTCCTATAAACATAGATTTTGTTTTCACATTCCATGCTGGGACAAACAAGACTGTGTGACAGTCCCCTTGACCAACGTGGGTGAGAGGTGGGAATTCCATCCTCCAATCCATGGTTGCCTTGCTACAGCTGTATTAGAGATATAATAAACAAAGGGTGTGGAGTCTCCTGCTATCTCTGCAGACACAGAAATAACCACACAAGGACACGCTAGTGAGCAAAGCTGGAAGAAAAGGGGCGAGTTTATTTACAAAACTCAGTTTTATACATTTCCTATGGGGCCTGTGGATTGGAGGATGGAACTCCACCTCTCAACCCACATTGGTCAAGCCGACTGTCAATCACCTTTCTCCTCCCACCTAGAAATATGTAAACAATGAAAGACAGCAAAACATGGCCAGTGTTTACAGTAGAAAGTGTGATAAGGTAACATTTCTGACTCTACTATGAAGAACCTTACAGAAGGCTTAAAAAAGTCTTCAAAACCACTCTTCATCCTGCTCTCCTGCTCACAACCCAGCTCTGTGTCTCCTGACTGTCTTTTCTGGCCTCGGCCCGCTGTGATACCCCTGCTTCCCTTCCAGGACCTCCCTCGGCTCCCGTGAACCTGATCTCCAGCGTGAACGGCACCTCGGTGACCCTGGAGTGGGGCCCTCCGCTGGACAAGGGCGGGCGGGCGGACGTGGTGTACAACGTGCTGTGCCGGCGCTGCGCCGGCGCCGCGGGGCCCTGCGAGGCGTGCGGCAGCGGCATCCGCTTCGTGCCCCAGCAGATGAGCCTGGTGCGCGGCGCCCTGACCGTCACCAACCTGCTGGCACACACCAACTACTCCTTCTGGGTGGAGGCTGTCAACGGCGTCTCCGACCTCAGCCTGGAGTCCAGGAGGGCCGCGGTGGCCAACATCACCACGAACCAGGCAGGTAGGTGTGGGAGCCATGGGAATTTGGAATGGGAGGTTTGAGTATGTGGTGGTGTATGTGGGGCAAGGTGGAGGATTTAAGTCCTTCTTGTTGGAACCCTGGAAACTCAGAATTTGAGGTTTTAGTGTATAGCAATATGTATGGGGCAAGATGGAGGATTTAAGGCACTAAGTCCTTGTCAAAACCTTGAAAACTTAGAATTTGAGGTTTTAGTACATAGTAATATGTATGGGGTAATAGGGAGGATTTAAAGCACTAAGTTCTTCTTGTTGGAACCTTGGAAACTTGGAATTTGAGGTTTTAGTGTATAGCAATACATATGGGGTAATAGGGAGGATTTAAGGCACTAATTCCTTCTTGTCAAAACCCTGGAAATCAGAATTTGAGGTTTTAGTAGATATTAATGTGTATGGGGTAATATGGAGGATTTGAGGCATTGTCTAAGTCCTTCTTGTTGGAACCCTAGAAACGTAGAATTTGAGGTTTTAGTGCATAGTAATATGTATGGGGTAATAGGGAGGATTTAAGGCACTAATTCCTTCTTGTCAAAACCCTGGAAATCAGAATTTGAGGTTTTAGTATATAGCAATATGTATGGCGTAATATGGAGGACTTGAGGCATTGTCCAAGTCTTTGTCAGAACCATGGAAACTCGGAATTTGGGGTTTTGGTATATAGCAATATGTATGGGATAATAAGGAGGATTTAAGGAACTAAGTCCTTCTTGTCGAAACCCTGGAAACTCAGAATTTGAGGTTTTAGTGTGTAGCAATATGTATGGGATAATAAGGAGGATTTAAGGAACTAAGTCCTTCTTGTCGAAACCCTGGAAACTCAGAATTTGAGGTTTTAGTGTATAGTAATATGTACGGGGTAATATGGAAGATTTGAGGCGTTGTCCAAGTCCTTCTTGTCAGAACCTTGGAAACTCAGAATTTGAGGTTTTAGTGTGTAGCAATATGTATGGGATAATAAGGAGGATTTAAGGAACTAAGTCCTTCTTGTCGAAACCCTGGAAACTCAGAATTTGAGGTTTTAGTAAATAGCAATAAGTATGGGGTAATATGGAGGATTTGAGGCATTGTCTAAGTCCTTGTCGGAACCTTGGAAACTTAGAATTTGAGGTTTTAGTATATAGTAATATGTATGGGGTAATATGGAGGTTTTAAGGCATTGTCTAAGTCCTTTTTGTCAAAATCCTGGAAACTCAGAATTTAAGGTTTTAGTGTATCGTGGTGTATATGGGGCAATATGGAGGATTTAGGGCATTGTCTAAGTCCTTCTTCACCTTCTTCTTGGTTTCGGGTGGTTTTTTTTCTAACTGGGTGAAAAAAGTCTGCATTGTGGGTCTTGGGTGGTCAATTATTGGGTCAAAAGTATAAATAATATAGGTGTTATCGCATTATTGGGTGATTAGCACTTAGATAACCTTGGAAAGAGTTAGAGGCACCTCCATTTTCTACCTTGCTGGTTAGAGCTTACCACACGTGAGATTGTGTTATAGATAAGAATTAATAAACACTGAGTCCCACCACAAAACTGTGACTCCCTGTATTAATCCCGGCTCTAACACAAAAAAAAGAAGATTAAAAAGCCACGGCAGGAGGAGCAGACCCACCCTCCAGGCTCAGCCTGTGGGGGTGATGCTGATGTTGCTCCAGCCAGTGTCTGCAGGAGCCAGAACCTGCTCTAGCAGTGAAGGGCTGGTTTGGGGATGGGCTTGGGATGGCCAAGAAATGGGACCCCTGTCCTCTCTGCTGCTGGAGATGGGTTCAGGGAGCTGGGATGGGCTGGGGACAAGTTGCTGTCCAAGGTAACTCTTACCCTTCTCTGCTTCTGCTCCATGGTGTCCTTTTCCCTTCTCTGTTCCTTCACCTCAGCTTGCAGCCATTGCTGGAGGCTCCTTTTCTGTAGGAGACAGGGGACACGGAGAACACTTGTTTATTGACAGCAACACTAAGTGGAGCATGAATGTTTCAGGCTGATCCTCCAGCCTTTTGTCCCTTCCCAGAGGGCCAGGCAGCAGTTCATACTCTGCTCTTATCTCACACTTGCCCTGCAAGTGACAGCAATGTTTGCTGGGAAAAGTCTCTCCCATGCATTTCTCACCTTTGCAAAATGATCTTTCCCCAGGAAATTCCTCTGAGCAGTGCTCTAGCCCAGGTAGGACAAGGTAGGACTTTGCTCCATGGCACTTTTCCATAGAGCACCCTGTGGGCAGAGAGATCAGGGCAGGGACTGACCCTCCTTGTCAGTCCTCCCAGTTTGAAATGAGCCCACAAGAGCTTCCTGTGATGCTGAGCCCCTTCTGCTCTCGTGGCAGGGGCACCAGTGGGAGAAACTTGAGGAGCCTTGCTGGATAGCTCATGGCTGGCATGGGAACAGGTCCCTTTGTCACTAATGCCAGCCTGTGGCACTCCTGCAGCACGTGGAAATGGCTCAGTCCTGTTGGCTTGATTCTTCACAATCCCTCCAAGTGCTGATGAGCTTCCTCAGCCTGATGCCTCAGATGGAGATGCTCTCAGGAAGTGCTGAATATTCCCTTTTTGACCACTCAGCTGCAAAATGGATTTCTGAGCAGATGCTGTGAAAGCCGCAGGGTTGGGACTTTGGTAGTTCAGCTACTCCAGCTGCTGCACTTGACAGAGCCCTCCAGGGGACTGAGTGACTGTGACCCTGCATGAGGGGACCCCTGGGTGCTTGTCACCCTTGTCCCCCCAGCCCCACTGGCTGAGCACAGCTGAGGCAGATGCAGCACAGATTCCCTGGGCTGTTTGGAGTAAAGGCATTGCCCATGCCCATGGGGTTTAACTGTTTAATCAGTTTAACTGATTCCCACCATCCCACCCTGTCCCATCTCCCCAGGGTACTCTGTACCAGCAGCATTTTCTGCTTCTCAGAGAAGCCAGCCCCAAAGAGCTGAAACTGCTGCCTTTCAGACCCTGTGTACTCTGTACCAGCAGCATTTTCTGCTTCTCAGAGAAGCCAGCCCCAAAGAGCTAGAACTGCTGCCTTTCAGTCCCTGTGTACTCAGTACCAGCAGCATTTTCTGCTTCTCAGAGAAGCCAGCCCCAAAGAGCTGAAACTGCTGCCTTTCAGTCCCTGGGTACCCCATGGCTGCTGCAGCCCCTGTGGCTTTTTTTGGTCTCTGTGCTGCTCTGGTGACACCCCTGCACTGCAGCCATGGCCATGGCAGCTCTGTTTTCCCCAGATCCCACATCCCATTCCCAGATGCCACATCCCATTTCTCACCTGGCAGTGAAGATCACAAGTGGGGCCTGAAACCTTCCCATGGGTCACACCCCATGGCTGTACCTGGCCATCCCAGCACCCACTGCCCCCTGGGGAACTTCCAGGGGGGATCTTCCCAGCAGGAAAAGAGGGTGGTGAGTTTGTTCCTCCAGCTGTGACAGCTGCAGTTCAGGCATGGCTGCAGGTACCAGAACTGATTCACAGGCTCCCAGCTCAGGACTGGGAAGATGACAAATATCCCAGTAGAGCACCCCCTGGGCACTTTCAGACTGGTGCTCAGACTCTGACCACATTTATCATCTCCCCTTTCCCTCTTTCCCTGCCCCTCTCCCTTTACCTCAGGCTGAACACGAGGAGACAGAGGGCTGTCAGGGATCTCCATGACCTGCAGCCACACCGGTCCTTCTCCTTTCTGGCTCCAGATCACAGCAAATCACCCGTGTCCCCTCCTGCCCGTGCTGGGACAGTGCCCTCCTCTCTCATCCTCTCAGAGCTGCTTTCCTCCACAGGAAAGAGACTGGCACAGCCCAGACAAGGAAAAATCTGTTTGCAATGCCCATCACAGCACTCATCTCCACATGCTTTAATTGAACGTGAAACCTGGTTTAAGCTAGGGGTCCTGCCTAAGTCCTGCCTAAGGCTCAGGGGTCCTGCCTAAGGCTCAGGGGTCCTACCTGGGGTTCAGGGGTCCTGCCTAGGGCTCAGGGGTCCTGCCTAGGGCTCAGGGGTTCTGCCTAAGTCCTGCCTAGGGCTCAGGGGTCCTGCCTACGGTTCAGGGGTCCTGCGTAAGTCCTGCCTAGGGCTCAGGGGTCCTGCCTTGGGCTCAGGGGTCCTGCCTAGGGCTCCATCCTTCCCTGCTGCTGTCTCCTGCTGCCCTCCCCTCAGCAGGCCCCTGACCCGCTGTGTCTGGTCCCCAGCCCCGTCGCAGGTGGTGGTGGTTCACCAGGAGAGCACAGGCCAGAACAGTGTCACCCTGCTGTGGCAGGAGCCCGACCAGCCCAACGGGATCATCCTGGAGTACGAGATCAAGTACTACGAGAAGGTAACGCAGAGCTCGCCCCTCAGAGAGGCCCCTGCTGCCAGCCAGCCTTGCATAAGGGGCTTCTCTGGAAGACTTTGTGGATGTCAGAGAAGGTTTTGTTGTTGATTTTCCCCCAGGACAAGGAAATGCAGAGCTACTCGACTCTGAAATCCAAGAGCACCACTGCCACCATCTCGGGGCTCAAGCCTGCCACCCGCTACATTTTCCAGGTGCGGGCTCGCACCTCCGCCGGCTGCGGGAGGTTCAGCCAGACCGTGGAGGTGGAAACGGGGAAACCAGGTGAGTGTGGGCAGGTGTGGGTGTGGGGAGCATGGGGCAGGGAGCACAGAGCCTGGGGATGCCCTTCTCCACGGCCACTGTTCCTGTGCCATGCAGGGAGGGGGCCTGGGGGCACATGCCCTGGTGTTTCAGCCCATGGGGATTGCTTGTGGTTGCATTCCTGATGTGTTTGGAACAAGAGGAAACAGACTCAGGTTGAAACAAGGTTTAATTTGGATAATAAGAAATATTTATTCACTGAAAGAAGATATTGGCACAGGCTGCCCAGGACAGTGGTAGAGTGACCATTCCTGGAGGTGCTCGATGAATCTCCTGATGTGGCACTTGAGGACATGGCCCTGGCCGTGCTGGGTTAATGGTTGCAATCAGGGATCTTGGAGGTTTTTCCAACCCTAATTATTCCATGATTCTATGTTTATACATTAGAAAAAAGAGGGAGGGAGGAGGCAGCAGTTAGGGCAGGGAAGATCTAGACAGGTCCTGAGGCTCCAGTCTCCTCTCTGTACTGATTTGCTGTGTCACTGTCACTGTTTTGGCAACAGGCAAGTGACAAGAACACACAAGAACATGAACAAGAGTTCATGCAGCAGCAGCACAAGTTTACTGTTGGGATTCCCCTTTTATAGGGGCTTCAAATTCCCTGCTCTTACACAGATGATTTTCTGAGGGCTTAGCACCCCCCAGCTCACTGGCCAGTGATGCGTGTGCATTCATGATTCAACAGGATTGGCCAAGGTCCCCTGTTTAATTGAATCCACTCTGTCATTATCATGTCCAGGGACTTGTTTACTTCTAATCTCTAACGAGCTGGGCTGCTAGAGTTGGTGTCTGTCATGGCTAATTTTGTCTGTCACATGTCACCATGGCTTTCTCAGCTCTCTCCTTGGTTTCCCCACCTGTGAATGGTCCCTGTACACTGGGAGAGGCTCACAACTGGGAATTGGTGCTTCATCTTTGAAAACCATGACCCCACTGTCAGCCCAAGGCTTTATCTTTGAAGACCATGGGGTAGGAAGGTTCCTGAGCTCAGCAGAGTGTTCCCCATTCCAGCTCACCCTCTTCCCACCCCGTTTTTTCCAGCGTCTCTCCGGTACGACACGATGACGATTGTCTGGATCTGCCTGACACTTATCGCTGGCCTTGTCACCTTGCTGGTGGTTCTGATCTGCAAGAAGAGGTAAGGGTTTTCTGGAGGCCAGTGGGGTGTTTTGGAGGCCTCCAACAGGGACAGGAAGGAATGGGAGAACTTGGGCACAATTTTTCTCCTTCCAGTTTGTCCAGAGCATCCATAGCTCCAGGGTTAATAAGCAGCAGAGACTTCACTTAAGGGTCACCACTTTCCCTGAGCCAGAGCCAGTCCCCAGACCTTCCCCTCATGCCAGCAGGCTGAATAGTAATTAATCAGCATATATATTATCATATAAAATATATGGAATATCAGTAGCAAGAGCAATACCAGTCCCAGAACTACTACCAGTACAAGAGCTGACTGGATGGACGGGTGGGTAGATCAGGAGTGGAGGGGTCTTTTCTCCAGCAGACAGATCCAACAGAGGCTGTGTGCAGTGTGTGAGCATGGCTGAGCCAGGCATGTGGAGCAGAGATGCTTTTAGCCCTGCCAAGCCTCGGAGAGCACCTGGAGAGTGCTTTGATCCAGACCAAAGTGTCAGTCCAGGGATGCAGCTGGTGGATGGCCAAGTGTTTTCTGTGGCTGCCCACAGCCCCAGCATTCACTGCCTTCTACCCTGCTTTTGGAATATTTGTGGGAGTAAGGCATGGGGGCTTCTGTTCTGACCCTTGTCCTCCCGTGGCAGGCACTGTGGGTACAGCAAGGCTTTCCAGGACTCTGATGAGGAGAAGATGCATTATCAGAACGGGCAAGGTAGGACATGATCAATGTCAACCATCTTCTCTCTGGGAAGGATCCCAGCCCCAGGGATGGGCAGAGATGGACTGTGACTCCCTGACACTGACGTGGTTTCCAGGGGGAAGGGTTTTGTTTCCTGCCTCCTTCTGGGAACATGTCTTGGGAGATGAGTGGGTGATCTGATCCAGGGGCATCCTGGTCGTGGGGTTGAAAAGTTGAACATTGTGCACTGAGAGTGCAGCAGAACCATCCCAGAGAGCAGCAGGCCAGGGGCAGGGGTGGGAGGTGATGGAGTGGGAAAATCATGTGGAGAACACCTGGGCAGCCGGGTCCTGAACTGCTCTGAGGACACTGCTGGGCCAAAGAGTGACTTAGGGCTCCTTTTGCTGCACCTCCGTGGCTCCTCAGCCTGTCCTGCCCCTGCTGCTGGGTGTCCTTGCTCCCAGCCTGGCAGTGCTGATCTCCTCTCTGCACTTTGAAACCCTGCAGTGAAATTCCCTGAATCCAAGTTCTATGTGGACCCCCACACGTACGAGGACCCCTGCCAAGCTGTGCATGAGTTCACCCGTGAAATAGAGGCCTCCAGGATCAAGATTGAGAAGGTCATTGGGTCTGGTGAGTCCCGGGGCCCAGCTGCCTCTTTGCATCCTGTCTGCTCAGAGAAATCCATGATCTGAGAGTGTGCTGAGCCCCTGGCTCACTGGGATCAGAGCTGTGCTCAGCAGGGACTCATCTGCTCCTCATCCTCGTGGGATCAAAACTTTGGATCTCACTGGGATCAGAGCTGTGCTCAGCAGGGCTTCATCTGCTCCTCATCCTCATGGGATCAAACCCTTGGATCTCACTGGGATCAGAGCCGTGCTCAGCAGGGCGTCATCTGCTCCTTATCCTTGTGGAATCACAATCTTGGATCTCACTGGGATCAGAGCCGTGCTGAGCAGGGCTTCATCTGCTCCTTATCCTGGTGGGATCAAAACCTTGGACAGAGTGGGGGTTTGGGGGAGTGAAATGAGCCCTGTGGAGCAGCCTGGTGCAGGGGTTGCTTGTCAGGGTGTGGCACTGGTGGCTCAGGGCTGACACAGGAGATGGCTCAGCCTGTCCCCATGGGTGTCCCAACATGCACCCCTGAAAACACCTGGGGTGACAAATCACAAATGAAATTGCAGGTGAAATGGTGCATTTTCAGAACTAAAGGGAGTTCTGCATAGGAACAGGGGCTTTTGGGGAAGCACAGTGCAGAGCTGGAGCTGGAGCTTCATCAGCAGCACCCTGAGGGCTTAACCCAGAGCAATGATGAGGGTCATCCTGGCTGCTCTGAGACTCTCAAATTTGTTCATTGAAAGCAATAAAGCAAATGACACTGTAATCACTGCCCTGGGCCCATTGCCTTCAGTGACAGGCACCAGGGAGAGGTGGATTCTGATGCTCCCACCTGTCACAGTGGACACGGAAAAAACCACACGAGTGCACACTGGTGAGCAAAGCAGGAAAAAGGGCGAGTTTATTTGCAAAACTCAGTTTTATACATTTCCTACAGGGCCCGTGGATTGGAGGATGGAATTCCACCTCTCAATCCACATTGGTCAAGCCAACTGTCAATCAACTTTCTCCTCCCACCTACAAATCTGTAAACAATAAAAGACAGAAAAACATGGCCATTATTTATAGTAGAAAGTGTGATAAGGTAAAATTTCTGACTCCAATATGAAGAACATTACAGAAGGCTTAGAAAAGTCTTCAAAACCAGGGTGACACCCACCCTTCCTGAACTGGAAGCCAGAGCTGAGCAATCCCTTCAGAGGATTGAATCCTGGAGGGGTTGGAGGGGGTTGAAATCCAGACTGAAGCCCTGAGGAGCTAGGACATGATGTGAGTGTGCTGACAGCCTGGCTGGTTCGTGGTGTTGGTGGGTGAGAGCAAGAAGCTGAGGATCTCTCCACTTTCCCCCTTTCCCTTGCCTTGCAGGGGAGTCTGGAGAGGTTTGCTACGGCCGCCTGAAGCTGCCAGGGAAGAGGGAGATTCCCGTGGCCATCAAGGCACTGAAGTCTGGCTACACAGAGAAGCAGAGGAGGGACTTCCTGAGCGAGGCCAGCATCATGGCACAGTTTGACCACCCCAACGTCATCCACCTGGAGGGGGTGGTCACCAGGAGTACGTGGCTGGAGGGGAGGGAGTGTATGGCAGGGCAGAGCTGGGGTGCATCTCCCTCTGGGCAGCCTGGGAGATGAGCAAGGCTCATTTGGGTACTCCATCCTTCACTGCCCCAGTGGCTTTTCAGATTTGTGCATTTACCTGGGACAGCCACCCTCTTGCCTTTTCTTCCAGGACAAACCTCCCCATGGCAGTTCCATCACCATGCTCTGCAGCATGCTCCAGATCGTGGTTGGTTTGGGAGATGTCCTGCTCAAAGGCATTTATTTTAAAGGCTGCCTGTATGGAATCATAATTGGAAGTCTTCCTCCAAAAAGGCACATTCTGATGCAAAGCCTTACACTAATGGCATGCAAATTTCAGCAGGCTAACAAAACTGACCCAGCCGTATCAATAACACCTGGAGGCAAGGGCACCTGTCTGGGCTGTTGCCAAATCCCCATCATTGGGTCAGTCCTGCCCAGTGCAGGGGTGACACCAGTCTGAGGGGCTGCAGAAGACCCACAGACCTGAATTCTTGTCTCTCCCAGTAAAAACCTGGTACTGGGCTTCCTGGAGGAAGGTGACTTCTCTGGTAACTTGACCTCCCTTGTCTTCTGCAGGCAAATTGGTAATGATTGTTACTGAATACATGGAGAACGGCTCGCTAGACACCTTCCTCAGGGTGAGGACTGAGTTTGTATTTTCATTCTCTGCACGTCCCCTGGGGCTGCTTCCTGCTCCTCAGCCTCACAGCCACTGAAACCCCTGTGGGTGCTGGGCTCTCACCTCTCCAGCAGACACAGGCTCTGGGCAAAGTGTCTGCTTCCCTGGAGTGACACTGCAAAGGCAGGGACGACTCCCTGAGCACTTGTCAGGGGCACTGAGAGGGCAAGAGGTGGGCAGGGGCATGAGCAGGAGGTGCTGGGGTTGGAGGAGGTCCTAAGCCAAAGATGAGAGGGCAAGAGGTGGGAAGGGGCACGAGCAGGTGGTACTGAGGTTAGAGGAGGTATTAAGGGAAAGATGAGAGGGCAAGAACTGAGCAGTGGCATGAGCAGGAGGCACTGGAGTCAGAGGAGGTCCTAAGGCAAAGATGAGAGGGCAAGAGGTGGGAAGGGGCACGAGCAGGTGGTACTGAGGTTAGAGGAGGTATTAAGGGAAAGATGAGAGGGCAAGAACNTTGGAGGAGGTCCTAAGCCAAAGATGAGAGGGCAAGAAGGGAGCAGTGGCATGAGCAGGAGGCATTGGGGTTGGAGGAGGTCCTAAGCCAAAGATGAGAGGGCAAGAAGGGAGCAGTGGCATGAGCAGGAGGCATTGGGGTTGGAGGAGGTCCTAAGCCAAAGATGAGAGGGCAAGAAGGGAGCAGTGGCATGAGCAGGAGGCCCTGGGGTTGGAGGAGGTCCTAAGCCAAAGATGAGAGGGCAAGAGGTGGGCAGGGGCACGAGGAGGAGGCACTGGGGTTGGAGGAGGTCCTAAGCCAAAGATAAGAGGCACTGCAGGGCTGGTTTAACACCAGCAGCACCAACAGGGTGGTGATGAACACCACGAGCCAGCTCTGGGTTATTTCCTCTCCAGAAACACGACGGGCAATTCACCATCATCCAGCTGGTGGGGATGCTGCGGGGCATCGGGGCTGGCATGAGGTACCTGTCTGACCTGGGCTACGTGCACCGGGACCTGGCCGCCCGCAACATCCTGGTCAACAGCAACCTGGTGTGCAAGGTGTCCGACTTCGGCCTCTCCCGCATCCTGGAGGACGACCCCGATGCCGCCTACACCACCACGGTGGGTGCCCCTCACTGTGCTGGTCCCTGCTGGTGGCCACTGGCACAGGGGAAAGTCAGAGAGCCTCGAGTCCAGATAGGCAAGGCAAGGAATGGCGATGTTGCTTCCCTGCTGATGTCTGGGCTGGCAGCTCGAACCCAACGAGCTCCTGAGCCTTAATGCCTTGTCCTTCACACAGGGACATCCCAAAACTGGGCACTGAACAGAGTTCACTGGAGTTAGCAAGTGGGCAGGGAGTTATCAAGCATCCCCAGCCAACTGCTCCCATGGGAGTTTATGCCCTCTGTGTCCCCACTGGAATCCTTTCCTAGGCTGTGGAGCTCCATCCACTCCTCAGCTGACCTAGAGCCATCAGTCCATAGGGGGGTGTTCTGCTCCACCCTTCAGCACTGTGGCCACACACTGGTTTTTCCATGTGGCTCTGTCTCATTCATGGACGTGGAAAAGGTGGGAATTTGTTTTGCAACCTGTGGTTTTATTTCATGCAGTTTAGTTTTGTCTGTGAAGCCATGTTGAGATTTTTCTGGCCAACCTGGCTGCTCTGTTTCTTGATGTCCTCCTCCATGGGAGGTCATCAGAAGCAAAATTAAATACATTTTCATGAAATACATAGAATATGTTAAATAAAATGAGCTCTCTTTGCTCTTCTCTGGCCATGAAAAGAATTAACGTGCTCCCCTGGATCACCTCAGGACTGTTCCTGCTGGAGGCCAGTTTGGAGCTGTAGCAGAGGAGTCCAAGCATCATTTCTCAGAAAGACCAAGACTACAGAAGCAGAAAAAGCTTCAGTCTCTTTTGGGGTAGCTGATGCTGAGCATGTCCCAGAGCAGCTGCAGCTCTGAGGGATGAATGCACCATGGCCCAGCCTAGACAACGTGGCCTTCAAGGACCAAGCAAGGTCTTTGCTTGGCTTCAGCAAAGTGGAGAAGCTGAGCCAGAGGGGCTCAGTGTGTGTGTGCCTATGCATTCATCTGCTCCCTGTGGCATCTCAAGAAACAGCATGTCATTCCAGATAATTTAACTTCGGGGAAGGTTCCTGCTGCTTGGTTTCTGGTGTTTGAGGTGCAGTGAAAGATTGGGCAGTGCATGGTGTGGTATTGCTGTGAGCTCAGCTAGAAAGACACCCTGGAGCTGGAGTTCTGGGTTGATCAGAACAGCAGGGCAGAAGCCCGTGCCTTGTTTATTTTTCTTATTTTATGCTTCTCACAAGGTGCCTATAGATTGGAGAGTGGACATTCCCACCTCTCACCACACTGGTCAAGGGGACTGTCACACAGTCTTGTTTGTCCTAACATAGAATGTGAAAACAATGGCTGTGTTTATAGAACATAGCTGGTGTTTACATGAAAGGAGCATGAGAAGGTACAAAACTTCTACTTATAAAACCCTCCACAAGCTAAGAAAATCTCTTGGTGACAGTGTGGGTAGAGCTGAAGCACAAGATGCAGAGGCAGAGTCAGGATCTCCAGTGAGGCCTCAGTCAGGGTACCTTGCAAAGGAGGTTTCCTTTGTGTTCAGAAACTTGTGCTCCTCCTGTGCTGTCTTCAGTGAGCTCAGGAGATTGCTTCTGCCAAGGAACTCTCCCAAAAGACACATTGCTCATCTTCAGTCCTTATCCAGACATGACTAAGCTGGGTAGAGGCAACTCTCCCTTTACAGGTATCCCTGAATGGAGATGGCACACCATTCCTGCCCCAGATGCCCTGGGAAGCCCACTCAATGTCCCCTACACTGCAACTTCCCTCTTCAGATGCCTGGCAACCACATTTCCAGCTTAGAAGCATTCTTAGTCCACATATTGCTGATTTTTGTCAGCATGGTCCTTTATTGAATGCATCTGTTCAGTCCTTGCCTGTCAGAGCAGGGAAGGACAGGAAGCAGATCCCATCACTCTCCCTGTCTGCTCAAGTCAGGCTCTCTGCTTGCACAGAGTCAGCTCAGTGCCTGTGTGCTCTGCTAGCCCAGGGCTCCTCTTCATCACTTTGAATTCTTTGTCTCTTGAGCACTGGGGGAGGAAATTGTGCATGAAGACCTTGTAAAAGGAGCACAGTGTTCTTCTTGCTCTGCTGGAAACACCTTGAAGTTGTCCTTCATGTACACCTCTGGGCTTACCTTGTGCAGATTACCTCAGTCCTTGTTAGAAGATGCCACCCCAGCTTATTGCTTGTCCAAGTGATGCCTTGGAAGGCTGACCTGAAACAGAGACTGGACAGAGCTGGAGAATAAAGCAGGGATTTATTGAAAGGCATTTAGGATCCTCCTTGGGCAGGACAAGGTCTGACCAGGGCTACACCCAAGGTGGACTAAGAATTGTCACAAAATGAACAACTGGTGCACAATCTTACATTTCTATCAGTTTTGGTCCATTTGCATATTGGATTGTAATTGTCCAATTACAGCTCCAGGCTGTGAGGTCCCATCCTTCTTGTTCCTCTCTCCAGCCACCCTTGTTTGTGCTTTTGGGGCTGAAAGTTGTCCTTGGTGTGCAGCAGGAAAAGGATTTATTTTGTCTCTTTGAAGAGAGCTGGGTGACTTCAGTGTGAGCTTAGAGCTGCACCCCTGGGCAGCACAGAGCCTGAAAAACATGGAATATAAAACTCAAGGCATCACAACAGCTGCAGCTCTAGGGATGCTGAGCCCTGCCTGCCCTGAGCCTCTGCCCTCACTCGCTTTTCCAGGGGGGGAAGATCCCAATCCGATGGACGGCGCCCGAGGCCATCGCCTACCGCAAGTTCTCCTCAGCCAGTGACGCCTGGAGCTACGGGATCGTCATGTGGGAGGTGCTGGCCTACGGAGAGAGGCCCTACTGGAACATGACCAACCGGGACGTGAGTGCTGCCAGACCTGTCCCCCTGCTGCCCTCCCTGCCTGGGAACAGGGGCCCGAGGATCAGCTCTTGTCTCTGCTCGCATCCCCACCGGGCTGGGTGCAGGGTGCACATCCCCTCTGTGGTGCCAGCAGCCCGTCCCTGCACAGCACAGCCTTTGCCTCTGCAGTCCTGTGGCTCCCAGGAGTGACCAGAGCTCGTGTATTGATCAACCTGCTGGCCCTTCCCAACCCTGTCCCCTTCCTGGGGACACTGACTGAAGTTCCTGGTATAAATGCAGGCAGGGAGGTCACTGCCAGCTGGCTGTGTGTGCTGTGGCTGTCCCCAATCCTGCCTTTCTGCCAGTTGGAGGGTTTCAGCACGTGTTGTGCCACAGTTCCCAGTCCCTGGAAGGGGTCAGGGCTTCCCTGGGATCCTTGCAGCCCCACTGCAGTAGCCTGACTGTTCCCATGCTAGCCATCCATCCCTTCCACTGCCCAGAGCCTCAGGCTGGCAGCACCCAGCTGTTGGCTTTGGGCTGTCTGAGTTATGTGGAGTCACTCTCACCTCAAGAGTAGCATAAAGCCAGAAGGGAAATGTAGTTTATAATCCTGACCACAACATGAGGGCAAAATTTCCAAGAGGAGGCAGTAAAGAGGGCCAAGAGGATGTTTGCAGGCTCCCAGGGGTGCTGTGGGCTGGGAGAGGACTCCTCAAAACCACCAGTTCACTGCTGTGTAGGAGCATCTCATGTAGGCACAGCATATCTCGTGCAAAGGCTGCTCTGAACCTCAGGCGTGTCTTGAGCTTTCCCTAGACTCAGCCTTACCTTCTTCTGGAAACGCAGATTATTTTTTAGAAAGAAGAAACATTAACACCAAAAAAACAAACCAGTAAAACCTCAGCCCTCATCTCCTGAAGTCTGAGCTGAAGTCTGTCGTAGGTGGGCTTGCAAAACTCCTCCTGCAGGTGTTTAGCTGTGTTCCAGCTGCCCTTCAGTGAAGGATTTTCCAGCAAATAAGTTGTAGGACAAATTCAGGAAATGTCCTATAAAAAAAAAGGGCCCCACAGCACAGGGTGGAGTTGGCTCTAAAGTTGTCACTGCCTGCCCACATGCTCCCAGCCTTTGCCATGCTCCAAGGATGGAGTGATGGTTCACTGGCCCCAGCTGTGAGATGCTCAGCGAGTCACCACCTTCCTTGCTCCAGAAAGCCTCCCACAAGTGAAGGATGCATCCCTGCAAAGCAATATCTATGGGACGGGCCCACAGGGTCAGGGAAGAGCCAAGGAGAGGTTTGTAGGCTCCCAGGGGTACTGTGGGCTGGCTGAGTTATGTGGAGTCACTCTCACCTCAAGAGTAGCATAAAGCCAGAAGGGAAATGTAGTTTATAATCCTGACCACAACATGAGGGCAAAATTTCCAAGAGGAGGCAGTAAAGAGGGCCAAGAGGATGTTTGCAGGCTCCCAGGGGTGCTGTGGGCTGGGAGAGGACTCCTCAAAACCACCAGTTCACTGCTGTGTAGGAGCATCTCATGTAGGCACAGCATATCTCGTGCAAAGGCTGCTCTGAACCTCAGGCGTGTCTTGAGCTTTCCCTAGACTCAGCCTTACCTTCTTCTGGAAACGCAGATTATTTTTTAGAAAGAAGAAACATTAACACCAAAAAAACAAACCAGTAAAACCTCAGCCCTCATCTCCTGAAGTCTGAGCTGAAGTCTGTCGTAGGTGGGCTTGCAAAACTCCTCCTGCAGGTGTTTAGCTGTGTTCCAGCTGCCCTTCAGTGAAGGATTTTCCAGCAAATAAGTTGTAGGACAAATTCAGGAAATGTCCTATAAAAAAAAAGGGCCCCACAGCACAGGGTGGAGTTGGCTCTAAAGTTGTCACTGCCTGCCCACATGCTCCCAGCCTTTGCCATGCTCCAAGGATGGAGTGATGGTTCNCGAGGCTTCCCCGTTTGCACTCTTATCCCCGAGGTTCGAAGGGGCACATTAAAATTGTACAGCCAATGAGGTTACAGATACAGGATACTGCAGGGAGGTACAGACTTAGAATGAACCGTACACTTTCCAGGGATGAGCCAGGATATACCATTCCACAGCCCTCGTGGCTTCCTCGCAGGTCATTAACTCGGTGGAGGAAGGCTACCGCCTGCCAGCGCCCATGGGCTGCCCCAGCACCCTGCACCAGCTGATGCTGGACTGCTGGCAGAAGGAGCGCGCCGAGCGGCCGCGCTTCGCGNAGCTGTGAGATGCTCAGCGAGTCACCACCTTCCTTGCTCCAGAAAGCCTCCCACAAGTGAAGGATGCATCCCTGCAAAGCAATATCTATGGGACGGGCCCACAGGGTCAGGGAAGAGCCAAGGAGAGGTTTGTAGGCTCCCAGGGGTACTGTGGGCTGAGAGAGGACTCCTCAAAACCACCAGGTCATTGCTGTGTAGGAGTATCTCATGTAGACACAGGATATCTCATGTGCAGAGGCTCCTCTGAACCTCGGGGGTGTCTTGCAGCTTTTCCTAGACTCACCCTTACCTTCTCCTGGAAACGCAGATTATTTTTTTCAGAAAGAAGCAACACTAACACTGAACACCCTCTACCCTATGTTGCANCTGGACAAGCTGATCCGCAACCCCGAGCACCTCAAGTGCACGGGCACCGTCAACAGGTGAGGGTTCCCCAAAATCCCCAGGTGGTGGTGGAATCATTTGAACCCTCAGGGGAATCCACAGGGCCTTGCCCTGGAAGAATGTTGTGGTTTGGAGAGGCAGGTGTCTGCCAGGGAAAGATGGAGCTTCCCTTGGAATGGAGAATGTCCAAATTATTATAATTCTGCCTCCAATTTATTATAATATATCTATATATTTTTAAATTATAATATATTT
>VXBR01003170.1:47108-128124 GCA_013400215.1 Cisticola juncidis | reverse complement strand
ACTGCACAGGGCAATGGGGCAGCTGCCCCAACAGGACCCCAAACAGCTCCCAGGGAGTTCCTCTGACCAGCTCCAGGCCAGCTGCAGNATGCACTCTGACATTCTTCGAGATGAGCCCTACAGACACCTCTCAGTGGACCTCAGGAGGAGCTGGCAAGCGAGCCCTTCCCGCTCCCCCTCCCCGGAGCAGCCTGCAGGCTGGAAGAAAGCAGCCGCTCTGCTGTGCACACACACAGGCACGGCCAAGCTCCTTGGGTAGTTCTGTGCTGGTCTGCCAGGTCCCAGCCCGGCTGTTTGCTCCTGATGCTGGTGTATGAAGTGAGGCGGGCTGAGATTTGCAGGAGGGAAAGGTCACCAGCCAAGCTGCTCTTTTTCCCTTTTCTGCCTTTTTAATTGCAGGAGGGAGGGATATGGGCTCTGGATTCATTCTGGCACAGCGGCTGCCTCCAGCCTCTTGAGCTCCTCTGTCACAGCAAAAGCTGCTGGACTTTGCAGCCACAGCCCCTTCAGGCTTCTCTGTCTTCTCCATCACCTCCCATGGTCTNCCAGCTGCAGAGGCAAGGCTGACTTAGGCAAGGCTGACTTAGGCAAGGCTGACTCAGGCAAGGCTGACTTAGGCTCCTTGGAGGACAAGGCTCTCCCCCCTTAACCAGGCTCAGGCTCATAATTTCAGGCCCCAACCACAGATACCTGTTCTAGGCACTGACGTGTAGGCACCTGAGTTTTCAGTTCTGAGACCTTCAGCAAAACTCTTCTGGTGGGATTTTCAGCTGAATAGACAAAGCAAAACAGAGGAAACTGTCTTTAGTTCTGGGCAGAAGAACAAAACCCTCCAGATTCAGGACTCCGTGGAAATGGGAACTGGTCCTTAGTTGGTCCTCAGGGAAAAAAATTCCTTCCAGGAAACAGATATGCACAGCTGTTAATTATCCATTTGATATGTGAAAGATTATAATCAAGGGAATAGTCTTCCTAAAAGGGAAAACTTGAACTAATTCCAGAGGATATCATCTGGGTCCCTCTGAAACTGGCCCAAGACTTCCCCATCTTCTTCAGTGTCTGAACCCACCCCAGGGAACACAAGAATCTGGTGGCTGCACAAGGCATGAAGAGTCCTTCTAGCAAGGTCTCTGGTGGTGCTCAACAGTGGAAAGGGGAGAGGACACAGGCAGAGTAAACTCACAGTGCCCAGACCTCTCTTGGGCACTCTCCAAGCTTCCTACTGGGGGACTTTAGGAACCAGGTGTGTTTTCTCCATATTCAGTGACTCCCCCTGGAGCTTCCAGCTCAGCAGTCCCTGGCTAGGTCATCCCTCCAATTCCAAAGTCCTTGTGAGCCCCTCAGTTCCTGAACATTCACAAGGACATCAGTTATCCTGGTTGCTTTCATCCTGTTTCTCCTGTCCCCATCCCCTGGGATTAGGCTGAGCCTGTTAGCAGGAGCCTGCTGAGTAAGAGAAGTTGTGATTTGCACCAGGACTCAGATTCCCTGGATCCTGCAGCAACAGGAGCAGCATCTCCCACCAGGCTCTGAGCTGTGCTGCCTCTGAGCTTCCCAGCTGCATGCAGCTCTGTTATCTGAGCAGGGACACCTCCAGCCTGGTGGGAGGTCATGTCAAAGCAGCATCGGCATGAGGAAGGTGTTAGTGGGATGGGGATCCTGGCAGGGGGGATGGGGCCCTTACCCAGCCCCAAAGCTGGGAAAGAACATTCGTGTAGGGCAAAATACCAGGATAAGTGTGGATCCAGTAAGAAATTCCACAATCAGAACCATGAGTTTGAGATTGCTGAAAGTCACTGAGAACCTCAGGAAGAGGCTGAAGTGGAACTGAAGTGAAGTTCAAACTAAAGAGAAAGGAGCTGTGCCATTTCCCTCCTGATGAGAGCATCCAGAGAGAGAGAGCACCTGCTCTGTCTCCAGAGTGGTTTCCCTGCTCTGTTCCATCAGACCCTCCCTAAAGAAGGTGGGACTAGCCTGTCTGAAGATCACAGCTGTGGCTGAGAGGAAGAGTCCCAACAGGGGACTGTGCTCCTCAGCTGGGAAGAACTGTGAGCTCTCCCAAAGCCTCAGCAGGTTCTGGTCTGACACAGAGCAGTGAATCCCTGGACACAGAGATCCAGGGGAGCATCCTTTGTCTGACACAGCTCTTTTAACTGAGGCTGGGAGGACCAGACCTCCTGGCATTGCCATGGGCCACTCTATAGGAACACCACAGAGCTCCAGAGCACACAGAGACCTCAAACTGTGCTGTGAGAATGTGGCACTCTGAGAAATCCTGGTCCATCTGGACAAGGTGTGCTCAGATCAGGCATTGGCCTCTCCATGACTTTGCCTCTGAGGTGCTCAGAATGATGAGAACTGGTGAGGCTGAGCTTTAGCAGGATGGAGGTGTGGGCTCCAAGGGAGGGGAGCTCAGCTCAGCCCAGCTCTGATGAACCAAAGGCAGCAGACACAATCCCAGCTGCAGTTGTGGGGGCAGTTTTTGGGGACCACAGCATAAAAAAGATCTAAACCTATTAAAGAGCCACCAGAAGAGGGCTACAAGGATGGTATAGAGGGGAATAAAACCAGGAGAGGAGCAGCTGAAGTCACCTGGTTTGAAAAGAGGAGACTAAGGGGCTGCACTTGGGAGTTGCAGCTCCTCCTGAGGGCAGCTCTGATCTCTGCTCTGTGACCAGGGACTGGAGGGAATGCTGGAGCTGTGTCAGGGAGGGTCAGGCTGGATATAGGGGAAAGGTTCTTCCCCAGAGGGTGCTGGCACTGCCCAGGGTCCCCAGGGAATGGGCACGGCCCCAAGGCTGCCAGAGCTCCAGGAGTGTCTGGACAGCGCTGCCAGGGATGCCCAGGGGGGGATTGTTGGGGTGTCTGTGCAGGGCCAGGGGCTGGACACGTGATTATTTTGTGTCTCTTCAGCTCAGGATATTCCATGGTTCTGATTCCAGATACCCTCTGCCCAGAAAGACCCTTCAATGCAGACACATCACCAGCCTGACCCTTGGCCCTTCAGCTCCTAAGGTGTTTTAAGGAAATCTTTGCTCGTGACCTCATGGGGCTCAGCTCCAGATGCCCTGTATGTAGATGGCCCTATCAGATTCCACCTCAAATTCCCCATGTTTGTGCCACCTGAAGATGGGAATCCCTCATCCAGGTTCAGCTGTGAGTGTACCCAAGGTTCCAGAATTGCTTCAATTAAGTGGTGTAACACAAATTTTTTTTCCCCCAATATTTCTGAAAAGGTAGAAATGCAGTTCAGAAGAAGATGCAGGTTTGTGGGCAGGGTCTGGGACCTTGGGAGCAGATTGTCAGCTCAGCCAAGGTTGGGATGTTTGGAAAGGGAACAAATGATATTTTTGATGAAGAATCCTTAGGTTTTGAGCCTTAACAAAATACAAATGAAAACATTATGTAAAACCCCCATCACATTCATAATTAAAACAGGAACCTATCATTACGGACAGAGAAATGACCCATCTGTGCTGTATGTGACCAAGTGCACCAGAGGACACCAGGCTCCAAGGGTGACCCTGGGTTTGGGAGGGACGTCATCACCTCATGTCCCCTTTCTGAGGACAGGGAGGCCAAGGCTTTCCCAGAGAAGCTCCAGCCAGGAGTGCCCTACCCAAACCAGGAGTGATGTGCCCTGCTTGGCTCCCAGCCCAGAGACACCAGAGGTGAGCAGGAAGGCAGGACCTGCATGCTGCCCTGGGGAGCTGCTGGGTGGTGGCAGTGGTACCAAGGATTGAGAAGCCAGCAGGTAAAATTTGGTGCAGAAGATGGTGAAACTGGGATTTCTGCAGCCTCTTCTCTGCACAACCGGCTGTGCACCCTGCTGGGGAGATAAGATAGGGAAAAGGGAGGAACTCCTGCTTCTTCTGGAGAAATGTCCTCAAACCATTAGGACATCAGCAGGACAGTAGGTCCTGCCTATCCCTCCTGTCCCCACCACAGTGAGGGGGACGCTCATGCCTGACTGTGCCAGGGGCTCCCCATCAGCCCCTTTCCCTTGGGAGGGTGAGGGGAGCAGCCCCTGTTCCAAGCACACAGGGAGCTTTCCTGGCCAGCACCCCCTGCAGGAGAGGCCATCTCAGTAACTTTGCCCCCGTGCGATGCCCCAGGATGTGGGGGGTGTTCGGGGCAGGATGGTTGGGAAGCCCTGGGAAGCCCTGCCTGGCAGCACCAGGGGCATTGCTGGGGAGGGAAATGTGTTTAGTGCTGGAGAGCTGCAGGTGGACGGCAGCACTCGGCAGAAGCTGCAGCCCCTCACCTGCTCGGAGGTGAGGCAGGAGAGTGATCAAGGTGAAGGCGCCTTCACATCTCCCCGGCCTTGAGCAGCAGATGAAAGGAGCACTGGGAGCCAGGGATAACAAAAGGAGAGCAGGGAAAGTTCAGGTCAGGCAGGGATTTCTGGCTGGTGGGTTTTCCACTGAGAAATTCTCCCTGCCTCTTTCATGATGATGAAGATCCTTTTAATTTTTTTTTCTTCCCCTTTTCTCCTCTCCTTCTTTTCCTCTTTTGCCAGGCGGATAGCTGGGAGCCGCGGAGCATGTGATGCATCTTCCATATAGGGGCAGGAGCAAAGCAAGACCAACTGATGGACGCCCTAGGGCCAGACTTGCAGACAATATATAACCTAGTGCATGATCTAAAACGCTTCCCACTTCCACAGAGCGAACATCAGGCAGAGCGGAGCCGCGGCGAGGGCAGAGGAGCCCTGCGTGCAGGTAAGTCCCCCTCGTCTCCTCCTCCCGGAGGGCGTCCCGGGCAGGGGGAAGGTGCGAGGGACCTGCTCCGTGCCCGGCTGCCGTGCACGCAGGTGGGATGGGGCAGTGGTTGCTGTTATCAGTGGGGATTTTTAAAGTCTTTTTGGTGCCAGCGGAGTTCAGGACAGTGGTGGAGAGAGTGGGAGATGGAATCTGGCAGAGCCCAGCCTCAGCCTCTGTCCCTGCAAACACGAACATCACGAGTGAGAGAGCATCCCGGGCCAGCCGACGTTCCTTTACTCGCATTAATTGCTGTCGAGGTCCGCCTGGGCTGTGGGAAGCGCCTGCTCCTGCCCGGCTGCTCTCCGGCACCTCCCGCCCATCACTGTCCCATCCCACCGCGTTGGGGGTCTCTTTGCATCTGACAAAGCAGCAAAAGGAATCATCAAATAACTTTAAAAAGCACTTTTGCTCAGCCCGCCGCCTCCAGCGCCTGCCCGGCTGCCTTCACCTTCCTGCACTGGAATTTCCTTTGCAAGGGAAGCCGTTCCCAGCTGGGACTGAAGGGGGGACGTGGGCTGGAGGCAACGCGGCGGCAAAACACAAACCAAAGGGTGCAGGCGAGGTTTGTGTGGGTGTGGGGGGTCTGTGCAGCCCAGCTGCTACAATCCCCGTACCGCACACCCGGCCCCACGGAGGGGACCAGGCTCCGTGCCGGGGATAGTTTGTGTCCTGCTGAATGGAAAATCATCCTAGCAACAGCTCCGTGCTCCGCGGGGCCTCGCCGGGTTTATGGCAGGGAGGGGTTTGTGTGCTTTGGGGTATCCACTGCGCCTGCTGGGGATGGGGGGGTTGAGGAGCCCTGGCTGTGTTTGGGGCTGGGGAACCTCCACGAATTGCCAGAGTCTTGAACAAGCCCCGCCAGTCCCAGGCAAAAGGGACTCTGTAACTGCATTCGGGATGAAGATGGACAAAATCATTAAAATGAATGTTTTGGGGCGTTTGGGCTTATACATGCGCAGCAAATGCAGAGATGATAAAACTGCTCTGTGGGTGCAAGGCTGAGGATGTTCCCTTGCTCTGTGCCTCAGTTTCCCCATCTCTGCTCTTCCCTGGGTCCCTGTGTCAGCCCCGTGCCCCAGTACACGTAGGAAGGGTCAGCCCAGGGGAGCATCGGGACTCAGCCACTGAGTGTAATTAAGATTGTACTTAGATAAGGGGACTCAGAGAACCTGCAGCAGTCAGAGGCACCTCTGCGGGCAGAGCTAGCCCCGCGGCTGTGCCCCCCCAGACTGGGACAGGGCTCACCCCGGCAGAGCCCTGCCCCTGCCGTGGGCACAGGGGCTGCGGGCACGGCTGCAGATGCCCATCCTGCAGGCAATCAGGGGTGATCAAGTGGGGTTATGGACCCAGGGTCTGCCAGGTGGGGCCAGGGGTGTGCTGGGGTTGGCAGGGAGCCGAGGGTCTGTGCTGGGTGTCCTGTGTGGGGTTGGTGATTCGGGCCAAGCTCCCTCTTTGCTGCCATGAGCTTTTCCTGCGTGAGGGGTGGAAATCTGAGGGCTCTGGGTAGCTCAGCCTGGCTGGGATCAGGCAGCACAGGAAGAGCTGGCAGGGGCTCGGGAAGTCCCCTGCTCTTGGCTCAGACCACAGCGGGCAAGAGAACACCTCATCCGCTTGGCTCTGGACCTTTGAAAATCCTTCCTGCTGGCAAATGCACTCAGATTTCTGTACTGAAATGAGGATATCTCAACCCCTCTCCAGCTTTTTTGGGTCCCCTTGGTTGTGTTCACATCCCAAAATCCCAGCTCTGAGCAGGGCACCGAGCTGCTCCCCCCGGGTGCACAGGAACAGAGCATGGCAAGAACTGAGCAAAACAGATAAATCGGGCCAAGCTGGAACCGCTGGATGCCACATCCTGGTGCCACTGGTAAAGCAGGAGGTCCCCAATGCCCCACACTAGTGCCCAGCCAGAGGGAGAAGCAAAGATGTCAGCGATTTTTCCCCTCTCATGGGATAATTCCTTTCTCCCACCGCTTTTCTCCTTGCTGTTTTTCTCCTCTCCCACCCTTCCCATTTCTCAAAATTGGGACAAATTCAAGACATTTTCAGCTAAGGTGATGCCTAAAATCAGCCCTTCTGGTTCTCCCAGGCTCCAGACTGGTTTTGGCTAGCAGTGCTGGGTTTGGTGGGGGAGACATCGATAGCATGAAGCATCCACTCCAGCGCCATTTCTTGGCATTCCCATCTCGATGAGCACCATCTGGAGAAGCTTTTACCCCTGCAGTGCCTTACCCTGATTCAGGGGTTGTACCCTGGGCTTGTCAGTGACACAGCTGAGAGGGTACTGCCTGTAGGAACCACCAACCCTGCTAGGAGCACCAGCTCTGCTGGGACCAGACAAAGCACAGCTCCTAAGCTGAGAGCAGGACTTGGGTCCCTGATCTCCCCCCAGCACCAGCTCTTGGTGGACCTGGAGATGCCTCAGCTTGGTCCAGGAGGTGGGCTGGGTTGCCCATCTTCGTGCTTGGTTGCCTCCCTTGGAGCCCACCCTCGAACTTGGGCTGTGTCCATGTCTGCATCAGGCTCAGGATCATTATCGTTTGCAATTATTATTATTATTATCTCTGATTAGAGTGGTACAGAGGTGGGGCAGCCAGGAGAGTTGATAGGCACAGAGGGCAGGGCTGTGGCTGTTCCAGGTTCTCCTTATGGTCCTGTGTAGCCTGGGAGGAGAATCCTTTGGATCTGGGGGGAAAGGGACCGCTGCCGTTCCTGACATGCCGTAGGGCAAGGAGGGCGCTGCGGGCCGGGATGGAGGGAGCCGCACACAGGGCAGGGACTGCGGAGGATCCGAGCGCTCCAGGGATCCAGGGCAGGTTCCTGACACTGAACCCCAAACCCGGGGCAGGCACCGAGCCTGGCACAGGCACGGCTGGGAAGGGCTGGCAGGAACATCTGATCACTGCAGCAAGGGCTCCTCTCCGGGATCCAGGGGGTTTCCTGGGCACATCCCAAACCCAGGGCAGGCACCGGGAGCGCCGGGAAGGGCTGGCAGCGGCAGCGGGGCTGGCACAGCTGTGTGGCTTTCAGAGATACTTGATCGATAGCTCCTTCCTCCCGCTCTCCCGCTCCCCCAATCCCCACATGCATTTTTCATGCTAACCCCTCCTGGGCAAAGACTGTCTGCGTAGGAAAAGAAACAGAAAAAACCACAAAACACAACAAACCACAACCAAAATCTATGTTTGTTTCTCTGCTCCCCGGAGATTGTTGTAGTTTAAGGGCCAATCTATAGATTCAGGGCTGGGAATATCTTTGCTCCATGAACAAAGAGGGATGAAAAAGCTCCCTGGGGCTTTTCTTAACCTTCTTCATGTTGGCCCAGAGCTGGAAAAGGCTCTGTACTGTGAGGGGTGCAACTCTGCATGGGCAAACTGGGGAGGCTGGAAAGGGGAGCTGGGCTCCTCTGCAGGTCCTCCTGGGTTCACAGCCCTCCCAGGATGTGCTGGGATGCTGTGAGGAATAACAGAGGTCCCTCTCCGGGGTACAAAGGGTCTCCAGGGCCTCTTGTACAGCTAAAAGTCAAGCCATGCATGCAGAGCTGGGTCCAGGGTGATCTCAGGCCACAGCGGCTGGGAAGGCTGGTGGATCCCTGGGCTGATCCTGCCTGGCCCCCCGGAAGAGCTCAGATGAGGGTTTGGGTATTTCTCAGTTAGGAGAAAACCTGCAGGGTTTGAGCAAAGGGCAGTTTGCAGGGTGAATCCCCTTTTTGGGTCTCCTGTTGTCAGTGAGGTTGTTCCCTTTTTGCTCCCCGCTTTTGGGTGGCAGCAGTAAGACCCGGGAGCATCGCACAGCCCCTGTTTCCCCAGTGCTGGGATGCTTCCGTGACTCCTTCCCACCATCGGAGCCTGCCCAGACTGCGCAGGGAGGCTGAGAGCTGACCGTGTGTGTGCCGAAGGACCGACCCCGGGCGAGGTTCCCGGGATCCCTCCAGCCCCACACTCCCCGCTGCAGGCACAGCACCGACTGCTGAGGCCCTCGGGAGCATCACAGTGCCTGTGACACCCGGGGCCAGACCCACCTCCGCCGGGTCTGCACCGCGGTGATTCCTGTAGCATCCCCGAATTTCCATTATTTCCCCGTGAAGCCGATGGCACACGGCTCTCCCCGCCCCGCAGCGGTTTTTCAGGTCCGTGAAGAGCCCGGGCGGCGTGGGCAGGCACGGAGCATCCTCCCCGTAGCGCTCCCGCCGCCCCCGGGGCCAGGCGCAGGGGACGCGGCCGCACCGAGACGCCGTGTCCGGGGTCCAGCGCACGGAGCGCTTCCCGTCTGCCCGCGAAAGGGCACGGGCCAGAAATAGAAGGGGGAGGAGGACACCGTGACCTTTCCAGCAGCCGGTGACGAATAAAACTTTCCGGCTACCTGTAGGAAGGCGCAGGGCAGGCTCCGTTATCGGCTCATCAAAGAACGAAGTCGCCTGCGAGCAGGACAGCCACAGCCACGGCGCCCGGAGGTTCCCGAGATGAGCCTGCCGGTGCCTGGCCCCAGCGGGTGTAGGGCTGCAGACACGCGGTGGGCTCCGGTCGCGGCCGGGAGCTCTCGGGATGCTCCTGCCGCTGAGCAGGGAGAGAGGAGAGGACGGTGGCTGCCACCAGCGCGAGCGGGAGGGCAGAGACATGTCTGACAACAGGCTCCCTTTGGCTGCTCCCATTGGGACACCCTGGGACAGGAGGGGATGGGATGTCCCCATGCTCAGCCGTGTGCTCAGTGCAAGGGGGTCCGGATTCAAGACACCCCCAAAGACCCTCCCGGGATCCAGCTCTGGGTCCCTGCACCAAGGGACACCCAGAGGTAGCAGAGAGTGGATGCTGCAGCCAGCCAGGGCGGCCGGGGTGCACACTGTCCCCACTAAAGGGTTCAGAAATGTCCCCATGGCAGCAGATCCCAGGAGGAAGCTGCGGCGGGGCTGCTCCCATCCCCTCCTCTTCCTCGCTCCGGGATGCAGTGGCATCCACCCGGACGGAGCGAGGCAGCCGTGCTGCTCCCACCCCGGTTGTCCCCCTGCTTGCTGACCCGGGGGGGATGGCAGCCCCCCCTCCCGCCCCTGCAGATGGCGTGGGCAGCCAGCACAGGTGGCCCCGCGCCACGGCAGATTGGGGCCGCTGCCTGCGGGGTGCCCGGGAAGGGCTGTGTCCCTGCCACGCTCCGGGGACGGAGCAGAGCCAGGACCCTCTCATGGCACAGGGGGTGCAGAGCCGAGGGGGTCCCCACAATGCTGTGCCCAGAGCTGGATCCAGTGCTTCAGCACCGATGCCAGAGCCCTGTAAAATAATAATGGATGGGTGACAGGGTGCTGGTGGGTCAAGTGTGAGGGGGGACACAGGGTGTCCTCTCTTGGCCCTGAAGAGATAAGCTCACCCAGAGCATCCAGAGGTTTTGGAAGGGTCTGATTTTAAGGAGTTGCATTAAACAATGCCATGCAGGGACAGCCCAATGCAGATGTCTGGACTGGATTCAATCTCCTTCAGTTTTGAGGAGATTCTCGGGATACAGTTTCCCACAGTCCTTCCAACCAGGGTAAACACCCAGGTAGGTGCCAGACACCCCAACTGGATGGTCTGGGACTCACTTGTAGGAGAAAAGGACCTGCAAGGGGAGAAGGGAAGCACCCAAGCTCCAAATCACCCCTGCATGCTGCTTCTGTCTCTCCATGGGTGATGTGCTCAGCCCACACAGGGCACGAGCGCCAGGGTGGGCACGACAGGGCAGTGATGGTATCGGCTCCAGGGTGGGCACAGGGTAGGGATGATGGTGGGACTGTCCCAGCCCGAGGGGACCCATCTCGTGGCATAGAGGGGGATCCTGAGCCTGGGATGTGGTGCAGGAGCTGTCAGGTCAAGGGTGGTGGCTGGAACAGGTAAATCATTAATGCTGGAGAAAACCAGGCTGGCATCCTGCCCATCACTTGTCGATAGGAAAAGTTGATGTTGGAAGGGGAATTTTCACATGTAACCTTCCCCTCCCTTCTCTGCCTTCCCTCCGGGGGCAGAGGGCTGGAGCGAGGAGCCAGCCCGGGGCCACGCACGCACCCAGCCCCAAACCAGCCTCTTGCCGAGCACGTTCTCTTCCAGCCCAGCTGGTTTTGCTCCCAGCCTGCTCCGTCTGTGCACATTAAAGCTTTTTCTAGGTCTGAACTGCTTTTGGCAAGCCAGGCTCCTGTTGGTCCCCACCACCCTCCCCATGGCTTCTCCCCCCGATCCGCTCCCCGTCTGGCTCCCGCTCCCCCTCCCCGGTCGAAGCCCTGCCAGGGACATGGCAAATCAGCGCGAAGCCTGCGGGGCAAATCGGTACAAATGAGACCAAGCAAGAGGGTGGGGAGGGACGGCGAGGGGGGGCGATGACTCCTGGGTTGGCGCTTCTGTTCCTGAGTTTGATGTTTCCTGCAAACAACCCTGTAAATGCTCAGGAGTGGCTTCGGACATCACCTGCCCCCGTCTCGGCGGGGTTTGGGGACGCTGGGTCCCAGACAGCGGGGACAGCCCTCGCCCCGCTCCCACAGCCTCCCCGCAGCCTCCCGGCCCTGAGCAGGGACCCAGCCGGGACGGGGGCCGAGCTGTAAGTCCTGACATTTCAATCTGTTTTGGGGAGGGATGGGGTGGGCGGAGGGTGGAAGGTGCTGGAGGCAGCAGAGGGACTCACTGCGGGTCTGGGCAGGGAACAAAACCCACCGAGGACCTGGAGCGGAAAACAATCCCCTATTAAAAGCTGCCCGCTCCTGCCAGTTTTCCACTCTCCCAAATAAATTTCCAGGCATGTGGCGGTGCCCGGGGAAGCCCTGTGCACGCCACAGGCAGGCGCTCTGCCGGGAGCAGGAGCCGGTACCCGGAGCGGGGATGTGCAAACCCGCTGGGAGCAGGGAGCCGCCTGTTCCCAAGTGATGCTCTTTGATCCCGCTCTCCGGTCTCTTTGCGAGCCGTGTAACTCCTGATTATTAAAGGCACTCGGCACCGGGGAGGTCATATGGGGCCTTTCTGCTTGGGTTGCTCTCCTAATGACACGTCCGATTGCCTTCATCGGGGATCTGCTCACGCGAGTCCCTGACAATAGAAAGTTTGTGGAGGATTTTGGATGCTTTCCCTGCGGTCGTGTGGTGGTTGCAGAGCTCTGACTGGTTTCCTCACTGAAAGATGAAAAGATACATCGGGAAAAGGGAAACAGCTTGGGAGGACACAGAGGGCAGGTTAATTTTAATATATTTATCTGTCCGTGTTTGGGTAATAATCAAAAAGATCAATGGTTTCCTGCAGCTTTGGAGATGTGATAGTATTTGCAATTGGGAAAAAATACAAACCAGGGGAAGGGGAAAAATTTAACAGTGAGACAGTATTATCCTTTTTATCCATATTTTTTTTTCCTCCAAATCCTTCTTAAAGGAAGTGAAAACTAAACTGAGCTGTTGAATTGCCAGAGGAGGTGAGTTACTGAGATACTTAATGGTGTCAACTAGGAATATACTTCCTCACGCCAGGGAATGCGTGTTTGTAGGAATTTTGGCAATTAAATCAAAAGGTCACATAACAAAGAATAGTTCACAGCAGTCAGGGGCTTCTTGAAAAAAGGTGAGGAAATCAGGTCAGTGAGGCCCAGCTGTGCATCAGGGTGGTGGCAAATCCTGGGACCGGCACAGGAAGAAGTTTCTGGCACCCACTGGATGCTGCTGCCCTGCTCACACTTGTCCTTCATAGCAAGGATTTGGGTTCCCCTCTTTAAAAATCTGGGACAGGAGGTCGGGAATGTGTCATCCCTCATTTCCTCAGGTCTTCTCACTCTTTTCTGGAAATCCCAAGGAATTTCGGAGCACTGCCCCGCCCAGAGGCAGTGGGGGGACCCCGGTTTGGAAGGGGGATGCACAGATATCCCGGGACTGTCACAGGCTGCTCCCAGCACCGTGCGGGCACCCGGCACCGGCAGGAACGCGGCGGCTCCAGCCCGTCCTGCGGCACAGCGCAGGTTAACGAGCTGCATTCCCGCTTCCCGCAGCAGATAATAACATCCCTGCCTCCTCCCGGTGGCTTTGCCTCGGGCCCTTGTTACTCCTGGTCATCCCTTGGCCAGTACAGACCTCGCTGGGCAATTTGATGGCCAAGTGCCACCTGCTCCCTCGGCGTCCCCGCCTGCAGGTACAGCAACATCCCCCGGCCCCCGGCCCCACGCTGCACCAGGCACGGCCCAGGAGCGGGGCCAGGGGCTGATTTGGGGGATGCAATGGAGCTGGGAACACAGGGGGATCCCAGCAGGCAGCACCACCCTTGATCTGCATTAAAAGCCCAATCAAACACCATCACCAAGTACCAGGCAGAAAGCAGAGAGGTGCCTGCTGCCCACGGGCCAAACCACAGCACGGCAGAGGTTCCTGCCCAAGAATAAATGGTAAATAATAATAATAGTAATAGTAGTAACAATAATAATAATAACAAAACAACAACATGTTTTGGAGAGAAATCTGCCTGCAAAGAGGCTGCAAAGATGCGTAATGTGCTCAGGGTGTGATGTGCTGCCTGATGTGCCCAGTGTCCCTGTGGAACGGCCTCCTCCCTCCTCTCTGCTGGGAGCAGGGTATCCCCCAGCAACAATCTGAGTTCCCTCCTGAAGGGTTTGTGGGTGTCCTCATGTGCTGGCACTGTGCCAGGGTGTCCCATCCCTCTGCCTGGCAGAGCTCCTCCACATTCCCCAGAGTCCATCCCAACCAGCTTTTCTGCTCTGCTATTTCACTGCTGTTCCCAAGCTCTCCCAACCAGCGCTGGACCATTTCTCCTTTAGATTTTTATTTAGCAGGTGAATTGTTTGTGCTCCCCTAAGGAGAAACAGGGGATGTTCCTACTTAGAACCATTTTGGAATGGGTTTTACAGTGGGCTGGATTTCCTGGGTGTGGTCACAAAACTGCACCAGCGTGGCTGCTGGATCAGCACATAAATTCTACTCCCTGTCCCCCCAGTTTATTTTATTGTCTTTAACCTGAAACATACCGAGTTCTTTAGCAGGTGGCAGTCCCTTGGTGGCTGGTTAGACCTTGTCATGATTTAAATGGCTCCATCCCAAAACTGCTGGGAGCCAGTTCTGGGAGCTGGCAGGCAGGAGCAGGGATAAGCCCATGTCCTCCTGGGTGGGGCCCCAGCATTGCAACAGCCCCTCTTTTCTAGGAGTGGTTGAAATTGTGGCCCCATCTTGGCCATGTTTTCCTAAAAAGAGACCTGTCCTGATATCACCGTGAGCCAAGGCCAGATAAGGACAGTCAGGAGACACAGACCTGGGTTCTGAGCAGCAGGGCAGGAGAGCAGAAGACTCTGCCCCTTTGTTTATTAACTCTCTCATATAGCTGTAATAAGGTGACCATGGATTGGAGGGTGGTCATCCCACCTCTCACCCACACTGGTCCAGGAGGCTGTCATTCAACCTCCCCTTCTCTTGGAGAAGGGATTTCATAACAAGAGCAGTGTTTACAAAACATGGTCCACTGTTTACATTTACAAGTGTGAGAAGGTGCTACACTTCTGCTTAATATGAAACGCTCAACAAACTAGGAATAACCTATGGTAAAATCATGCAACTTAGGGGAGTGGTCATCTTTGGGGATTACCCTGGGAGAACAACATCCGAGCCAAGAGAATGAAGGGGTGTACCATGGGTGAAGCAAGGTCTGTTCCCTGTGGCCTGTGGTCCCCTTTCCTGCCCTCCCCTGCCCACCTGAGCTGGCAGGAGAGTCCAGGAGGAGGGAGGCAGTGACTGAGTGTGTCTGCTGCAGCTCTGTATCCTGAGGGTGCACTGAGCAAAGTCCTCTGGCTATGTGGGGTGATCCCAAGGGAGGCTGGGTGGCTGCCACCAGCAATGCTCTGCTTTGCAAGCCCCTGGGGACACTGACACAAGTGAGAAAGCTCCAGGAGGGCTAAGTGTGGGCACTGCTAGCTCCACCCCAGTCTCTGCTGAGATGTGCAGAGCTCCCTGCTGGGACACTACAGCCCCTGGCCTGGCAGCACACACAGCTCAGACCCATCAGGGAGCTCCCAGAGTGAGCAGACATTATCTTGGTCTCTGGGGCAGCTGTGAGCCCTCCTTGAAGTCTTTCCATCTTCAAGGATGGCAAGAAGGTGGCCAGGGTGAATTTACTGGGGGCAAATCTTGTCAGAGCAGCACAACTGCCCACTGTGAGGAGAGGACTGGCTGCTGGAATGGGAGGGAGAGAAAGGGATCCTGTTTAAGTAACCCTAGCATGGCCCCTGACATGGTGTCCTGCAGTGTCCTCATGGCCAAACTGGAAATGTAAAGACAAGGTTGGTCAAAAACTGCCTGGACTGCCAAGCTCAATGGGCTGTGCAAGGTGCAGGTCCCAGCTGGAGAAAGGGAATGGCAAAGTCCTGCATTTGGGATGCAGTAACCCCCTGCACCAGGGCATGTCCTGGCAAATGGGCTAAAAAGCAGCTGTGCAGGAAAGGAGCCACATCCAAGACATGAGCAAAGCCAGAATCTGGACTGCCAGGAGCTGGACCAGGAGAGGAGAGGGTGGGAAAGGCTCTGAAGATGGCAGGAAGAATGGAGACAGGAAAGGGTGAGGGAAATGTTTGGGATGTCCTTGTACAAAGTTCCTCTCCTGTAGCAAAGGATAAGTGAGGACACAGCAATGGACACACCCAGGAGCAGGAGAGGGCTGGGCTGCAAGGCAGGAGCGGGGCAGGCAGAGGACAGGTTAAGACTCCCTGTTGCTGTCCCCAGAGGATATAGGGTGGATCTGAACTGCAAGAAGGTGCATCTTCTGCTGGGAAGATGGAGAGTGATTTGGTGGAGCAGGACACCTGAACAGTAAATACAGGAACAGCAGGTGGGAGAGAGCTCAGGGTGTGAGCAAAGTTGTATCAGAATGGGAGCCTTTGGCCATCTTTGCTGTGTCTCAGGAGACACAAAAAGAGCTGGGCTCTGCCAAGCCAGGAAAAGCAAAGTGGAGGAGATCTTCCTTTCTTATCATTCCCATCCCCAGGGCATTTATGGAATGTGAAACTGTACAAGGATAAATGTAAAGTGGAGGAGATAATTTCTAGTGTGAGGAACTGGGCTGTAGAAGTTTGGGGAGTCTCAGGGAGCCTTTGAGCTGGTCAAGGGGTGACTAAATGCACCTCAGCAGATGACAGAGCTCATTGCTTGGCAGGGGAGGTGGCAGAGGAGGTGGAATCTTGTCCATACCCAGACTGGGGATCTGCTTGTGTGGGCAGGGAGATGATCCAACCTCTGTGTCCACACTGAGGACACTCCTGTGGTTTGGTCTGTGGTGGGGGGAGAAGTAGATTTTGGCAATCAGAGCGGAGTTGAGCCCCATGTTGCCAGTCTTGGACTGCTGCTGGTGTGCCACAGCATACAGAGGGGACAGGTGCCAGTGACCAGAAAGGGCTTCTGGAGATTGCCAGCAGCCCCAGAGGTCCTCCTGATGGAAGGCTGAAAGGGAATCTCCCAGTGCAGGTAGTCACAGGCAGTGGGATCCATCCTTGGCTCTCACACCAGCAGGAAAAGGAGGAACTTGTAAGTAGGGCCAGGAATTTCAGAGGCCATAGAAACTGGAAGAAGCTATGGATTTTTTTTCTGGCAACAGGAGAGGCCTGCACATTACAAGCATGACACAGACTTTAGCACAAAGGATGGTGGACCTACATTCCTCTTCCAGCTTCACACTTCTTAAGCCCCCCAAGCTGTCTCCAGCTGTCCATCATCTTCCCATGCTCACCATGCCAGCCTGGACACCACCTCCTCTGCCCATCCCTTCATGCCAACCACACTGTTGATCCTCCTGAGTTGCACAGACACTTTCCCCTCTATCCAGCTGCACATTTTTATTCAGACACTGATGATGTCTTAAAAAATTTGGAGATCATTTTGCCAACGAGCTGCTGACTCCATGGCTGGGAGCCTGTGGTCTCCTGAGGCTCCATTAGCAGGTAGAGGGAGGTGGAGGAAGATGTAGGAAGCTCCCACAGTGGGGCCGAGGCAGAAGCTTTGCGGGTGGTTGATATAACGAGGAAAGACAGTCTTACATCTCCTGACCAGGACCTGCCTCTTCCCCCGAAGGGCTTGCAGCAGGAAAGGCTGTGGGAGGAAAGCCTTTTGCGGTGGAGGACCCTCATGTCTCTGGAGAGTAGCCTGGAGGCTGTGACGGCCTGATCTCATCTCTCAAGGAGCCTGTGAGTTGTGCTGTGAGTGTCACAGGCAGACGATGATGACTCCAGCCCATTGCCACTTGGTTGAATGCTTTTCACGGGTGTTGGGGTTGCCACAGGGAGCCTTCAGGCCAACTTTTTGTGGGTGGAGGCTAGAGAAGAGGTCAGAGATACAGCAACACTTCTTGAGCAAGTGCACAAATGGGAGAAGATTTGACCCAAAATGAGGGAAAACTTTACGTGTGGAGGTGCTGTGACTAGAGGGAGTATGTTCATCATGTGGCTAAGGACACCCCAAGGCCAGGCAGGAAGTGCCAGACAACCTGCACATCCAAAGGCAGCAATGCTCACAAAGGTGGACCCACGCCATGTCTGGGCTGGGGTTTGGGTCTCACCAAAATCCACCCATGAAGAGAGCTAAGCTTCCCCAGTCAGAAACTCCAGATCCCTCCAAACGCTAGAAACCCAAAGGATGGGAAACCCAATGCCGTCAGATTTGCAGGCCATGACTCTGTCTTGCCCCTGGGATGTGAAGCACATGGTTTGGTGAGCCCACAAATGGACACAGAAGCGATGATGAAGAACCCTCCGAGCAGCAGAGCTGTGCTGAGCTACAGGACGTGGGCCACAGCCTCTGGCCTTGGACATGAAGAGGTGGTGGGTGTGCAGACATGGAAAGATTGATGTTTGGAGAAGACAGGAAACCCCAGCTCTTCTGAAGGTGTGGTTTTGGGAAGAGCAGAGATTGGTGCAACAATTGAGATCAAGCTGGAGGAAGGCACAGCTCGAGGTGGGAACAGTTTCAAAGCTGCTGATGTAAGGATGCAGAGGCAGGGTGATGGGATGGCCTCACACAGGCACTCACACAGCAGCTGTAGGCTGAGGCTGGGTGAGGATGACACAGGGTGAGGCTGGGGAGGTGCAGAGGTCCCAGCCCCACCAGCCCTGCTTCCCTCCTCCTGCCGAATGCCTGCTGCTTTGCCAAGGCAAATTGCCTTCATCCCAGCTCCGATAAACGCTTAAAAGCTCAAATCACACAACTCCAGGCTATGAAAACAAAAAGGGGACCGATAGCCGCTAATAGCCGAGCAGCCCCTGCGGCAAAAGCGTGTAGTGCAGGGAAAGTGGTTTGTATTGATCAGCGGCTCCCGCCCCAGCCGCTCCTCTCCCGCGGCGCTGCCCTGCTGCTCCAGCCGCGGCGCTGGGAAAACGGGATAAAAACCCACGGGAATGTCCAGAAAGGCAGAGTCCGGGTAATGGCAGGAGCAGGAAGGTTTGTGGGGCTGGTGTGAGATCCCATCAAAGGACCATCCTTCTGCTCCACACTGTCCTGTCCTGGCATAGTCACCAGGGCAACGCATCCCTGGATGACAAACAGCAGTGCCAGGGCCACACAGATGGAATGATGCTGAGCCCTGGGAAATGAGTGGCCTGGACAGCCTGGAAGGAAGCAGCTGGTGGATGTAGGAGCAGGGAAGAGTTGTCCTGTGGTTGGTGCTGGGTGTGCAGGACACCACCAATGAAATCCCACCTGTGGAGGGTAGGACCAGCTGGTAAGAGACCACAGGAATCCTCAGCTGCAGGACGAGGTGCAAGGCAGGAGGCTCATCACCACAACACTGACTGGAGAAGAACTTCAGTGCCTTTCTTGAGGCCATTCCTCCATGCCATGTCCTACAGCCATCTGGGAAGGGTTGAGGGCAGCCAATTTCCATGGGAGCGTTGCAGCTCCCTGGCAGCCTCCCAGTCAGCACTGGAGCCCTTGGAGGTCAGCAGCAAAGAAAGGGCATCAGTTTGAGAGACAGGGTCTTTGTTCCAGTCAGAAAAGCTCTTGAGAGTCTGCAAAAGCAGATCAGGGCAAGTTCCCATGCCCACTATGGGCAGAGAGGGTCTGTATTGGTACAGGAAACCCACTGGAGTGAGCCCTTTCTTGCAAGTGGTTGCCACACACCCAGGAGCAGGCTCAGGGAAGGGGATGGAATCTGGAAGGGTTTGGCCCTGTGTCCAGTTTCAGCCTGGAAAGGAGATGATGAAGCAGGGATGTGGTGGTGAACCATGTGTCTGGAGGGTGGACAGGGACCGTGGTTGCTGCTTCTACCAGTCAAAGAATTGGGGGGCATCAAATGAGACTTGTGGGGACAAGCTGGAGGATGAAGCTCTGGGTGGTGTGCCAAGAACTCCCTGCTGCAGTATGCTTCAGGGGCTAAACACTTCCACAGCTTCCAGAGAAGCTCCTGCAGATTCAGAGTGAGGATGTGCATTCTTTGTGCTGCATCCAGTGGCACCCGGTCTGCTGGGATGGCTGATGGGTTAGGAAAATTTGAGCAGTACCATAGGTACTTGTCCTACATCCTGAAAATTGAGTTTTGACTTGAGACCTCAGCTGGATGGACAACTGTGGTGCTGTTGTTCAGCTACCCGAATGGCTGTGTGCCCTTCCCTGCATCCCTGTGCCTGGAGACCAGGCTGGGATTTTTACATACTGGAGCACCAGGGACTGCAGATCTCTCTCGTGGGCATCCCTCTCTTCTCCCTTCCCTTTGTCTCTCCTCTCTTTCTTCTCCCCTTGCCATCGGCTCCCTGCACCGGCGCGTGGCCCTGTCCCCTCGGCGGTCCCGGGGAGGAGAGCGGGGATGCTGCAATTCCCAGGCACAGGTGCGCGGTCCCTGCCGCGCGCTGCCCCCAGGCACGGCCCCCGCCGCCGCGGCTGGCAGCCCACTGGAAATAATGAGTTGTGGCAGGGAGAGACTCAGCAGACCACGAAGATCTGCTGGTGCGGGAACTGCTCAGCAACCAGGAGCCACAACGCCTGTCTCCCAGCTCCGCGGGGCCCGAGCCGGCTCTGGGGATGCCTCCGCTCTGCCGGAGCCTGCCCGGCTCACACGCGCAGCACTTCCCCACTCTCTCCCATTCTTTCTCTTTGCTCTTTCCCCTTTTCCTCCCTTGCTGTTCCTCTCTGCAGCGTTAAGGATGTGGAAGCAGCCGAGCTGCCTGTTCCTACATGGGACATTTCTCTGCCATCCTCTGCACCACCGGGCACAGGAGGGGAACAAACAGCTCTCGTAGCCGCCTTGGAGGAGGAGGATCAGGTGTGCAGGAATGGAACAACCAGTTCCAGTCTTCCAGCAAAGATTTAATCTGCCTCTGGCATATAAACAGCAAATGTTTGTTCAACTGACCTGCAAACAGGCGACGTGCATCGCAGCGAGGCCAAGGCGCCCAGCTCCCGCTCTGCCACTCTTGGTTTCTTGCCCTCTAGCAGGGTGACACGGGGCAAGGGACCAGGGACAAGTAGGTCCAGGATGCACAGGGCACCCCAGGCTCAGTGGCTGGAGCCAGGGAGTGATGCTCAGAGGGGCCCCATCCTGCCCAGCTGCTGCTGCATCCCTTCTGCTCCCCTGGGCAGTGCAGCGTGTGTGGAGCTCTCACAGCTCACAAGCGTGACGCACACACAGAGAGCTTGATGGATGAAGGACAAGCGTGTCCCCGTGGGCAGGCTGAGTGCTGAGCTGAACCTGCAGGTGGGAGGCCCCAGGCTCTGCCCACGCATCCCACTGTGATGGGAGAAATCAGCCTGGGCTGCTGCAGGTCAGGGCTGCCCCCCCGGGGCTCCCCTCCACATCCCGGGTTTGTTCCAAGGGGATGTTTGTGCCTATTTTCTGCATGAGCAGATCTTAGTGGTGGGGTCGACTACCAGCTCAGCCCACAATGTGGGCATGTTGTCCCCCGGCCCTGCCTCAGCTCAGCCTGCCCCTGGGAAAGCTACAGTATCATGACCATGGTGCCTGTGCAGGTCTGGCTGCTCTGTGAGATGAGGAGTGGGGAGGTTGTGCCCCCTGCCCATCTCAGAGCTGGTGGGGGCCAAGCTGCAGGACAGGGATGACACTGCTGTCCCCAGGGAGGCTGTGGTGGGAAGCACAGAGGGGGCAGCCCAGTGTCAGAATCCTGCAGGGGATATTGCCTGGACATTTTGATCTTGGCACCACCTGGAAGTGGGAGAGGTGTAGTTTAGCCTGGATTGGTTTTCCATGCCAGTATGGCTCATTTTCTGTCCCCATGGGAGGTGGGAGATACTCTGCTGTTTTGTGTCAAACCTCAGAAAGAAATTTGAAAGGGTTCTATGCAGGCAATTCTGTCACACAAACACTCTCGCCGTGCTCCCAGGGGAAGGGGATGCCTCTAGGTGCCCGTGGTGAGGAGAGTGGGTACCAGAGCATGGGTGCATCCTTAAGCCCAGCACAGCAACTGGGTCTGGTGGGACTGTGCCCAGGGCCAGTGGCATTGCAGGCTGCAGTCAGGGCATCCCTGTGTATTTGGAGAAAGATGATCAGGGAAAAATGCACTGGGCCATGGGGCTGTGGGCAAGAGGCCAGCCCCAAGGTGTGGGCTCAGCAAGAGGGGCAGCAGGAATGCCACCAAGCTGTGGGAGGTGGGCACTTTCATGAGGCCACTGGGCAATCCCTCCTCTGGTGTGGTCCTTCTGCAGGAGCCCCTTCCCTGCCCATGCCACTCTGATCGCAGCCCCTTGGCACTGCTGTGCCAATCCCCCTGTCCTGGGAGCTGCAGTGATCTCCCCCAGCCCCACAGGGAAGCACCCAGACCATGTGCAGGATGTGTGGCCAGGCACACTCCAGGCTGCTGCAGAGCAGGGCCCATTGCAGGGGCTGTCAGGTTCTTGAGCCGCTGCCTGTGCCTGCCCCCAGGCAATTCCCTGTCCCAGCTGCCCAAAGCTGCAGAGACACACGCTGTTTCCCTTCCAATCCTCCAAATATTGTCTCCTTCTTCCCAGAAGCCAGGGAGCAGATTTTTTCCCCAAGTGACTCCAGCTGCCACATGGGTGCCAATCTGGAGCTGCTTCTGGCCCTCTCCTTTCTGGGCTCTGCTTTCCCATACCAGCCTGGCTGCAGGGTCTCTGGGGCAGAGCTCTGCCCTGGGACCTGATACATGGGGGAAGGGCTTGGCCCCTGAGAAATGAGCACCAGACACACAGAATGAGCCCTCAAATTTGCTGCTCTCCCCAGGAGAAGGTAACAAATCCCTCCAGAGCAAAGCAGGGTCTGGAGGGGTTACACACGGGTTACATTTGCCTCATTGTTGGGTGCCCTGTGACTGCTTGGCCATCTGTGAATGAGCCCAATTTCATGACCGTGGTGCCTGTGCAGGTCTGGCTACTCTGTGAGATGAGGAGTGGGGAGGTTGTGCCCCCTGCCCATCTCAGAGCTGGTGGGGGCCAGGCTGTGGGACAGGGATGACACTGCTGTCCCCAGGGAGGCTGTGGTGGGAAGCACAGAGGGGGCAGCCCAGTGTCAGAATCCTGCAGGGGATATTGCCTGGACATTTTGATCTTGGCACCACCTGGAAGTGGGAGAGGTGTAGTTCAGCCTGGATTGGTTTTCAGTGCCAGATTATCCCTGTTCTGTTATGGGACAGTGTCAGTCCCAGGGGCCATGGAGGCTGGACTGCTTTTCCAGCAGTAACACCAGGTTACAGGCAGTCTGCAGCCTCTCCCATCCAGTCCCATCCATCCCCCTGCCCTCTTTGCACTTCGATCACACATTCACATGCAGGGTTGCAGGTATCAAATTTAGCCCAGCTCTGCAGCAGTTTTGGTGCCAGGGCTTTGGAACACCTTGGTAGGCTCTGGCACTGCCATACCCCAGGAGATGGCAAAGCCAAATGAGTTCATGCCCAGCATGGTATTTGGGCTGCTGAATCTTTTCTCTTTTATCCTCTGCCCTCAGCAGGGGAATGGTCCCTGAGCTGGGCTGGGGCTGCTCTAGAGAGGCTCTGGCTGGCCAGGCAGGTCACCTGGGCACCTCAATGTCAGTTTGAGGTGGTTTAGGTCCAACGCCTTTAATAGTGTTTGTTTTCCTTTTCCTCTGGGATGGTTTGAGAGAAGAGGGTCAATAATGGGATCAGTGTATACAGGCATACCTGCATGGTTTGGGCAAAAATTCCATCACTGGCCTGGGTTTAAATCTCAAACCCGGGAGCTCCATACTGAGGTCCCAGAAGCTCCACTCTCTGCAGGTCCCCTCTCTGGGGCCAGGAGGTGCCCACAGAGCAGAGCCATCTCCCTGGGAGCTGCAGGCACAGCTCACCACCTCCATGCTGTCCTTCTTCCAGGGCACACTGTGCTTCCCAGAGAGGCGTGGGAAGATTCACCTGCCGTGCCCCTCCATTCCCACCAGGAACCATCTCCAGGCAGCCTCCACCATGTCCAAGGACGACGGGGGCTGCAAGCTGACCTCAGTCTACAAGCACAAGGAGAGGAAGCCAAAGAAGCCTCACTACATCCCGAGGCCATGGGGCAAACCCTACAATTACAAATGCTTCCAGTGTCCCTTCACCTGCATGGAGAAGTCCCACCTCTACAACCACATGAAGTACAGCCTGTGCAAGAACTCCCTGTCCCTCCTCATCGAGTCCGACTGGCCCTACAAGAAGGGGAACCTGCTGCACCCGGAGCTGCGGCTGCTGCAGGCCGAGAGCTCCCGCCTGCGCGGGCGCCGCGAGGAGCAGGACACCGGTGACACCACGGCCACGGTGGGCACAGCCCGTGCCAAGCACGTCCCCACCAGGGACGGCCATGAGGAGAAGGCAGTGACAGGGGTGGAGATCCTGCCTGCTGAAGGGGCTGGTGAGGAAGGGGGCCCATTCCAGGAGGAGGAGGAGGATGTTGCTGGCCTGCTGAGGGAGATGGATGCGGGGGAGAAGAAAGAGAGGAATGAAGAGCCAGGTTGCCAAGGTGACCCAGCTGAACCAGAAGTGAACACTTTGGTCTTCGGTTTCAAGAACAAGAGGGACAACAAGCCTTGCAAGGAGGTGGAGCCCGACTTCATCATCACAGATGTCTTCTCCCTCAAGAACCATGTCATGAAGAGCAGGGAAATGGCCTCCCCTGACCTAGATGCAAAGCCAAAGCATTGCAAAGTGCCAAAGAAATGCCTGGCCAGCGGTGGGATCTTGATGGAGCAGTGGAAACTGGTCGCAAATGGGCAAAGGAGGAACACACCTGAGGTCTCCCCACCTTGTACCGACAGCAACATCATCCCGTGCTACCCCCCTCCAGCCTACAGTGACTACCATGAACCTCAGGGCCTGAACCTCTCACTGCTGGGTATTAACTACCCTTTGAACCCCAGTCTCTTCTCCTACCTGAGCCCCACCATGGCCAACAGCACGACAACACACCCTCACTTGGCTCAGCTGCCCTTCCTGGCCTCCACAGCCCAGCTGATGCACCCCCATGCCTCCCACTTCCAGCCTCTGCAGAGCCCCGAGCGCTCAGCCTTCCTCCCCCGCTTCTACTACCCCCTGCTCTTCGAGCACACCTTCGGCTCCATGGAGAGCAAGATGTCCTCCAGCAAGCCCGACCCCCAGCAGCTGGTGGGCTCAGTCATGCCCACACCACCCCAAACCAAACCTTCCAGTGAGCCAAACAAGCCTGGGCTGCTGAAAGTTCCCGTGCTGAAGACAAATTTTCCTTGGTCCAAAGGTGTCCAGGAGGAGCCAGGCTCCAAGGTTGGCCACTCTGCCATGCTGGGGCAGGAAGAAGAGGAGAAATGGTTGTCCCAGGAGAAGGAGAGCAACCCAGCTTTGGGCTTCAGCAACCTACGCAAGAAGTCAGCCCCTGACATCTACCAAACTGTGATGGGGATGAAGGATGGCACTTTCACTCACAGCAGTGTCAGGAAGACAGAGCTGCCAGTGGTGACCTGTCTGGAGACCAGCAGCCCTCCAGGAAACCCGTTGAAGAGGAAGTTCCCTGCCAATGGGTTGGATTTGATAGGACCGGAAAGGATGATGCCTGGGAAGCTCAGCTACCAGAGCAGGTAAGGTGCCTGAGATCTCTCTGCCCCTTCCTCACTTTAGGTTGGCACTGTTTATCTCCATGTCCTGTTGTTTCTCTGTTCCCCCCGCTAACCCATGGGATGAGCCCCAGGGAGCTGAGCACTCTTCAGACTGGTGGTCCACACCAGTGCCCACCCAAGCAGAGCTCCCTGCCCTCCAGGGCCTCAAAAGCCCCAAATGCTCCAAGCACCTGGGCTATGTCACACTTGCTGTCCCTTGCCTTCCTCTGATCTATATGGATACAGAGGTGATGTGGTGTCTGTGTGAGGTGGACCTGTGCTCCCCAGGCACCAGGAAAGTGTCCCCACCTCTTGTGGGGACCTCTTGTGTCCCCACATATCCCAGGTTTGCTGGAGCAGTCACTGTCTATTTTTAAACATACACATTTGTATTCCTTTGATTCACCTTCTGGTTTCAAAGCCCAGAAGGAGGGTCACGTTCCCAAACATTTCCTTTTACCTGGGGCTAGAAATGTGCACAGCTCCTTTAAACAGAATTTCAGTTCCTTTCCTGGTTGTGCAAGTCCAGCTGTGGCTTCAAGAAAAATGTCACAGTAAACCCACTGCTTTGACACCCAGAGGAGCTTTCTCTGGAGAAGTTCTCTGTTGTTTTCTATCCCTACCTGTCCTTTCCATGCCCCCGGGCTGCCTGGACAGATTCCCTGCCACTGGGCCTTCAGGACTGTGGGATGGTCATTCCCATTAACATTCTCCAGTGCTCCAAAAAGAGGGGGAATCCAGGCTTGGCTAGCTGGGGTGGGATCAGCACCATCTCCCTAGACTGGCCTCTCCCTTTGTCGGTGCCATGAAGCAGAGTGTGTCAGGATCCATCCTCCTCTCAGAGAACAGTGCCAGGAGTGGGTCCAGCCAGGGCTCTGCCTGCTCTGACCAAAGCCCTTCCTGCAAGGGTCTCATGCTGGCAGCAGCCAGGGGAGGGAACCCGGCTAAATCTGGTAATGCTGGCTCTGCACGTAAGCACAAGGATTTTGCTGTCTTTTTCCCTACTGATTGTATCCACTTCTTCCCTGCAGTGGTTCAAGGGCCAACCCTGGCCACATCTCCACACCCCTGGACCACTGGCACTCAGATGTCCTCACAGGCCGTCCTGAGGAACCAGAGAGGGGCAATGACACCGAAGTCCTTCCCTCTGTGGGTGCTGCTCTGGACCATGGCCTTTGCAAGCAGAGCAGACCCCAAGAGACTTCTGCCATGACAGGCTCTGAGGCCACAACCGTCCTTATCGGGGACCTGTCCAAAACATTGGAGGAATACCAAGAGGTGGAGAAGAAACTGTCAGATCTGGCAAAGGAGGACACCCCTGGGCAAAACGAGCTGAGGGACCAGCTGGTCAAAATCCGAAGGGAGCTCTACCACATCCACCAGGCACTGGAGAAAGCCACAAAACCCCACGAGGGGCCGCTGGACCTGTCGGTGAAGAGATCCTCGGAAGGTCTGGAGAAGGTCCAGCAGGCCAAGAAGGAGCCCTGCAATGTGAGCCTGGGGAGTGAGAAGCCTCATGGCAAAGACCAAGGGCCCCTCAGCAGATGTCCGGCCAGCGGGGAGGCTGGGGACGGGGAGGGGCTGCCCGACTGCCTCCTCGAGGCTGAGAACAAGACCATCGACCTGCTGATCAAGATGAGCCGCCCCGAGAGCCTGCGGGCGGCCTCCGCCGAGGCCCCTCTGGGCGCCGTCATCAAGGCGGAGGTGCTGCCCCTGGCCGTGCCCCTGGAGCTGCGCCACGCCATGGAGCCCTTCTACAGCCGCACCACCAAGTGCGAGGCCGACTCCAGCGTGCTGCTCTGCTCCGACGGCCGCTCCAGCAGCACGCAGGGCCCGCAGCTCCCGCTCGGGGCTGAGGATGCACCCCTGGGCTGCCGGGCCATGCAGCGCTCCCTGTCCTGCGGCCTCCCCGGGGACACCGATGCCGTGTGTGTCCACAGCCCTCTGCATGCTGACCCCTAAGTCCACCTTGCTCAAAAGCTCCTGGATATCACTGACCACCTCATGCTTCACCTTCCCAGTGTCCCACCTCTCCACTCCTCCTCTTCACCATGGATGAAAGCTCCACCATTGCCTGGCTGGGACCACCTTGTGAGGGGTTCCGGCAGCTCCCCCAGCTGAATCCACCAGGTGTACAAACCCAGTCCCTATGCTCCCCAGTCAACCACAGACAGTGCTGCTGGGCTCTGCATGCTCCCAGCATCAGCACCCCAGTCCTGGAACTCCCTTTGAAAGGGGAGTCACCAGCAGACACCAAGAGAAAACTGCTAAAAGCACCAAGCTTTCATCAAAAGACTCACCCAGCCCTCTCATCAGGGACACTCAGGGACATTTGCAAATCAATTCCCATAATCTGTGGACAGGGGAGGGACTACAGAGGACCAAGCCTTGGTTCAGGTTGTGCTCAAACAGACCATGGCTATCACCTTGTACACAGCAAAGACACAGTGGCTTCATCCCACAGAGGCTGGAGGGTCACAGCCAGGAACCAGATGCCCAGCTGGATTGACCCACAGGCCAAGAGTTTTCTGCACTGTGGTGACAAGAACATCCTGCCAGTCACAATGACAAGTGCGACACAGGAGCCACCTTGCCATCTCCACACGTTGGTCCTAAGCTCTTTTGCCCAGGCCATTTGCCATGTGTAGGGAATGCTGGGCTGTGGGGACCTGTTCCTGTCCCCTGACCATCCAGTGTCCTGGTCCTCCTCTTGCCTTCACACAGACAGGACCTTTGCTCCCTCTCTCCCCATGCACATGTGATGCATGTTCCTCACCAAGGCCCCGATCCTGCAGAGTTCGGCTCCCAGGAGCTCCTGCCCACTAATCCCAATCCCCCAAAAGCTGAGATATGGGACAGCAAAACGGGTGAGAGGATGCTGCTGTGAATCACGGAGCTCAAGCAACACAAACCCCCAAGACGACTGTGAAGGGACAAACTTGGCCTGTTCCAAGCTGGAACAATGCTGAGCTCACCCCTGAGCCAGAGCACTGGAGATGAAACCACCCAGGCAGGTGCCTGCTGCTTGTGGGACCAGCACTGGCCTTCCCCAAAGGCCACGTTCTCCCTGTGCTCACTGGGGGCTCCTGACTCTGTTGGGCAGACTGGGACCCACTGCAGGGCAGTCACACGTCCCTGTCCCTGCCACCCTTCTGAGAAACATCTGTTCTGGCTCAGGATGCCCTCGTGCTTGGGCCAGGAACTCTTGGACTCCCCCCTGTCGTGCTCTCCTGGAAAAGCTCTACTCTCCCATCCACATTTTGTGTTCAGGACATGGTGGGGTGTTCTGTTAGTACCCAGGGCTTTCATCAGGCTGGTGGCTTATTCCTTGAAATGGGAAGTGCTGGGCTGGGGGCCAGGAAAGCAGGACAAAGAAGACAGTAGCAAAGCCACAAATAAGGGATCTGCACAGCACATCCCAGGAGCTTTACACACTGTGGGCCCAAAGAGGACAATTCCACTGGGGTGGCTGAAGAAGGCAAGGCCCCATGTGGGACCTGGGACTCCCAGGTGCTTTGATGGACCCAGACCATATGAAGGCTCTTCTCACCTGACTGCTCTCTGGACAAAGCTTCCACATCATCAAAGGGGTTTATTTCTCAATGCAAGAATTTGCTTAGGACACAGGGCCCTGTGGAGTTATTGGTCTGTTCTCTTTGGAGAAAAGTGTGGGTGGGGGAAAGGGGACATTCAGAAGGAGAGATGCTCAGCTCAGCAGTGTAACCCTTTTGAGCCAGCTTCAGATCTTCCTGATGGGCCATGCCTGCTGCTTCCCAGCATGGCTTTGGTTCCACAGGGAAAGGTGGGAAGACCCCACCAGAACAGACCCCAGAACCCAGTGGAAGTTTGTCAGTCCCAGAGCCCAGGGAGGTGGCACTGCCCAGCCTTTCTGGGTGTGAACTGTGCTGTCATCTCTGGATGCCAGAACACCATCAGCACAGCAGACCCTCCACATCAAGCACCTTGATCAAATCACCCTCCCACAACAGCCTCCCAGTCTCCCTCAAGCCTCTCCTGCCATCCTGTGCCACTCTGTCACCCCATGCCCTGTTGTCACCTCCTCTCCCCAGCTCCCTCACTGCCCTGGCAGCCCATACCCCCCCTACCAGCACTTCCCTGTTTCCATATCTCAGGGCTCCCTACCCTCCCCTCACCATCTCTTCTTCCATGCCTGGACCTTCACCCCAGCCACAGCAGGAAACTCACAGGCACAGCCAGGAAGTCCCATTTTCCCATCACATCCTTCCCTGCCCACCCAGGCTGTGCCTCCTCTGAGGAACAGTCAGTTGTGTAGGTCTCTCTGCCTACCTGGAAACCACATCTCTTCCCAGTTCCAAGCATCATACCATATTTTTTAGCAGATCCCCATCTGAACATGGACACCTTGGAGGTCCAGGATACCACAGGGGTAGCTGAGATCTGGGACCATCAGCCCTGAGCTTCAGCAGGAGATCCACGTCCAGACCACCAGGCAATGCTGCCTTTCACCCCTTTTTAGCTGAGATGTTGCCTGCACACTGTCACCTCTCTGTCCCCAGACCCTGACTCCATCCTGCTGCCAGAGCTCAGGTGCTGCCTTGCTCTGTGGTGTCCATGCTGGGAGCTGGGCACCTCCAATGAGTACAGCAGCCTTCCCTGTGTCACTCACTGTGTCCCTCACCTCTGCAGAAAGCTGGGGGGGGACAAGTGGAAGCTGGGGACAAATCACACAGTATTTATTGTTCACAGTTCTACGAATGTACAAAACAAAAACCAAACCATTAAAGGGAAAACCTCTAAGCAGGAGTTGCTGCTGCCTGCTTTGTTCTTTCCTGGAAGTTCTGCCTGCTCTGGCTGGATCCTGCAGCAGTCTCATGCCACAGTTCCTGTCACAGTCTCTGTTTTTGAGGTGCCAGAAGAGTCACCAGCAGGATGTGGCCAGAGGCTGACACTGGCTGAGTATGGTCTGTGTTTATGTGGATGAGCTTTGACTCTTTCATTCTACTGGATCAACACCAGGATCCCACTGGCCTGTCCTGTGCTGGGGAGAGGGGCTGCCCACTGTGTCTGACAGCAGAAGTCAGGCTGAGATATGTCTTCACAGAAGCCTTGGGTGTCCTAATTCATAGAATCCCAGAATTTCAGAACGGTTTGAGTCAGAAGGAACCTTAAACCTGTCTCTTTCCACCCCCTAACATGAACAGGGACATCTTCCACTATCCCAGGTGGCTCCAAGCCCCATCCAACCAGGCCTTGGACACTTTAGGGATAGGGCACCTGTGCCCAGCTTCTCTGGGCAACCTGTGCCAGGGTTTCACACCCCTCACAGGGAAGGATTTCTTTTTAACCACTAATCTAAAACTACTCTCTTTCAGTTTGAAGTCATTCCCCATGTCCTATCACAACACTACTTGCTCCTGCAGAGGTCACTGCACACACACAGGGCCTTTTCCTTCCATCTCCTTTACAATCTACCATGGCTGGACTTCGGGACCACAACACCAGACCCTGAGTTCTGGTACAGGGAAGAGCAGAGAGAGGGTGCAGGGTCATAGCCCATGTCCCTAGTTCCACCCTATCCATCAGCCTTTGCACCTTGTCCCCAGGGGTGCTGGCAGCATCCCCACAGAAGGGATGGCTCCCCTCTCTGCCCTGCCATGGCTGTCCAAGGCAGTCCCCTCCCCAGGGATTTCTGCCTGCAGGCCACCAGGGAGGTGGCTGAGCTGGTGGCACCATTCCAGTTGAAAAGATGAAAGCATTTACCCTTACATTTAAATAATGGATGGGAGTTGAACTACAGGGGTGGCTTATCCAGGCTGCAATCTGCACCCCCCAGGGCCCTCAGCCCACTCCAGCACAGGACCCATTACACGGCTATTTGGTCACCCTAAAGGCATCTGATAGTGAGCCATTCCCCACCCTTTACACGCAGGCCCACCCGATAGCCATCGTTCCTGGCCATGGTTGACCACACTCCCCCTGCTTGCATGTCCCCCCCATTTTCCTGCCATCCAAGCCCACTCCCAATCAAGAGGTGGAGGACCCAGCCAAATCCCTCCCCTGCCCTGATGAGGCAGCAGCCCCCCTGCTCCTTGGGCTGGGGGGATACAGGGTCACAGCAGGTCCCTGGCACAGCTCAGAGCCCAGCAGGTCCTGGTCAATGGAGCTGCACAACTTTTATGGGTTTCTAACCCCGGGTGGGTACAGCTGCTCCTGCTCAAGTATTCCTTCTCCTCCAGCTTCAACAGCAATGGAGAGCTCAGAGATTGGGAGGGAGGGAAGTTTCCTAATAAACAAACCCTGAGGGAAGGCTTATCTCAGGCAAGGCAGTGGAAGGAAACAGATTCCAAGGTTCCTTGTAAAAGAGGAGGTTGTTATGCTCCCCATCCCATTGGCACAAGGACATGGCCCCAGGGAAGCTGGGAGTGGAGCACACGAAGGGTGGGTTTGCTGCATCCCCAACCAGTTTTCCAGCCACAGTTGGTGTGACTGAGCTCTGGCTGCATGCCCTGCCAGGGTCAACAGCAAGGGGAGAGAGTATGGGAACAAACCGGACACCCTGGGACACAGGGATGGGACCAGAGCTCCTGGGGAAGGGTGGCACAATGTCATGTCAGGCTGCTCATTGTGAGCAGGGCAGCCCCAGGCATGAGGTGGGAACATCCCAGAGACCCCTGAAAATGCTGTGTTCCCAGATTGCCCCGGCTTGGTGGCAAAGGGCCGGTGACAAAATTTGGGAGTGGATCCCATACTGGAAGAGGACATTTGCTGCAGAGGTACAGTCAGCAGGAGTCCCAGGAGTCATCCACCCACTGGAGGATGGCTGGAGCTGTGGTTGGCATCACCTCTCACCTCTTCCCACTGCACTCCAGCCTGGCAGGGAAACCATGGTCCAAGGATGGAGCTGCAAACTCCCTTGGGTTTGCCCACAAGTAAGAGATGTGGTAAAGCCAATCCCATGCCCAGAGCTGGATGCTGCCAAGCATCAGCAGGGTACTGGGTGTGACACCAGGAAATGGGGACACGTTTGTTTCCAGGGGGAGTACACCCCTTGCACACAGCAGTTTGTAGCTGGGTGGTGGAGATCCAAATGGTTTGGGACCACACAAATCCGGTGGCTGAGATGACCAGGAGGGTGAGTGCTGAGGTGCCCCACCCCGCTGTGCCAGGGCACCCCAGGCCTCACCTGGGGCAGGCTGGGGAGCTGGGCACTCACTCGGAACTGTGGGCTACCAGGTGGAACCAGCTGGGGACAAGAAGTGGTTCCTGCCCAGCACAACCAGTTTTCTCTTACCCCAACGTGGGCAGGCCGGAGCTTGGAGCAGTGGAAAGTTACCAAACGTGGGCTCAAGAAGGGCCAAGGTCGGCCAGGAGATTTCCAGACATGTGAAGCTGCAAAGACAACCTGGAGCAGAATTGCTCCACCTCAGGCAGGAGGCAGGCAATGACCCAGCCTTGCAGCGGTGACAGGGCAACTCTATCTGTGAGCTGAGGGCAGGGAAAGATTTCAGGCTGAGGGGACTCTGGAGCTGGGAGAACAAATCAGGAACTGACCCCAAGGGGGTCTCATCACTCCAGAGGGCCTGTCCTAACCCACCTTGCACCTCCTACCTGGGGAAGGGCTGGGAAGGTTTTCTTTCTGCCTAAAATGGGGAGTTGTTTCCTCATTAACTTAAGTAAGGACTGGTGTTGTTCTTGGGAGCTCCAAGTGTTCTGGAAGGTACTAACAGTGCCAGGAGAGCGCCCTTTGTCTCTTCCTCACACCTCTTCTCAGCATTGTTCCTCCCTTCACTTGGAAACTTGAGCACAGTAGGAGCAAGCAGGGGAGGCTGTGACTCCCCTTGAGGCACAAATGTTGCCCCCAGGGCTGGCAGCACACCAGGGAAGCAGCACAGATGTGCTGGGACCTGGCAGGGGCTGATCTGCCAGGGCAATGCTGATCACAGGGACAGCCCAGCCCGGGCCTCCACCTGCTCTCAACCAGACTGCAGCTCCTGGGGAGGAACAGCAAGTCCTCCTGATCCTCCTGGGAGCTTCTCTGTGGGAGGAAGAGGAGCAGAGGCAGCCAGAAGCATCATTCCACACACTGCCTATGGCTTATCTTGGATGCTCTGCTCCCAGCTGTTTGTGGAAGCAGCACTACTGCTCCTCACCACCCTCCCCACCATAACCACTGTGGTGGCATCTCTGCCTCGAGCCATCTCGCTGTGCCCTGGTGACTGTCCCCCAGCCCTGATGGGAACACTGCTGCACTGCTGGTGTGTTTCGAGTCCCACATGAACTTTTCAACTCCCATCAGCCACAAACACTGAAGTGCAGAGCAGTGCCTGAGACTGCAGCTCCAGATCTGCTCTAGCAGCAGCCGTGTTCTCCATCTCCCCATAGTGTGTAACCACTGTGGAGGTGTTGCTATCCCATCTCCTCAGCTTTAAATGAGGAAAAACAGTACAAAAGCCTACAAAAATTCCCTGCTGTGTTTTCCCATCTGTTATTGCAACTGGAGGTTTTCTTTCCCTGCTCCTAGATGCCTCCAAATGGATCATTTCCCTGGGGTATTTGCCCAGGGCAGAACCTTTCTAGCTTTGGAGCTGGATCAAAGGCCCATGGAGGGAAGCAGTGAGGATTTAAGCACTTTAAAGAGCTGGGGCAGGTGAGAGCAGTGCTCTGGGTGAGAGCAGTGCTCTGGGTCTCACCAGGGCTGATGCTTCCAAAGCAGTCAAGCTGAGCAGAGAGAAGGCTTCCCTCAGGCTTTGCAGGCTAAGGCTGGGTGAGATCTGGCTGCTGCTGCTGCTGTTTGATCAGCTCCTGCCTTCCTGCCCACTTCCCTGCTTGGAAGGGGCCCATGCCTGATGGGGCAACACAGGAGATGCCAAGTGGCACCAGGGCACTGCAGCTGCGCATTCCCCCTGCTGCCTTGGGGTGCAGGAGAAGATGCTGAGGGTTGAATGGCTGAGAGAGAAGGAGCAAACATTCCTGCAAGGCAGAAGCTTCCTGAAGACCCAGGAGCACCTGCACAGCTGGATACTGTGCCTGGGCAGCCCTGGCTCCCCCAGCCCAGGCAGCAGCTGCTGCAAAGCCAAAACACCCACATCATTTTCTCAGACTCAGGGCTCAGGGACACAAAGCACTCAGCCACTGTTATTTTCTCCCTGATTTTAGGTGCAGGATACCCAAGGACGTTGACAGTTTGTGGTTTGGGTGGGAAGCGGGAACAGAAAGTGCAAGAGCAGGTGTTTCCTTGCCCACCTGAAGCCAATGGCCACAAGCCTGTGGCACACCAGGATGCCAGCCTGCACTCTTCCTCTCCAGAGGAAGAGCTGGAGCAATCTCTAGTGGAAGCCAAATTAGCTCAGTATCATCCATAAGGGAATGTTTCCTGCACATCACTTTGTTCCAGTAATAGCCATACCCCTGGGATTCTACAGAGCTCCTGGACATCCAGAGCCCTCCTCAGTGGGCTGAGCATGGAGCTGTGTTTGCAGAAAGCTTCTGTTTGATTTCCACTTCCTGCACAGCCTTGGGATGCTGTTCCCTGCTAGGATAGGAGGATGCTTCTTTCCTCCCACCGTCCCTCCAGATCAGGTGGAGAGGCCAGGATGGGGTGGACTGAGGCAGCCTGGTGAGACCATTACCCAGCTCCCACGGCCCTGGGGACAGGCCTGTGCCCCAGTGGGGCAGAGAAAGGGGTGGCAATGGGGATGCTGCCACCAGGACAGGGATTCATCTACAGGGCTGTTCCTGGCATGAAAGGGGCTTTGTGGCAGTGCCCACTGCTCTTCCCAGCTTCTGGCCCTTCCCAGCAGGCTCAACAGGGAGCTTGATGTCCCAAAGAGGATTAACTCCCTAATCCTCTTGTGAGCCTTGTGAGCAAGGAGGCTTCGGAGGAGGAGGGAGAAAGGGAGAAGCTGAGGCGTCAGCTGAGCCCTTATCAGACCCTGGAGAATCCTTTCCATTGGTTAGCTAACCAGCAACAGGGATTTCAGAGTGTCCATGCTGGCCAGAGGACAGGGCCAAATCGGTTTTAGGGACAAGAGTAGTTACAGCTTTCCTTTCTGGAGGGATTTCTGTGATGCCTGAAGAGGAGCTGAATTCTTGCTCTCACTTCCATGGAACCAAGTTTAGGAAGCCCCAGCCCAGTCTCAGTCTGCTTGGGGGATCTGACTCCAAGAGCTGTGTCCCCCAGTGTCCCCAAGACCCTGCATGTCCCCAGCTGGACACTGCAAGCATTCCATGGACAGTGGGGGAGTGCAGCCAGGACAGAGGCTCTGCTCTGGCTGGGGGATCGTGTTTTCTGTGTGTAGATGTGCAGTGGATGCCCCAGCTTCCCACCGAAATCTCTTGCACAGTCCTGGGATGAGACTTTCCCTTGCCCACACGCACAGACAGACACGGTGCATGCCATGTCTGATGCTCAGCGCCGATCATTCCCGCTTGTCCGGACAGACGGGGCCGCCTGCTGTCCGCGCACAGCAATGACCAGCGCGACACACGCTGCCATTCCGCTCGGTCCCTGCATCGCCCCTTCGGCCCCAGCAAACCAGCACAACCCTTGTCCGCAACCTTCTTGCGCTGACAGCGGTGTGCAGCAGGCTGGGGAGTGCTGGATCCTCGGGGCTGGAGTGCTCTGGTGTCCAGCCGGGGCCAGAGCCACAGGAGGGTTTTGCAGCCCCACAACTGACACTGGACTGACACTGTGGACTTTCGGGTCCCCACTCTCTTCCCAGTCTTAGAGCGGTGTTCTAGGTGGGGAAATATTCTCTGTGGATGGTTTTGGGTTGTTTTCCCACAGGTCTGTGACCTGGGGCAATGACCTTGACTTCCTCTGCGGGGTCTCCTGCTGAGAGACCACACCTGCAGTGTGCCAGGCAGGCACTGTGCCTGTCTCCCTCGGCACAGGGACTGGCAGAGACCCAGGGCTTGTGTGTTTCTTGTGGACACACAACCAAGAGCTGCTGCCCCTGTGCCAGGGGAGGAAAAGCCACAAGAGGTGAAGTTTGCCATTTATACCTGAAAGGAATGTGCTTCAGGAAAGCCTGAACTGAACCCAGCCTCTCTCTCCCTTGGTCCACCTCTGGCAGCAGCAGGCTGACCATGCCCATGTCCTTGAACCCTGCAGATCCTGGTGATGGCGTGAGCACGGGCCGTGCCAGGGCTCTGCCATGACACGGGGCTCTCCTGGGGTCCGGGATGGCTTCTGAACAGGTTGTGACAGAGCCACGGTCCTGGAAAGGTGAACGGGAGCCCCAGGGCCAGGCTGTGTTTGTTTATCCTGGTGATGGAGCACACAACAGCGAAACAAAAGGTCAAACCCTGTTGCCCTGGGAGATGGTTTTTGAAGCTGCCTCCCGTCCTGCTGGGGCTAGGATGGAGCGGCCTCAGCGTTTTTCATGTCAAGTTATTTTTGTAATTTTGGCAAGTAATAGGTCTGAGGCAGGCAGTGTGAGGTTCAGGGATACATTGATCAAGGACCAAAAGGGCCCTAAACACCTGGTGAGAAGAGCACCCAGCCCTGGGGCTTTGGAGGCAGATCCCCATCCCACAGCTCCTGCTTCCTTAGTCCTAAGGGAGGCACATGCAGCCCCTCCAAACATCCCAAAAGGTGGCTGAGTCTGACCAAAACTTCACTTACATTTGGCCCCTCTGAATAATGAACAGACACAAACTCCTTCATGACTTGGCCAGGTTTAAGGTGGGTGGTTTGAGCTCTCCGCAGGCAAAGGCAGAGAGGGCACTCTCAGGAAACACTGTCAGGAGCCACTCCCAGGGACGGAGGGCAGGTTCTGAGCAGCCCCTTGCAGGCTGCTCTTGCTAACTCTGCTTTTACTCCTGACCCTCTTTGTTGGGGCAGAACTAATAAATATCACCATCAACTCAAAGCATGGTTTTGTCCAGTTGTGGGGAGCCTGGGTTGAGCAGCATAGAGATGGAAAGGGGGGCTGTTCCAGCAGTCCTGGTTGATCTGCCTCTTCTAGAGATGCTTTTCCATCACTGCATCTCCAAGCCTGACATGGCAAAATTCACCAGTGTCTTTTTTGTAAGTGGGGAGACTGAGGCACACACCTGACTGTGCCCAGGCTGGGGCACACAGGGAGGCAGTGGTGAAGCCATGAGGAGCCCTGATTCACCATGTGAGTGTCCTTGTCTCACCCCAGCAGCTGCCAAGGGTGAGGAGCAGCAAATCAACCATTTTGCCTCTACATAAAAGCCCCAACTCCCCTATGCAGGTGGGTACCTCCCTCTGGCAGAAGGAAGCAGGTGGGACACAGACTAATCCTGGGGAAAGACACCTTGTCTCTGGGCAGGAGACCAGCACAGAGTAAAAACCATGTGGTTCAGCCCTTGTCTTGCTGCTCCTGGTTGTCAGCACAAGGAGTTCTTGTGTTTACCCACACTTCAGGGCAATTGCCCGTCACTAACAACACAACATCCCCTGGTCCCACTGCCCTGAGCCAGGCGAGGGAGCAGGACAGAGCCGGGGGGAGGCCAGCGCTGCCAGGGAAGGACAGGCAGCCCCAGGACAGCAGGACTAAGGTACAGGATCTGTGGTGCTGGGCTTGTATCCACAGGAGTTGGCCTGAGTGAGCTGTGTGGGGGACAGTGTCAGAGCCCTCTTCTTGGGTTTGGAGCCCAAGCAGCTCAAGCAAGGTCAGGATACACCAACAAGAGTCTGATGACAGCTTTGGGTGTCCAGTGCCCAAGAAGTGAGGTGGATGCCTCTGATGAGGGGTGTGTGGTAGCTGGCACATTGTCTCCCTGGCAGTGACTCAGTTTCCCCATCTGTTAAATCCAGCTTCTTGGATTGAGGATTCTGTCCAGCTCTGAAGGAGGACCCTAACAAGCAGTCCTGGGATATGGAGGGCAGATCTCTGCTGCTGGAGACAGAGACATAACCACCAAGGGGAAGAAAAAGCTGTTCCAAAACAGCAGAAATTGGTATTCTGTATTGTCTCATTCTCACCATTGCATATTTGCATTTGGTAACTCTGTAATTATTCAGGGATGGCTTTTAGATAGTTGTAGTATTTGCACAGGAGAATTTGCACTTGGCACCGTATGCCTTTGCTTTCTTCAGCTGTGGTCTGGGGAAATGTCATTTTGTGAGGAGCATAAGGCAAATGATCCAGGCAATCATGAGACATGGGGCAATAAAAGTGGAGTGACGGCTTGCAAATAACTCAAAACAGCTAAGTGTGCCCATTATAATATTAATTATAATCATATTGAAAGCAAAGCAAAGCTATGCCTCTCCAGGAGCTTTAATGAGGTCATATTTCCCTTTCCAGCTCCTGGCTGTGTGTTATAAACCATGCTCCAGCCAGGCCTGGGGAGAACATAGCAAAACTGGGCTCCCATTGCTGCCTGGTTTTAAAACAGTGGGAGAGTGTGAAAAGAGAAATTTGGATTCTCATGGTGGCTCTCTTGTCTGTAAAAATGGTGAAGACTGAATGTATCTGTCAGAGCAGAACCTCCCCTTTTCCTCCTGATAAGTTGTTGACTACTTCAGAAATAACTTGATTAGTAGGTGCTGATCTCTGCTCCCTGTGACAGGGACAGGACCTGAGGGAATGCTGGAGCTGTGGCAGGGGAGGTTTAGGTTGAACATCAGGGAAAGGTTCTTCCCCCAGAGGGTGCTGGCACTGCCCAGGCTCCCCAGGGAATGGGCACAGCCCCGAGGCTGCCAGAGCTCCAGGAGTGTTTGGACAGCACTGCCAGGAATGGACAGGGTGGAATTATTGGGGGGTCTGTGCAGGGCTGGGAGTTGGACTCCAAGATTCTTGTGGGGCCCTTCCAACTCAGGATACTCTGTGATTCTATTTGGATGGGAAAGAGGCTGCCCTGAGCCAAAACATGCACTGGCCACGTTTGACATCTGACATGTGGGAATCAAGGAATGGTGACCCTGAGTGACTCAAGTGTTATCATGGACTGAGCTTGGTTTGGAGAGATGAAGCTCACAGAAAATAGGGGTAACAAGTGTTAAAGGCTAAAGACCTGAAAAAAGCCACTATCTCAGGAACTGGAGAGTCTGAGGTCACATTCAATATGTTCACAAACAGGGCTCACCTTCACACATAAATCTTCAGGCCATATCTGACACCAGTTGAGTTGCTGGAGCTGTTGGACCTTTTTGGCTTGTTTCTCCAGCTGCAGATCCAGCTTGGTGACCCATTCATTTCTGTGCCACAGTCCTTGTTTGTCTTTATTTCATAATTAGCTGGCAATAAAGTGACGTGGTCTCTCTGGCATGAAGCAAATCCAGACTAGCAACAACACCTCGACCCCGGGTAGATAGCAAGCACCATAGCATGGCTCCAGAGATGGCAGCAGGCAGGGAAAGTCATGGTCCTAACTGCTTCCTCCAAACAGGGACAAGAGATTTGTCATGGACTACACAGTGGAGACCAGCCAGCTAAAGCAGAAGCTTCTGAAAACCATCTATAGCCTGGAGCTGAAGTCCTTTACCACACTGCAGTCAGCCAGTCCACTGTTGCACAGCCAGCGTGGCATGGGCATGGTGACCCAGCACCAGGTCCACCAACTGGCAGAGAAGGCCAAAAGCCTGTGTGGAGATCTGGACAACATCAAGAACCTCCTCCACTATTGCCAGGATGACTTGGTCCGGCAGATTCCCAACCCCACCGGCAGCCGCTATGGGGGTGTCTGTGGAATCCATTGCTCCCTGGATGGCTCCATCTACGTGACAGCTGAGAGTGCTCCCTGGGTCCACGTCCTCAGCAGCACAGGCCACACACTGCAGGCCCTGCCCTGCCAGCAAACAGGAAACGGAGGCAGCATTTTTTTGCCAGAAGATGTGACTGTAACTAGGATGGGAATGGTGGCTGTAGCTGACATGGTGAATGAAGCCGTCTGGATCTTCAACCCTCACACTAGCCTCTCCAAGAAGGAATGGATAAAGATCAGGAAGGTTGGTTCCCCCAAGGGTATTGGAGTAGACTCCATGGGCAAGATCCTGGTAGCAGACTATGCACAAGGCCAAGTGCACAGCCTTGCCCTGGATCGTGCCCTCAGGACACTCAGTGTCCAGTCTGTCCCCAATCTGCAGGGACCTCGCTACGTCAGTCCGGTGCCTGGGGGAGGCTTTGTGGTGAGTGAGGAGTGTGGAGATGTCAAGGTCTTCATGAGCAGCCATAAGCTCCTCTCCTCCCTCAGCAGCAAATACGGACACCAGTTTGGCAACCCTGCTGGGGTCTGTGTGGACATGGATGGCAGCATCCTGGTGGCAGACGAGCAGCGCCGTACGGTTCACTTGTTCCCAGAGCATGGAGCTCCCATCTGCCTGGTGTCCACAGGGCTGCAGAGGCCTGCTGGCATGGCTTGCTCCTCCTCTGGGCACCTTTTTGTGGCAGACACAGTGGAGAACTGTGTCAAAGTCTTTAGGTACTGTGTGAGGCCCCCGTACAGACCCACCAACGCTGGGGCATCATGAGCTGACCCAACCAAACACAGAGGTGGGGATGGAGGGTGGTTCCCCTGCAGCCCTGCTGAGCTGTGCATCTGTTGGTGGGCTGAGAGCTCCACTGCTCTCACAGATTCATGTAATAGAATCATGGAATGGGTTGAGTTGGGAGGAACCTTAAAGACCATCTCATAGCAGAGACACCTTCCACTATCCCAGGTTGGTTCAAGCCCTGTCCATCCTGGCCTTGGACATTTCCAGGGACGGGACATTGCCCCAGATCTGACTGCCTGATGGCCCTCAGCTTCTCCATGACTAGATCAGCTCTGGACCCACCAGAGTATGTAAAGGATGACCCAGCTACACAGAACTGGTTGGTGCCCTGGCAAACTTATTATCACCACACCCTCGATTCCTTATGTGCTTTTTTCCAAAGCTAATATAAATCTTTCTCCTCTCTCCATGCAATTTTGATGTGCCATGGTCCCATCTTCCTGATGCTAGAGCATGGCCAGAGGGGTAAGGCCATGCCCAAAGTCCCTGCTCTATCAGAGAATCATGGAGTCACACAATCCAAACAATGGTTTGGATTGGTTCCTTAAAAATCACCTAGATCTACACCCATGAGCAGAAACATCTTCTACTAGATCAGGGTGCTCCAAGCCCTGTCCAGCCTGGCATGATTGAGCCAACTGGTCTGTCCTAATTATTTCCCAGGCTATTAGGCTGGGTTTTGCAATCAGAGAACAGCACAGTGGGTCTGCAGCAGACTTCAGGGAAAGGGTAAGATGAAGGTAACTCCTTCTGTGCTGCATTCCTGACCTCTACAGGGAAGGAACAACCACTGCACGGAGAAAATTCCATATGGAAACGTGGAATTCTTCACAGAGCCCACATCCTGTGGCTGGAGCTGCCCTGTTTGTCGGAGGCCTCAGAGCCACGTCCGCTGCCTTTATCGGCGGGGCCAGGGAAGGCGGGCAGGGTGTGCCGGCACAGGGATGGGCGTTTCCTCTCCCCGCTCCAGCCCTCGGTGTGGGCACGGAGCTCGACGGCTCCTCGGTCTCTGCGGATGTCCCAGACTCAGGTCACCGCCTCTCATCCTAAATGATCCCTGGAGAGGGCCTTGTTCCGTCCTGGCCTGGAACAGGCACTGAACACAAGAGACGCCCCGTGGTGGCTCCGGGACCCCTCTCCCTGCAGAGAGGCAGCAGCAGGGAGTGGGGCTGCACGGGGACCAGCCTGTCCCGTCCCAGGAGGCTGAGCGCCCTCCCAGAACACCTAATCTGCCCCATCTTATTTCAAATTCTGTGGCATCCAACACAAAAATAAAACCCCAAACCTTTTCTCTAGCCCACTCCCTCCTGTGCACCTCTCTCCCTTTCTACGTGGGACCTTATGCTGCCCAAGCTCACTGGCCCAGGCCCACTGCCCATCACAGGGCGAAGCTCTCGGGCACAGGTTGGCAGCCCCGGGCCTCTGCCGGGCAAGGCATCCACTGAGGCGGTCAGGATGGGGCTCAGAGGATCCCGTCAGCACAGCCCAGCCTCTCCCAGTGGGACGGGGACAGCAGGGCTCCCTGAGGAAAGGCGAGTCCTTGGGCGTTGAGGGTGAAGGACAATGGGGTCCCACATGGAAAGGTGAGTGCCTGGCCTGTGGGATGAGCGGCAGCAGGGTCCCGTGAGAACAGCGGAGTCCTTCTGATTTTGGGAACAGAGGGCAGCGGGGTCCTGTGAGGACAGGTGAGCCCCTGGGGACNCTCGCGGCACTGAGGGGCTGGAGTGTATCCAGAGAGGGGAACAGAGCTGGGATAGGGGCTGGAGCACCAGGAGCACCTGAGGGAGCTGGAAAGGGGCTCAGCCTGGAGAAAAGGAGGCTCGGGGGGGCCTTGTGGCTCTGCACAGCTCCTGACAGGAGGGGACAGCCAGGGGTGGGTCGGGCTCTGCTCCCAGGAAACAGGGACAGGACAAGGGGAAATAGCTTAAGTTGTGCCAGGAGAGGTTTAATTTGTATGTAGATAGGATACATGGGGAGATTTCTTCACTCAAACATGATCAGGCGAAGTCACAGCGGCCCAGGGCAGTGGTGGAGTGCCAGTCCTGGAAGTGTTGCAAAAGCCATGTCCATGTGGCACTTGAGGGCATGGTGTCGTGGTGGTGGTGCTGGGGGAATTACTAGACCTGATGGTCTTAGAGGGCTTTTCTAACCTTTGCAATTCCACAGTTTTATGATTTTCAATATCCTGGCCCTAACCCCCTGCAAGGAACATGGGATGCTCAGGTTTAGGTCTACTGTGGGATCAGTCCCCTGTGGCCACAGCACAGCTTCTGGGGTGATACCAAGGCCGTTCACCTTAGCTTTTCTAGCAAAAATCCTGGAATTAGTCAGTCCTGGGGTCCTTTATTCCTTTGTTGGTTGCATTAATACATTTTAGATGGAGTTTATTTTGTTCGTTTTGGTGACCTGAGATCATTGCATTGGTGCTCTTAGGGAAAGGTGGATGTTTTCAGCAGAAATAGGCGGATCTCAAAGATTTTAGGCACTTTAGATAAACAGGGCATGAGCATTGGTAGGATTTTTCTGTTAAAATTAGCAGCAGTGAAGCAGTTGACTATGATGACATTTGATATTTCACTCTATTGAAATGAATGAGGTGGATGCATGACAAGTCGTGAATTTGGGAATAGGAGACACATTAACATAACAATAGTTGATCAGCCAGGTTTTCAGCTATCAAGAAGTTTTGTACAGCCTGAAAATCATATCATAATCTTCTCTGCCGTGTCTCCAGAAGCCAAAGGACAGATCATTTGAGCTATAGCCAGAGTACCTGGGTACATAAAACTATGTTAATTTAAAAAGTTGAGGAAGGTGTAAGAGGAAAAACTTACAAACTAGAAAAGATAAGGATGAGAAGTGTTTCTGCTCCAGGAGAAATATTCCCAGAGGAATTGTGTCTTTAAAAACAATCTTAGTGAAAAAGAAATGTGTGGATGAAGAGTCAGTTGACAATTCCTCTCTGAACTGTCCAGGGGATGGACAGATCTTTAAGGACAGCCATACACTGACACTGAGAGCCTCTTGTAGCAATACTCACAAGAACTCTCCCTCCTTCAATGGGAAAAACATTATGGGGCCATCTTTGATGTTTTTCCTTGGACTGCATTTTCCCTTTTACTACAAAACTGCAAAGTACATCCCCAGGCTTCCCTCTCCTGAGGGATTTGGTTGGCAGTGTGGTGCTGGAAGCACCCAGCACTGGCTTTTGCTGCTCCAGAGATCCTCCAACCCTCAGCAAGATCTGGAGGCCACAGAGGGACTTCATTTCTCCCTTCATTTCATTCTGGTTTTACCAGAGGGATAACCAGAGGGATAACCAGAGGGATAACCTCAGAGTCTGTGAGGAAGCAGGATCTCAGAAGAATCGTAGATCATGGAATGGTTTGACATGGAAAGGACCTTACGGACCATCTCATTCCATCCCCTGCCATTGGCAGGGACACCTTCCACTGTCCCAGCCTGCTCCAAGCCCCATCCAACCTGGCCTTGGGCACTTCAGGGATGGGGAGTCCACAACTCCCCAGATTACCCCACTGTGAATGATTAACCCCAGAGGCTAATCACCCCCATAGTTGCTCCTCCATCCCTCCATGCTGTAGGAACTTCCCAGGGGTGAGCTTTGCTGGCTTAGCTCTCCTCTGCTAAGGGAGAGGAAAACAAAGCCAGCAGGCCCTTCCCGCTGCACATCCTCTCTGTGTGTTGTAAATACCCTCTGTGTTCCCTTTCCAGCTGACTGGGTCCCTCGCAGAGGAGCAGCCTCGGGGGCCTGCGGAGTTTTCACATCCCTAACAAAGCACTGAAGGACGGGAAAGGACAACGGGCGCCGGATGCCGCCTGTTCTGCGCCAGCGCCCTCCTTACTGCAATTATAGTCCTGTTAGAAACCTCCACCTTATTTAAAGAGACACTGTCAACTGCCTCAAAGTTCCTTTCTGGAAAAGTCTCCCAAGGCCATTGCGATGTGTTCTTAATGATGGGAAGAAATGCACTAAAGATGAAGAGTACTGATTAAGCAGAGATGCTTCTCCTTTTTTAGGCTGTTGAATAAAATGAATTAAAACAACGTCAATTAACACTGTAGTCCCTTCTGACAAAATGATCATGTCAGTTTCCAGATGAGAGGAGTGAGGCAGGAGGAGCTGAGTGATGGGATCAAAGTTCCTCTGTGAATTTGCTGCAGAGCAGAGCTCTGGGTTGTAAGGTGGTAAAGAAGACTGAATAGCATGAACCAGTGTTTGATTGTTGGTAGCAGCAGGAAATACTCCCCAGAGGCACCACTGTACACTGTGATGTAGTGTAGTGCCTTCTCTAGGAAGTGCTCCAGCACCTCCAGTGTGGGACCCAAGATCTAAGGCTGGGTGAATTCCAGATCTTGGCTGGTCTCATGGGCTGTGCTTATCAGTGTACCACCATGAAAGACCTTTCCAGGACTGGAAGAAGGGCTTTACTGGGAGACTCCAGTCTCACCTTGCCTCGCTTCAAAGACTGCAGATCATCAGGAACCTTCTGAATGTCTGTATGGCTGTTGGCTGTTATTAATGTCATTATTCGAGTGGTTGGGCTTAGTATTTTCAAACATGCTTAGTTCTCCTCTCTGGTGGCTTTGCCAGCACAGATTTTCCTTGCATTTACTCACCATGCTCAAGTTTAATTTTTGTGTTTATTGTCAGGTATACGCCCCTCCGGGGTCACTGCCATGGTACTGAAGGTGTTCTTTCCGTCGTGCTGCTCCTCAGCAGACAGCGGCATTTTGATCGGCCGCTGGATCTCCGAGCAGAACTCTGCTGTCATCCTTGCTGTGGTGCACTTCCCCTTTATTCCTGTCCAGGTGAAGCAGTACCTTGGGGAAGTTCAGCGTGTGACTAAAGTCAGTATTTCTGTGCTTGGCTCATGGAGCAACAGCAAACAGGAGAAAGAAGAGAGCCTCAGCGAGTTCTTGGAAGACCTTGGGACCATATTCTGTCATGAGCCATGGATCCAGATAAGCAAAGAGGGAGACAGCAAATTCTGGAGCTGTTCTACCCTTCAGAAACACTCTAAGAACCCTCAGGAGGAAGAAATCATCTTGGTGTACTATGACCAGCGCAAGGTGATGCTTTCCCACCTGCACCCCCCTTTGGACCCCGCTGGCCAGAGGGCCGAGGATGCCTCGAGGCTCTCGGCCATCTTCGACACGGTGGCCAGGAGCCAGGTGCTGTTCATGACAGACAGGTACGACGAGGGGCCCGTCAAGCTGACCCACTGGCAGTCAGAGGGGGTGGAGGCCAGCATCATCGTGGAGCTGCTGAAGCAGGCCTCTGTGCCTGCCTGCATGCTGCTCACCCTCCTGCTCTCACTGCTCTCGGGGATCTGCAGGAGCAGGTAGGTGCTGTGACATCGCCCAGCTGGTTTTGCCTGGCAGTGTAATTTGTGTTTAGGCACTGTAGGACTGCTGCTCAACCCCAGTGAGAAATGTGATACAAAATTGTTCTGTTAGAAACAGGCTGCTGCAAGAGGTCCTGTTGGAGCTCCACTGAAAGCACAAGGGCAAAGGCTCCCTCAGAGCTCCTCATGGAGCTGGGAGGTTTTCTAGGGAGGCATTCATGTCCTCCCCATTTGCAGCAGGGATAGTTCAACCCTTCTTCAGTTTCATTACAGCTGAAACAGTGGATTTCCAGCTATTCTGTGGCTGACAGAATGACATGAAGCTCTCCTTAATGGCTCAGTAGCTGGGGACTCCCTCCTCCCTGTTTCCTGTGAGTCCCTCTGCAGCTGTGAAACATCAGCAAATACTGTTTCTAAATCCATCCTCTCTCCAAGAGACTGTGGTGCTGCAACCTTGGTACTTTATAGAAGTTTAGATGAATTGCTGCTCAGCCTGAATCCTTGGTGAAATCCTCTCTCACAGCTGTGAACCTGAACGGGATGCTCCAAATGTAACACATGGCAAGTGCTTGGACTGAAAACTGATTCTGAGCAGATTTGAAGGGATGAAACTTAGAATCATGGAATCATTTACCTTGGAAAGGCCCTCTAAGATCATTGAGTCCAACCATTAACCCAGCAATGCCAAGGCCACCAGTAACTTATGTTTCCAAGTGTCACATGTTCTTCGAATACTTGCAGGGATGGTGATTCCACCACTGTGGTTGCGAGGAGAGGTTGTGACAGAGAGGGGAGTGGAGTTCTGGTTCTAAGCTGCAAGGGGACACTGTAATTGATGAAATTTTGATAACAGCTAGTACTGTATTCATGGATAAATCTTTTTATGTACAGCCTAAGGGAATGGAGGTTTTTAAAAGGTTTCCAATTGTGTGATATGGTTGTAAAAGAATTACAGTGAAACTCTTCCCTGGCAAAGATTTTCTGAGCAATTGGGTTACCCAATTTGGTACACAAAGGGAAACCTTTCCAGTTTTGGATTATTAGAAGAGATTGAGTTTCAAACCTGATGTCGTTAAGGTCCCTTGTGTCCTGGGACTGCTCTGTAGATACTGTGTGTTGCTGGTTCTTAATGGTGATTAAGTCACCAACTTTGTGGTTGGGCAGAAGATTTGGAGTCAGCTCCAAAGATCCTTTTACTTTCTGTGTGCCACCACCAACAAACAGGGTAATTCTTTTCTGCACAGGCACTTGGTCTCACTTGGTCCCACCTGGAGTGGTGGCAGGACTCAGGCCGGACTTGGAGTCAAGTTAAGCCCAAACCTTGGAAGCTGACAAATCTAAACAAGTTGGAAGCTCAAGCTCAGCTGGCAGGTTGGGCTCAGATAGCTGCTACCCAGCTTCTCAGGAGTTCTGACTTCAGCTCTTCTTAGGGCCAGGATGGATGTTTTGAAGTAGAGCAGCAGCCAGCTGTGCCTGTGTGCCTGGCAGCAGGGAGAATGCAAGGCTTGCTGTGCATTAACCTACACTGAGCCTGCCTTAGCCTTGGGAGGCAGAGCTTTCTCTCTGTGTTTTATTCACCCACAGTATCAGCTTTGTATTTACTTATCTCATATGTGTTTTAAAACATCAGTCTTGTAGAACAGAGATTAGTACCTGGCTTTATAACAAGCCTTCTGCTTGACCTTTTCTAAGTCATTTAAAGGAATTTGGTTCCATTTTGCACATGACGTGTGGTACGACCTCCTTCATGCCAACAAACTTGAGGCAGGGAGGCTTCAAGATGTCACATGTAGGTGTCCTTCCAGCCCCCTCTTCCCCATGCTAGGACAGGACATTCCATAAAATAAGATTTACTGGGGTTTTTTTCTCCTTCCGGTCCCAGGACTTTTTTTTTTTTTTTTTTTTTTTTTTTGTGATGTTAGGGGATAGTGAGCTTTGAAAGGCTAAAGAAAGAGATCAGCAATGTCCTCTCAGGCTGGGGAGGCTTGGGGATTTTTGGATATGCTCCTGGTGAGTATTTGCACAGGAGAAGCAGGGCAGCAGTGTTGAAAATCTCAGGGGGTGAGTTGCTGCCATCCCTCCAAGCTCACCCAGTGCTCTGAAGTCCTGCCCATCCTGAATTAAGGCATTTCTTCAGCACCACCGTGTGCTAAGGGGTGGCCACTGTGATTCTGCTTCAGAGGAACTTGGGGGCAGCATTCCCATTATCCTCAAAGGTCTCTGCTCTTGGGGGCATTAGGATGTTTCAGTCTTGAGACAATAAATTCCATGTTCTCCTTTTAAAAAAAGTCTGTCTATAAGCACCTCCAATTCCTCATCCAAAGGGAGGCACTGCTCCTGCAGTTTCTAGCAAGGACCAAGAAAACACCCAGGAGTTCTTGTTAATGGAGCTTAATATTTACATGTGATCCAGATTTGGAAAGATTGCTTCTCATCTGATATCTCAAAATTCCCCTCTCACTCTTGGGAAAAAACTGAATTGGAAAATCAAGATTTACTCATGGAGGCTTGTTAATTTATTGCTGTAATTCCATATATTTGGAAATACCCCACAGATCTCCTGCTGCTTAAATCATGCAATGACACATCACTGGATTCTTGTTGGTTTTTTTAATCTGGTTGATTTTCCATTGAACTTATGAAAATTATTCTATATAATGCGTGGTAAACAAGTGGGAGTATTTCTGGCAATGCACAGTTGATGTGCAAAGGGGTAGGAGGCCATGCAAGGAATATTTTTTTGCTTTCTTCCTCAGTCCTCACAGAGAGGAGAGTTCCCATAGCACATCTTGCAACTGCTCTATTGAGCTTTTTGCAGTATGTTTATATTTTTATTTCAGTAAGTATGTGTATGCATTTCCTTTCCAAAGAAAATATGTGAGTGGAATGGAGGTTGTTCTTGTGATGGTGAATGAAAAGAGAGCCAGTTGTAGCACAGACAGGGACATCCCTCTGCTGTGTTTTTGGGCCCATGGTGTCCCGTTGAGGAGCTGAACCATTGCAGGTTGCACAATGCTGTGGTGCTCTGGGGATGAGGCTGCTCTGGGGATCATTCCCACTGGTGCAAGACATTCCCCAGGCAGACAACAGCAGCCTGTCCTTTCCCTTGGCTGGGGTGTCAGACTGGGGTGACCCAGGGCTGGCTGCCTGCAGCCTGAGGAGCAGCCATGCATGGTGAGAGGATGGGGCTATCACCCAGAGAGCACGCAGGGTAGCACAGGGCCCCGGAGCTGCTGCTTTCTGCCTGAGCTGACAGGCTCTGGCAGCTGCTGTTTGACCCATAATTCTTCACCTTCAGCCATCTGTACATAATCCCACAGGTAGAGCGTTCCTCCTTCCCCTGCTTTACATTTCAAGTGCAATTCTCTGCTCCAGTCAAGTTTTGCCACACCAGAGTTTGTAACCACTGAGCTGGGGCATAATTGGAAGGGAAAACTGGTCTGCTCTCGTGTCTTGGTGAATCTGTGAGCCCAGGTGAGTGTGATCCGTGGCCAGAGCAGTCACCCCCTCTCCCTCCCCTGCACGGTGCTCTTTTCTCCTCCGCCTCAGGTCCCTCCCCCTGACAGTCAGCTGAGGAACAGTGCATTCATTTGTCTCCAAGGTGGGAGGCTGTAGCGCAGAGCTGAGTAACTTGGAGACCTCAAATTAAGAATGATTCACAGTACAGTGCGTGTGTTTCAAACCAAATGTGTCTGAAATTTGAATGGTGAGGGAGGGGGAAGGGGGGCGCCTCGAACTCTGGTCCTGAAGCTGACAAACTGTGCACGAAGTGTGGTTCAAAGGGCTCAGGAGGATGTGGGGAGAGAGAGGACAGCAGCCCCAGGGAACTGAGCAGGCTTTGGAGGAGCCATGCCCTTGTGGTTGGTGTGAATTGTATAAATAGCAGTGGGCACCCCGGTGTGCCCATCCTGGCCAGTCCTGGAGGCATCTGCAGCTGGGCACAGGCTGGCATGCTCCAGGTGAAATCCATGGAAGGCACGCACAGGTTGCAGGGACATCCATCTCCAGGCCACGCTCAGTAATGATCCGAGCAGATGTGCAGTTTCCAAAGTGAAGCAGGATACAAGGAATAATGGTAGTGTGTGAAATGAATGTAACCTGAAAGACTGTGCCAAAGCAGCACAAGAGACCATGGATTTCTGGACCTATAATAAAAAACAGTGAAACACTGTGGAAATAGTGCAACAGCTGTACTGGCTGGTGCAGTGTATTCCTGTGTACAGGAGAGAAGTGATCCCAGTTATGTCCACATCAGAATTTGTCCCACAAACCAAACCTGGTGCCATGTGTTGCTGTGGTTTTTGTGACCAGCCTGCACCCAGTACTGTGTCACTTCAGCCTGTACAAATCACCATCTGTCCCTGCTTCATAGGTTGTGTGGTAATAAAAGTAACTCCCCAAAATAATTGAGCACCATTTAGTACGTTTTGTCTGAGTCATACGAAAAGAACCTTGTGACTGTTTCCTCCCCTACAAGCTTAATGTGGATGTTAACTTTGAAACCTAATTAAATGCTAAATGTTGTGTTATCTGCATAATGCTGGTCACTGCAAGGCAGTGGAGAGAAGGTAGAAGTGAAGACCCTGACAAAGGAATTTGGAAGTAATAAAGAAAAAAAAAAGAAGAGAAGGATTAAGTGGAAGAAAAAAGAAAAGAGGGAGGGGGAAAAGGGGCATAAAGTGGATGGAGGGCAGAGCTGTTTGTTGTACCAGGCTCACACCACACAGAGACTTGTGATCACCTCTGCTCTGGAGCCAGGCTGGGAGAGCTGGAGGTGCTCACCTGGAGAGGTGAAGGCTCTGAGGGGACCTCAGAGCCCCATCCAGGGCCTAAAGGGCCTCCAGGAGAGCTGGAGAGGGACTGGGGACAAGGGATGGAAGGAAAGGACGAGGGGGAATGGCTTCGCACTGGCAGAGTGCAGGGTTAGATGGGATATTGGGAAGGAGTTGTTATCTGGGAGGGTGGGGAGGCCCTGGCACAGGGTGCCCAGAGAAGCTGTGGCTGCCCCTGGATCCCTGGAAGTGTCCAAAGTTGGACAGGGCTTGGAGCAACCTGGGCTAGTGGAAGGTGTTCCTGCCAATGGGAGGGGGTGGAGTGAGATGAGCTTCAAGATCCTTTCCAAGCCAAACGATTCCATGGTCCATGATGAGTAACACTGGGGTTTGTGCAGCAGTTACACCATCCTGTATTGCTGCACTGAACACTTGACTCTGTTCTCCTGGAGACTGGAGCATTGTGCAAGCCCAGTGATGTATCCAAAAGCAGAGGTTGGAATCAGGATTGCCTTGTGGCTTCCTTGGAAGAGTGAGACATGGTTTGACAGAGTGCAAATGAGAGCTTGGGTTGTGTGCATGTCTTGGTCTGGCAAGGCTGCCTTAATTTTGTTAACCTTTCAGAGAGTCATTAACATCTAATTACCAGCTGTGGTTGCACAAGCTTAACTTAAACACTGACTGTTTTGCACTGATGTTGGATGCTGGCCTGCCTGCTGCATGGAAAAGGCAAGAGGAGACATTCCCATGTGTTTCTGCAGGGTGCTGAAGTTTTGGCCTTTGTCTTTCTTGTGGAGCAAACTCTCAACTTGTGAGCAGCTGGGACATCGCCTGCAGCACCTCCAGGTCATCAGCAGCAACAAGAAGGCTCAAAACCAAAATCAGCTGATGAGGTATGGAGTAAAGTTAGATGTGTCTTGGCTCTATTCCTGTCTCCTGTGGGGAATCCAAACCATGGATCTCGTGCCTGGACAGCACTAGGTCCTCACTGCACCCTATCATGTTGCTCTACTCCCTGCTAGTTTGCACATCTTTACTCTGCACTGTATTCATATGCATATATATCTGTATCTTTATATGTTAATTATGCCTTTTGCCAGCTACCTGCCTTTTTCCCTAGTCCAGGAAAGGCAGCTGGGATATTGCACCCCAAAAACTTCGACTGCACCCATGTGTGAGGGCTTTGCTGTCACTACTCCCACAGGCTCACTGCTTTCACATGTGGTGCTGCCAACCACGGCCACCCATCAGTGTTCAGTGCCACTTTTCATAAGATCAGAAAGGTTTAAATGCTCCCCTCTTTCACCCACTCTTTTGGGGAAGCTTTTTGTGCAGAAACTGCAGACCAGAAACTCCACTTACACTGTTAGAACAGTAACAAAGTGTAAGAGAAAAAACCAACATGCAGCACAGTGAGAGGAACAGAGCAGAGATCTGAGACAGGTATTGGATGCCCTAAGGCTCCTTCACAGCCAGGCTTGTTCTGTGTGGTTCTCTGATCCTGCAGTAATAGACTCCCAGGGAACACTTGAAATAGATTAGCAGATTTGAAGGCCAAAAGTAACTGTGATTGTTCAGTCTGATTTCCTGAATAACTCACGTCATGGAATTCCATTCAGAAACTCTAGTGAGGAGGGGGCAGCTCAGCAGCCCTTCTGGCTTTGTGGAGGAACCCCAAACCCACTGTTTATTCCCTTGTCTGGGAGAGCCGTCTGATCTCAGCATGGATGCACCAAGTGCTGGTGCCCTCGGTACTGGTAATTGGTAAATCCCCCTTGAGTGTGTATAAACCTTTCTGTCTAACATTCCTCATTGTAGCTTCAATACCCTTTTTGTTCCCTACCAAGAAAGGTTTTGTGGTGTGCCAGGCTCTGAGTGGCTCTGAGTTTAGAATCATGGAATCACAGAATATCCTGAGTGGGAAGGGACCCACAAGAATCATCCAGCCCAGCCCCTGGCCCTGCACAGACTCCCCAACAATCCCACCCTGTGCATCCCTGGCAGTGCAGTCCAAACACTCCTGGAGCTCTGGCAGCCTCTGGCTGTGCCCATTCCCTGGGGAGCCTGGGCAGTGCCCAGCACCTCTGGGGGAAGAACCTTTACCTGGTATCCATCCTAAACCTCCCCTGGCACAGCTCCAGCCATTCCTTTGGGTCTTGTACCTGGTCACAGATTGGAGCTACTCCTCAGGAGGAAGCTGTAAATAGCTGTGAGGTCTTTCCTCAGTCTTCCCTTCTCCAGGCTGAACAAGTCTGTCGTGTGCTTGGCTACAGAAGGAGCAGCACACCAGTGGAAGTGAAAAGTTTCCAAAATTGTTCCTCTTCATTGAGTTGTCCTGGTGTCCCTGGGACATTAAAGGTGCTGCATAAGCAAAGCCAACAACTGTCATTGAAACATTAAACACTGTCCTTCCTTTTCCTCTCACTCTGTTTCTCTCTACCCTGCCTGCAGGAAAGCCAACATCTTTGTGTCTCTGCTGATTGATGTGGCCCTGGGGATACTGCTGATGTCGTGGCTGTACAGGAAGAACCGCATTGGTCACCTTGCTGACACTCTCATCCCTGTGGCTGACGTGAGTGTGCCCAAATCTGACCCCCTTTCACCTGCTCTGGCACTGCCCAGCTCCTGCCTGTGCTGGTGGTCAGGTGGGCAGTGCCTCACACACAAGGGATGCAGAGAGACCTGTCTGAAGTCATGCAAATTAGGTCTCCCTAAGAACAGTGAAATCTTCAAATCAAGCCTGTTGGGGCTGCTCAAAAGAAACTCAGATCTGCTTTGCATGTGCTGTGAATAGTAATTAGATGTTTATGGGAGGGCTCATCCAGCTTCTAAAGGAACAATTATGGCTTGGACAGAGCTCTGCAGATGCAGGTTGGGTGGTTATAGAGCCACGGTGCTTTTATTTTTTTCTGGAGTCAACAGAAAGTGTCCTCAAGATGTTGCTATATGGGTTGATTGTGGTGAGAAAAAAAGCTGTAACCTGGGTTCAATCTGATAAACTGCTGGAAAGTCAAACATGATAAGCAATGCAGCTGTGCTTGTGGAAGGAGTTTCGTGGGGAAGTCCAAAGGCTTTGCTGGTCAGGGTACAAACACCTGAAATCCTGCCTAAGAGCTCTGGGGTATGGATGCTAAACTAGGAAAACTTGCTGTGTCTTGTGATTTTCTTAAACATAACTCCACTTGCTCACTGAGATCCCTCAACATCAGCAGAAATTCACAGACAGTGAGTGTGACTCACGCTGTCCTGCTCTCCTGGTGGTTCATTTTGGGTGCAGAGCTCCAGTATGTCTGTTTAGTGGCAGTAAGGAACATATAATGTACCTCAGAGGCTGGAGACCAGACCACTCATCTGAGGTCAGCTCTGTTTTAAGAGCTTCTGTGTCTTGGGAATACATGTGCAGCCAATTTTGAGCCTTGCCATGCAGCTGCAGAGCCTAATCCTTTCTCTGCCCACTTTTCTTTCATTTCTGAAATTGGGTCTTTCCATTGGTTTCTTTCTAGTAGCTGGAGAATGTTTTCTCTCTGCTCTTTCTCCAGCTTCTTGGTTGGGAAGAATTTGATTTTGATCAGAGAATTCCAGCAGCAGTTTATTTTTCCTACTTATGCTGCATTTCCTGGGAAGAACTCACATTTCCCTTGACAATGATCTAATTGGTCCGTGTCTAGCTTCTAAATTATTAGGAGGTCTCTGATCATTCTGGTACATACTGGACTTTCAGAAAGCATGTATGGAGTGTCCAGCATAGCTGGACAGGATGATTGCTGGTTCTCTTACCTTTCATAGTCAAAATTTAAGGACAGCATGTTTTTTGTAGACACTACTCACCAGTGGTGGGCAGGAAGAACCACATTTGGTGCAGGGCACTTGCTCTTGTGTTTGAGCTATACACTGCAAATATTCTTCTAGGCCTTATTCCTACATCTTTTCCCTTGCAGATATTTTAGTTGGAGAAATTTTAGAACTTTCTCTTTGGGATTCCTGGAAGTGCCCAGCTCTCAGAAATCGGATTTCTTAAGAAGTGTGCAGGGAAGTGGCTTTGGCTGCATTCCTGGTCGCACAGGTGGCTTGGGAGGGATTCCATCTGCCCAGTGTCTTTGGCAGATGGGTGCTCATCGTGCTCAAGGTGTGTCCAACCCCAGCACCTGTCCTGGACAGGCTTTTCTTATGAGGGTTGCTTGTTTGTTCCTCTTTCAGTAATTTAGCTCATCTGTCACTCAGCTTTTGCATCACAGTGACAGCTATCATCACCAAGTCTCCCCCATGTGTGGACTCTTACCTGGCTATCACCAGGAGCTGTTTGCTTTCTTTCCTGGAAGTGCTGACTCCTCCATGTCTGGGGGGGCTGATAGCCAGTCAGTGCCTTTCTTCCCTGTTTTTCCAGGCTTATCAGTCCAGGCCACTCACAACTCTTCTTTTTTCCAGCCTTACTCTCTTCTTCCAGACATATGAGATTGTGGACATAAAATCATTTGGAGTCCTTTTACTCTCTTTGCTGGGCATTGATTTATATGCATTATGTGCAGGCCCTAAAAAATGCAGATCTGAGTGATCCCAAAATATACCAATGACTTCAGCATGTGGTGTGCAAGCCAGCACCACTTCTTTTCCAGTATGACAGCAGAATCTCCCCTCAGCCATTCGGCAGTAGGTTCCTCTCTGCTGCTGAGTGTCCATCTGGTCTGCATTACTCCCATCACTGGGCTTTCTCAAGTGCTTGTGTGTTGCCAAGTTCAGTAACTCAGCATTCTCTGTGTGCAGAGAGCTCCTGTTCCTTCCCTAACACTCTTCTGCTTTGAGCTGTGCCCAGATATGCTGAGAGCATTGCCCCTACACCTCTGTCTGTTGGTAAATAGAGCCTTGGATATCTCATCTGCCCCAGAGGGTGCTGGCACTGCCCAGGCTCCCCAGGGAATGGGCACAGTCCTGAGGCTGCCAGAACTCCAGGAGTGTTTGAGCAGTGATCTCAGGGATGCACAGGGTGGGATTGTTGGGGTGTCTGTGCAGGGCCAGGGGTTGGACTGGATGATCCCTGTGGATCCCTTCCAACTCAGGATATTCTATGTTGCTGTTATAATAAGATTGTTATGTATAATAAGGCTATATACATAACCTCACTTTAACCTTATTGATTTTAATATTGACAGGCTTATATACCCTTATATAACACATAACTTTATTGGTTTGATTGATTGATTTTAACATTGACAAAATCCCAGCACTGGATAGAGTGCTTGGGGTTTTTTCCCAACCAGCACCTCTCTGGAAGGAAGCAGTGCAGGTGGGATATTTTGACTCTCAGCACTGCCAGGGTCATAAGCTCAGCCTGCTGCCAGGAGTTCAAGCTGTATCCCCTGGCCATCCCTTGTCATCCTCTGTTAAACTGGATCTCAGATCAGCTCTGGTGTGGCAGTTGTTGATGCTGCACGAGACTTCACTGAGTGCAGCTCCCACTTTCCCAGCGTGGTGAGCTGTGCTGTGCTGGCTGTAATAAGAAGTTGCTTTTGTCACTCAGTGAGGCAGATGTGATTCAGAGACACCCAGGGAGTAAGTGGCAAGGAGCATTTAGGAAGGACTGATTTTTGAAGCAGGCTTTCCAATCCAAAAATGGAAAACTTGAATAATCCTCTCTGTAGGTGCCCTCACAACTCCTACCTTCCTCCTTCTCTTGATCCCACCAGGCTTCCCAATAGTTGTCCTTGCTTTTGCCTTCCACAAGACAGCCTTCTTTCAGAAATACCTGACTCAAAGCTCTGCACTGGTTTTAAACAGAACAGCTTATAAACCATCTCCTTTTCCCCCTCTTCATCTCTTTTATCCTTGCCGATGTCTTTTTTCCCTAAGTTGCAATCTGTTTGAAACAGTTACATATTTATCATAAATTGTGGCTGCAAAAGCTTTACTGGGGCTTGGAGATAATTGAATGTATGTTCCTACTCAGTCTTGTTCCACTGATCCATAAACAAAACAAACAGAGAGAACACTTCCTGAAAATTATTTTTAGCTGTTAATTTATAAAGTAGTGTATCTTAGAGCCCAAACCACATGCAACAGACACAGGGCAGGTGTGTCTGACAGGGAGAGCTTTGGCTCTGTGAGCTCTGACTTGCAGATAGAACTCCTAAAGCTGGAAAGGACCTTTAGGATCACCAAGTTCAACCATCAGCCCAGCACCACTGTGTTCACCACTAACCCCTGCTGCAAGTGCCCCCAGGGATGGGGATTCCACCACTGCCCTGTGCCAGTGCCTGACCAGCCTTTCAGTGAAGAAATTTCCCCAGTATCCAATCTAAACCTCCCCTGGCACAGCTTGAGGCTGTTTCCCCTTGTCCTGTCCCTGTTCCCTGGGAGCAGAGCCCGACCCCCCTGGCTGTCCCCTCCTGTCAGGAGTTGTGCAGAGCCAGAAGGGCCCCCCTGAGCCTCCTTTTCTCCAGGCTGAGCCCCTTTCCAGCTCCCTCAGCTGCTCCTGGTGCTCCAGCCCCTTCCCCAGCTCTGTTCTGTTCTCTGTTCTGTCTCAGCACCCTGCGTGTCCTTCTCCATCCATGTCACATCAGCATTAGTCCTCTGCACATGGAAACTAGGAAGGAGAGCATGACAGTAAAGAGAATATTTCCACAGTGAGCTCATCTAACCCTCATTAGCTCTAGTCTGTCTCCAGCTTGGTCATGTCCCAGCACTCTGTTATGAAACACTTCCAAACCACTGTATCTGATTTATTAATATGCCCACATTCAGTATTCATGACTGCAGGAGGAGAATTGGACTCACAGTCACCTTTCCTAATTCTACTTGCTATTGATCAGGACTAAAATATCTGTCTGGGAAACAACCTGCAAGGTTATGCTTCAGGACTCTGTTTTGAGATGCCTTGCCCAGCTAAATAACAGCAAGGCAGGGCTCCTTCCTAGGGCTACTTGCCCCTGTCAGGGTTTAGCAGCACCTCTGGGACTGGCAGCCTCCAGAAATACTCACTGCTAAAACCCAGCCTTGCTGAAGGACTGCTTTCAAGCATTTAAATATTTCATTAAAATCCCCAAATGCTTTTTCTAAGTTACCAGTCCAACACTTTAAATATTAAAACCAGTCTATTTATAAAGCAGCAAAGGCTTCTCAGCCACAGAGGTGAGCTCCATGGGATGCAATCAGCCCTGACTTGCAGTGAGACAGAGGGAAAAGGAAGGAAAGACAAGCTTTTTGGAGGAGATGAAAATGGAACCATTAATTTTGCCACTGCACTAAAAGTAAATGATTACAAACTCATTTTGCCAGGATGCGTTGGTTAATAAAGAAAATGGAATCATTCCTTGGAAATAATTTTTCCTTAGGGAAATTATACATGTGAAGGATAAGGAAAGTAGGCTACAGTGCATCAGCTTTAGGGAGCGTGGCTTGGTGGTTCTACATGTGGGCAGTTTTCAGTGCCCTTCACTTGCATGGCCTGTAAGTGGGATTTTTGGAGAAAGAGGGCTTTTCCTCACAGTCTCTGTCCATGTGGGACAGTGTAAGAGGTCACTTCTTCCAAGTATTTTCCCCACCTGTTTGCTGAGGGTTATCAGTTCCCTCACTTCAGAGCTTGGTGGCTGGAGCTCAGCAGTGGTTTCAGCTCAGGGCAGGTGTGAAGTTCTGAGGAGAAAAATCACCCAACTGCAAGGGGAGTGTGGAGTAATGGAGTGGAGAGAGCAAACCAATAAATAACAGCAGCCTGGGCTGCAAACACCAGAAACTGTGAATCACAGCCCTCAGTGCAGGGTCTGGAGCACACGTTGGAGGTGGGGAGGAACAAGCCCAGAGCTGGGGTTTGGTTTGTTCTGCAGCAGTGAAGTGACAGCACATGGGGCTGGAGCAGGTCCAGAGAAGGGAACTGAGCTGGGGAAGAGGCTGGAGCACCAGGAGTGGCTGAGGAAGCTGGAGGGGCCCAGCCTGGAGCACAGGAGGTTCAGGGGGGGCCCTTCTGGCTCTGCACAACTGCTGACAGGAGGGGACAGCCAGGTAACAAGGGACAGGACAAGAGAAAACAGCTTCACGTTGCAGCAGGCAAGGTTTAAATTAGATATGGGGAAAATTTCTTTATGAAGAGGATGGTCAGGCATTGGAACAGGTTGCCCAGGACAGTGGTGGAGTCACTGGAAGTGTTCAGAAAGCCATGTGGATGTGGCACTTGGGATGTAGGTTGGTGGTGCACCTGGCAGTATTAGGTTCATAGGACTTGATGATGTTAGAGGGCTTTTCCCACCATAATGATTTTCTGATCCAGTGATGTGGGGAGGAGCTCCAATAGTGTTTTCCCTCAGTGATTCCAAGGCTGCTTTGTTGCTGGGATGCCACGAGTACCTGTCCATGAAGCCTACAGAGTGATAGGCAAGATACCTATACCATACCTCCAAGTATGAAGAGAGTTTGTGCATGGAATACTTTTATGTAATTGTGCTTTCTCTGCTCTAAACAAACATAGATTGTTTATAAAAATTTACTCTTTTTTGCCCACTAGTGCATTGCCATCTTCCCCCCTATAAAATCCCGACAGCCTTCCCCATAGTGAGCTCTGACTTTTCACCTGACTTACCCCAGAAGTGGATTTGTGCATCAGCATTTACCATTTATTTCCAGAACCCACATTGCTTCAAAAAAATCCCACTGTGCAAGCCTTCCAGGGGTGGCCAGGGGTGACACAGTTCCGTATTGCCAGCACAGAGACCACTGAAGCAGTTCAGGTTCCTCTCAGCTGTTGTGTTGGATTCAGTAAGGAGTTAATAAAGGTGCATTTCTGATCTAGGTAGTTGTTTGGATTTTTTCCCCCTGGTTTGAAGGTTGTGGTAGAATACTTGAGGGGGCAGCAGTGCCAGTGCACTGGTTCAGTGTGAGTGCAGTCTTTTCTCCCCTTCCTGTGTTTGCAGCACGTGGCTGAAGAGCTGCAGGACCTGCTCCAGTGGCTGATGGGAGCTCCAGCTGGACTGAAGATGAACCGAGCCTTGGATCAAGTTTTGGGCCGCTTCTTCCTTTATCACATCCATCTTTGGATCAGTAAGTGAAATGTTTAACTTTCCAGCTTTCCTTTTCATTTCTTGCCTCTGAGTGTTTAATGTTTGCCTAGAGGTGAGTAATGAATCAAAATGCACTTCTGCAAGTACAGACTTGTCTGGGAGTCTTCCTGCTGTGGGAACTGAAGCCAAAGTTGGATTCCCACACAAGGAATTCATGCATATTAAATAAAGTGCTGGTATTGATGCTCTGCAAGAAGTGCAGATCCTACTGGGGCTCAGCTCCTCGGTGTCACTGGTGATGAGTGTCCAAGAGAAGGCACTGCTGTGAGGTTTTTTGTAGGGTTTTGTGGTCTTTGCCTTTTTTGTGAGAGGCAGCTCTTGGGATAGGGATGAGAAATATGCAGGTATGCAAATGCCAACCCTGTCCTATCACCAACTTCAGCTTAGTGCAATTTTATTATTTCAGGCTCTTCCTTGAAATAACACACCCCTGTTATCCTTGATGGAGGAGTGCAGGCATGATAGACATGATCTCCATAGTTTATTTTACTGATTTACTTTGCTCACCAGTCAAGTATGGTCTTGCTTCTGTGACTTTGCCCCATTTTGTTGCTGAAAGAGACTGTTTGTCCCCACTGCTTTATTTTACAAAAGCCATCTGAGGTGGCTTTTGTGAGAAAAGCAGAAAAGCAGGAATGGTTGCAGTAAAGGTTGATGTGTGCAGGTAAAAATGTACTTAAGAACCTGGACACAAATGTAGAAAATCAAATGTTACATCCCTGGAAAGTGTTCAAGGCCAGGTTGGATAGGGGTTGAAACAACCCGGTCTGGTGGAAGTGTCCCTGCCCATGGCAGGGAGGTGCCACAAAATGATCTTTAAGGTGTCTTGCAAACCAAACAATGCCATACTAATTCCATGAAATCTCATGTGGAGAGAGGTGACTGCTATATTCAAGTAGCAATGCTCCTCCCCGTCTTCTCAATGCTGCCCCACCTTAGGGCAGAAACTTGGGCAAAAGGGAGGCCCTCCTAAAGAGAAGATGGCATCTAAAGGAGTTTGCCAGCTTCAGTTCTGTGTTTTCATGGATCTGCTTTCTGGAGCAGTGTTCTAGGGTGAGGGGAATTGGCCTTTTGAGAAGGTCAGGAGGGAGATGCTGACCCTGTGCCATGTCCCCAGGCTACATCCACCTGCTGTCCCCGTTCATTGAGATGATCTTGTGGTACGTGGGGCTGTCAGCTTGCCTGGGTCTGACTGTGGCTCTCTGCATCCTCTCCGACATCCTAGCGCTCCTGACCTTCCACATCTACTGCTTCTACGTCTACGGGGCCAGGTGAGTCCCTGTCCCTCTCTGGGCTGTGTTTGGAAACACCTCAGGCTGGGGTGATGCATTCAGTCCTGGTGTAGTTCTCCTAAATTCACATTTTAACCCACAATTAATTTCTTGCAGTCTTTTAAGCCTGTAGAAATGATGGCCACAGTAAAGCAATCCATCTTTCATTTCTCCTGCGTTTGGATATTTGTCTGTCATGGTAGTGACCTGGAAAAATGAAACTACATGACAGGCAGAGGGCAAGAAAGCAGCTCACCCCATCCCTTTCATTCAGCTTCACAGTAATCTCCTCCATTGCACCCTGCTAGAGATTTGGAGGGGAACTGGAAAAGAGGAGGAGGAGGGGAACCCCTGTAGTTTGGAGAAGCCCCAAAATCTCTGTCTCTGCCCTGCTTCAGAGGTCCTTGACTGCACTGTGGAGCACAGGTGGCAGGTTTGGGGTTACAGGGGGTCTGTGACACTGTCCTGGTGTCATTGTCTGGAGGGTCCTGTGGCCTGAGAGCTGGGCAGAGGCTCTGAATGAGTAGTGGGAATGCAGGGGGCTTTGGGGCACATCTGGGGCATGTTGGGATTCCTCTGCAAGAGGTGCCCATCACTGTGCTCTGTGACTGCTCTCCTTGCACTTGTGCTGCACCAAGGAGTTCCACAGGCCACAGGATGTGCTTGCCAGGGAGATGGGATAGAAGACATAAAGGACCTTTTTGCCTTATAAATGACCATCATCCCTCCCCAGACTTTACATAGCAAACAACACAAGGAACAGTGAATCTTTAGATATGGGTAGTTTAGGGAATGTTTGGAAATATTGAGACCTGATTTATGAGCTGGGTCTGTTGTGAGCATAGATCTTACACCCAGAACCAGCAATGTCAGGACTTTATTGTCAGTAATGCCAGCTCCTCTAATTACTGGGATTTCTGTGTTGGTCTGTGAGGAATGGCCTTGCTCATCCTGGTTATGCAGAGTGGTGGTAGGAAGCAGGAAGCAGGAAGTAGGAAAAGGGTTTTGCCAGCTGATTGCTCTTCCCTGGAGCTGCAGGGAGCCAGCCTACCTGTCTTGTGTTTGTCAGAAGTACAGAGAGCTGTGTGCAGTCCCCATGGAGAGCCAGGAAGAGTCAGCAATCACCCACAGCCACCACAGCCCCTTGACATCCTGCAGCTGGCAGGAGGAGAAATTTACTGGTTCAGTGCTGGTGAAGGCCGAGATCTCCTTGTGGAACAAACCACAGAGTGAAACGAGGGCAGGGCTGTGTGTGCAGGCAGCAGGGCAGGTGGGGCAGGTGCCACTGCAGCAACACCCACTGGGTGTCACATCAGGGAGTGCAGGGGGAGCGTGGCCTTAGTCACAGCCATGGGCAGGTGTGTGCTGGAACCTGGGGAGTTGTCCTGGGCTCCCTCCTGCCTAGGGATTTGTGCACCAAGCTGTGCCAATCTGGAGGCACCCTGCCAATTCCTTGAAGCAGTTGGTGTTCCTCAAACCAGATTCTTCTCTTGGATGAGACTCCTTGCCTCTGCTTTCACATTGCTGTTGTGAAATCTGAGCAGCTTCCACACCTTAGCTAGCCTGGTTTGCCAGTCTGGCTTTTGTAGCTCAGGCTTTCTCAGACTCTGTTCTGCCCCACAGATTGGTCATGTACCCTTTCTTTACATCCCTATATGTTGGCACTACTGCCCAGGGCACTTTGTGCCTCCTCTCCATCCCAAGGCATCTTTCATCCTTGATGTTATTCCATAAAGAGGTGTCTGTTTCCCACCCACTGTCACCCCAAGTTTCCCTCACTCTTGTAATTTTTTTTTTTTTTTTGTGAGGGAAGTGGCTCCAAGTCTCATAGCACCAAGTTCTGAAAGCCTAAGGAAGGGGTGCAGGAGAGGCCACCAGGCATTTCAGTGGTCTCTTCCTACTCTTAGGGATTTTTAGAGCTGTGGGTTATTAGTGAAGCTGCAGGGGCTCCACTCCTCTCCCTTCTGTCTCTGCTGCAGAGACACAATTGCATTGCATTGGCTCAGGTGTGGGGGTAAGACCTTGGCCAGACCTCTGGAAGGGCATGAGGGCAGGGGAGGGACAGATCTGAGCTGGGGAGACACAGATGAGCTTGGGGAAATAGGACTGCTGGTTCTTTTAATAGAATCATGGAATGGTTTGGGTTTAAAGCTCATCTCATTCCAACTCCTGCTGTGGCAGAGAGACCTTCCACCATCCCAAGGTGCTCCAAGCCCTGTCCAGCCTGGCCTTGGACACTTCCAGGGGTCCAGGGGCAGCCACAGCTGCTCTGGGCACCCTGTGCCAGGGCCTCAGCACCCTTTTGCTGCAGGGGAGGTGTTGCCATGAGGCTGGTGATTGCTGCATCTCTGGGCATGGCCTGGCCATGGCCCTCCAGTGGCCCAGAGCTGGCTGCAGGAGCCCTGTGCCAGGGGCAGCCCAGATAGGGTTGAGCCATGAGTCTTTATCTGCATCATTCCCAGTGGATTTCTTTTGCCTCCCCTGGCTCTGCAGGTGGGTGAGTGGGCATGGGGCTGTGCTGGTGACAGCTGGGTGGTGCTGGAGCTGGAAGTTGCCAGCTGTGCTGCAGAGTCTTCTCTTTGCTCAGGCTCTACTGCCTGAAGATCTATGGCCTGTCCTCCCTGTGGCGCCTGTTCCGGGGGAAGAAGTGGAATGTGCTGCGGCAGCGGGTGGATTCCTGCTCCTATGACCTGGACCAGGTAGTGCCACAGCCCTGGGGACACCCCGGGCACTGCCCTTGGGGATGCCCTCCCATCCTGCTCTGACTGATACTGGACACAGACACAGGAGCCTTTGTGGTGCCCAGAACAAGGACATACCCTGACACTGAGCCCGGGGCTCTTCTGCTGCCTTCCAGTGTTCCTTGACTACCCTGCAGCAGCCCTTCATTGCCCTGCACTCCTTCCCTTCTCTATATCACTTCCATTCCCTTCCCCTTCCCCTTCCCTGCAGTGCCTTCCCTGCCCTGCACCCCTTCCTTGCACCCCTTCCCTACCCTGCACCCAGTTCCTGATCTCCAGCATCCTTTCCCTTTCCCTTTCCCTTTCCCTTTCCCTTTCCCTTTCCCTTTCCCTTTCCCTTTCCCTTTCCCTGCCCTCCAGCACCCCTTCCCTTGCTCAGAGGCCCGAATTCTGGCAAGTGCAGAGTTGCCCTGAGCCCCTGCCAGGCACTGCGAGCTGCAGTGGTGCTGCAGATGCTGCAGCTCCCAGAGCCTGGGGTGGGAATGGGGGAGGGATGAGGCAGTTGGAAATGTGGTGCCCAGCAGTGTTGCCACAGTAACAGCCGTGGCAGCGTTTCTATTAAAAGGCCCCGTTTCATTCACGTTGTGCTGGAGCCTGGCCCACACACTCTCACTCAGGCAGAGGCAGTTTTTTGTGGAGTGCAGTAAGCTCTTTTTAATTTCTGAAATGCCATGCAAAAGTCCAGCAGAGCCTGAACTGCTCCAGGCCAGCAGCTGCAAACATCACTGAAATAATACAATAATATTTGGAAACTTGCAGGGTCAGTGCTTCTCTCTATTACAACAGATAACCTTGAGCTTCTTGCAGCACAGCTGAGAGTTGTTTTCTGCTTTTTTGGTTATTAAAAGCCTCCGTGCCAGGTTTGCATCAGGGCTCACTCCCTGTGTACTTTGAGGAGAATTGGTTTGGCACTTCAGGCTTCATCCTGCTGCTCTGGAGACCAGTGGGAATTGTGGCACTGGCCGGGTAGGAAGAGACATTCAAAGCAGACCTTAAAAGACTTCTCAAGGTTTAAACAACTGCAGTGGAATGACAGGAGAAGGGAGTTTCTGCTGCGAGGAGAATGGATTGGGTTGTGATCTGTTCCTGGTTACATCCCTAAAGCTGCGGTGCTGATCCAGCTCCGTGCCGTGGCTGTGGGGTTTGTTCTTTCATGATGTCCTGCAGCCCTGGTCCCTCTTTGCAGAGCTTGCAGTGCCCTGTGCTCCTGTGGCCTCTCTGCTTTGGAAGTGGTGACTGGAAATAGAAGAGTCAGGTCCCTGTTTGGTGTAAATCTGACTTTCTCCCTCTTGGAATTACTTAGACCTATGCCAGCTGGGTTGGCCCAGAATAAAAATAACTTTTTCTGTGGGCAGTGGAGCTAATGACACCTGCTTCCTTGGGGATTTTTCTCCTTCCTCCTCTAAATATTGCTCCCTGACTCCAGCTTCTTCCACTCTCCCACCTTCCCACTGAGCAAGAGGCAGAGTTCCTCTTGGACAGCTCAGCTGGTTGCTGCCCTGGGGAATGTTTATCACCCAAATTCTGTCAGGTTTGCACCAGGTGCCTGCACTGCTAAAACAAGGTGGAACAAAAGGACTTCTCAGTTCTTTCCAGTATTCCCATTAAAATTGCCACTTCTTTGTTCTTTTCCACATTTTTCTGGTAAAATCTGATCAATGGCTGTAAAACTTTTGGGGACAGAGAGTGGAAAAATTTCAAGATCACTCAAGTCTTTTTTCCCAAGGAAGCTGACCTGAAATGGGAAATTTTGAATGTTGTCTGTAAATGAAAAGTGCTGTCAGGATCCAGCTTTTATTTATCTTTCCAAATGCACTCCCATAATTAGGAGTTTAAAAGAAGGCCCAGTAAGAGGAGAAATACTGGAAATATCCAAGGTAACAGCATTATTCACATAGGCAAGATAAAAACACAGTAAGGAGTCTTGCAAACTTCCATTGCCTCAGAGTCTCCTATTTTTTATATGTAATGTGTTTTATTTTGCCACTGCTCTGCTCATAATTGTGTTTTGTTTTTCCCCAGTTATTTATTGGCACTTTGCTGTTCACAATCCTGCTGTTCCTCCTGCCTACAACTGCACTGTATTATTTGGTGTTTACCCTGGTAAGATTTAACCCTTGAAACAAGTCAACCACTCTCTTCTGAGGTAGTAAAAAAGGTTTCCTAGACATTTTATGGTCATCCATAAAGAAAATAAAAAATGTAGGTGTCTTAGGAAGGATTCTCACACAGCTCATGTTTGTGTTTTTCCAGAGGGAATTCCCAGCAAATCCTGACCAGCAGGACAAACTGTTCCCTTCTCTTTCTCTGAGAAGTTGTTTTTTTCATGTTTCTGCCCACATCTGCAGTGATGGCCTCTCTAGTCTGACCCAGAACTTTTTTTTTTCAGGGAATTAACTTGCTGTATTAAAACTGTAAATGTTTTCAGCCAAGCTTTCCTCAGAGGCTGGAACTTCTTTATTTGTCTTTTGTTCCCCAATATGACCAGTCTACACAGTCTGCCCGGAGCCAGATTTTCCACAGACAGTGGCCATCACATGCTTTCAGCATCTTTTTTGAGCCCTCTCTTTTCAGATGAGCTTGGCAGCAGAAAATAACAGCAGTAGGACAAAAGGAGGTGCTTTAGTCAGGGACAGAAAACACAGAGCAGGAAGCTCATTTCTGCCTGCTCTGCTCTTGCTCAAATTCTACATGGGGTTTCTTCAGGCTGCAGAGAGCTATTGCAGCTCACTGTTGGAGAGGGGAAAATTTACATTCACTGGTACACAGTGATGGAGTTGACTCAAAGTGGGAGAATTTGGGCTTCCTTTTCAACTGTGGCTGTTGAAGGTGGAATAGTTCTCCTGTCCTTGCTGGTCACAGCATCTCCAGCTGTAGGAGCTTCGTTCCAGTTACACCCTAACCCCGGATTGCTGAGGACCCTCATGCTGGGTCTGGATGCTCAGCACTTCCAGACATCACACCCACTTTGGGAGGCTTTAGCTTAGCCCACAGCACTGTTAGATCTCAGCTCAGGAATCTGGAAGTGTTTAATCTCCTGTTTCCTGAGATGTTCTGTTAAATTGGTTTTTGTAGCTCCGGTTGCTGGTGGTGATTGTGCAGGGCCTCATACACTTGCTGGTGGACCTGATTGACTCCCTGCCTCTTTATTCCCTCATCCTTCGGCTCTGCAGATCCTACAGGCTTGCAGGTGAGTCCCTCAGCTCTGCTCCCGCAGCACTCCAAGCATTTTGCATTATGGGCTTGATTTTGGTGCACCAGGTCACTCCTGAATTGAGGCTGGAGCTGTGCAGGTGTCCCTACTGTGAACCAGTTCTGCAAGGAGCAGGATAAGGATGTCAGTGGAAAGAAATCTGAATCTGAAGCAGGATAAGGAGCACCTTTAGAAAGTCTTTGGCCACTAAAAATGACATCTAAACAAGAACCATATAAACAAGGCCATCTTTTGTTCCACTTCTAGACTACCAGGTCAGGTAAAACTTCCATGAGCCAAACAGGGCGTGGAGCTGTGTCAGGGGAGGTTTAGGTTGGATATCAGGGAAAGGTTCTTCCCCCAGAGGGTGCTGGCACTGCCCAGGCTCCCCAGGGAATGGGCACAGCCCCGAGGCTGCCAGAGCTCCAGGAGTGTTTGGACAGGGATGCCCAGGGTGGGATTGTTGGGGGGCCTGGGCAGGGACAGGAGCTGGACTGGATGATCCTTATCCCTTCCAAATCAGGATATTCCATGAATCTGTGAAACAAGCTCATAACTTTGGGTGTTTGGGCTCTGAAACAAGCCAAATCACAAAAATACGTGGAATATCAGCTGTTCCAAAGGGTTGGATCTACAGTGATTGCAAATCAATGAGCTCTTTCAGTTCTATGCTGACTATTTCTGACTGAAGCCCTGACCTGAGGTGTCTGGATGAATTTCAAATCTCTGGGCAGAGTTCACATAATCATTCCCTTTTTGAGACTAATCTGTCACCATTTTGAAACCAGTCATTGTTTTTGCACTTTGTGTAACCATAAACCATGGCTGGCACTAGAGTAAGGACTCACTTTGGAATGCTGTCCACAGCTATGGTTGATCTAGTTACAATCAAGCACATCTAAATTATTATCTCCTATCCTTTTAAAGAGCATGCAGCAGGAATTTAGCATAGAAGAAAGAGCTTGATCATCAGTAAACCAAGGCCACTCATCAAAGGCAGAGGAAGCTCAAGGCAACCTCAGCAGCTTTGTCTGCTGGAGTGCTGCCAGGCTCAGTTTTGGGAAGGTAGAGCTGAGCTGTTACCAAGGCTTTTGCTTTTCCATGGGAGCCTTCAGCAGGTTCCTATGAATTTCCTGGCAGAAATATCTTAAACCCTTCAGGGCTTTGGGGAACAGGAGATGCTGCTGAAGAAAACGGACCCAGTAATGAGCAGGATGTAGGGCAGGAGGAAATCTTGGTGCCACTGAGAGGTGTAAGACATGAATTCCTTTAGGTTATGTAAGGTCACAGGTTACTTCTCATTCCTGTTCAGCCAGGTCTCTGCTGCAGGAAACAAGCCCCCACCCAAGCAGGGGATTGACTTAACTCAGCTGGGTTCCTTCACTGGCACTGCAGTGCCCTGGTGCCTGTGAGAGGAGGAGGCAACTCTGGGCATTTCTGCAGCCTTTGTTCCTGCCCCAGCACAAAACTGTGGCATGGCAACAGGAATAGATGGAGCAGCTGAATCCAGTGCAAAGCACTTCAGAGAGGACACATCTCAGGGTGTCCTCCCTGCTGAGGTGCTGCCCCCCTTGTCAGACTCAGAACTTGGGAAAGACATCCTCTGGCAGGTGTTAGGGCAGCTGGTTTTACAGGCACCATCAAGATGGTTCTACCAACATGAATGGATAGTTTTTGCTGGTAGGAGGGGGATTGAGTTCAACTCAACTCATTTGTGGCCTCCAAATTCTTTGACTCAGTGTCTGAATTGACAAAATACCCCACTGATGAAGCCCAGGCCAGGGGCACATGAATGATCCATCCACACATCAGAAACTAAATACATTTTTAATATCCACACATCCAAAGTGAAATATTTATGACTTCCAAAGGCCTTTTTTTATCTAGATCACAGCTGATAGATATCTTCTGTGCAAGAGTTCTGTGCACCCAGTGCCAGCTCAGGGGTGCCACCTTGGTTGGGATGTGGATTCCCAGTATGAAGAAAGGAACAGCAGGGTTTTCAGGGCTCTCAGACTGCCCACACACAGTTTACCAGCACTGTTTGATTGTGAATGGGCCAGCTCGTTTTTCCTGTACTTCCCTTTCCCAATATTCACAATGGAAATGTTGGGACAGGTTTTGTCATAGTTCTGTAGGATCTGCCACAATCGCTGGAGCACAAACCAGCAGTGCCCTCACTTGAGTGTGAAAAAAAGCAAATGAGTTCATGTCCTGACCTCTCCTGTGCCATTGCTGATGCCTTTGTACAGGAAAAGCAGACCCTGAGCTCTGGAGTGGGCTTGAAGTCATGGAATAGTTCAGGGTTCTGTGCTGGAGGGATCTGAGGAGCCTGAGCCTGCCTGCTCTTCCTGTGAGAAGGGAGCTGCTCAGAGCACTGCATATGAGCACTGCAGGCCATTCTAAAATGAATTTATAGCCTTTTTGTGCCCATATTTTCTTAGAAGTTTAAGACTCTTGAGCAAATAAATAATCTAATTAAGAAAGTGTTGGCTTGCAGCTTTAGAAGGGAGGTGTGTAGGTTCCTACAGAACCAGCATTTGCTGGGATAATGAATATTCCTGGGGTGAGACCCCAGAGTGCTCGACCACATATCTGAACCTTCAGTGCCTGCTGTTTCTGTCTCTCTCTGACAAAATCTGCCAGAAAAGTAGTTCCTGGAATGGCTTAGACACTTCCTTATAGCCAAAGCTCTGTGAATCACGTTGAGCACTTTGGTCATCCAGCACATTTGCTTGTTGAGACCCAGGGTATTCAAACATCTATTTCAAGCCACTGGGGAAACCCCTCTATCAATATAATCCAACAAAATGCAGATAAATCCCTCCTGTCCTGGACAGAAAAAGGGGAGATTTGGGGAGAGTGTTTAAACCAGAGCTAGAGAAAAGTGTTCTATCTGAGGAGAGAACTGTATGATATTAATTAATTCAAAGCTTGAGGAAAAAGAGAAAACATTTTGTGTTTTCAGTGTGCAAGAGACATAGAGATACTGCAGCAATGGCACTTACACTTACAATGGGGAAGAGTTTTGTTTCTTTTTGTGCTCCTGTCAGTGTTTGATCTCTGCCTTAGTCTTCACTTATCTTCTTACCTGCAGGAAGTAATAACAGGGCATGCTTGGCTGGAACAGGTTTGCAGACATGGATTGGTGGTTTTATTTCTGTGAAGAAACTTGACATCTTTGTTAGAAAAATGCCTCTCTGGTCCAAGCTGTTATCTTTGAAACATTGTATTAAATATGGGTGTGCACTGTGTCACCCTTGGAATCCAAAATCTTTCCTGTTTATCTTTACAGTATTGGCAATGAGGCAAATCCAAGAGGAAATAGGAAAGTGACAGATTTGATGGGGTTAGCCTGTTAAAAAACATGTGGATCCTGGGCTTAATGGGCAGGGATTACTTTGAAATGTTTTAATGTCTCCAGGTCAGCCACTTCCCTGCCTCAGCCTGAAAGAGGGACAGACTTGCACATGTGCTCTGTCCACATGAGCACAAATTCAAGGCAGACTCTCTGCCTGCTGCTAACATGGAGTTTCCATTCTGATGGAAGTTTGGGAAAAGTGGAAGGTTTTTTCCAGTCCCTCTGTCATCCTCAAGTGTGGCTGGCTGATTTCTAGGCTTTGTGCTTGCTCTGGGACTGAGTTTTCAAGCTGGAGGTGAGAGGGATTACTTTTAATGGAGCTGTGTCATTAGGCTTAAAGCATTGTAGAGACAATCCATGTTTCTTGTTGAAAATGGGGAATGTTCCCAAATCCTGTATGTTCCCAAAACCAGAAAGGCTGAAGACAATTTCTAGGGAATCAGTGCTCAGCCAACAGCACTGGGCAGCAAATGCATGGTCTGTGCTCCAGGCATTGAACCATGGAATATCCTGAGTGGGAAAGGACCACAGGGATCATTGAGCCCAACTCCTGACCCTGCACAGGACACTCCAACAATCCCACCATGCGTTTGCTTTCCTTGTTTTGTGTCTTTGCAGCTGGAGTGAAGTTCAGAGTCCTTGAGCAGCAGGATGGAAAACCCCTGCGGCTCCTGATGCAGGTAAGGCTGCTGTGCCTGCTGTGACAACTCCTTCCCCACAGCGACCCCAGTCCTGTGCTGCTCCCACTGAAAGGCTCCACTTCAAAATTATCAGCTGTAAAATGCTCAAACAAGGGAAATAATCTCACATTGCTGTGGCTGGCTGCTGCTTTCTGTGCCTTTTGATGCTCTGCTTGCATCCTGTGTTTGGATAAAATGCAGTGCTTTGGATGGTGTGAAGTGAAATGTAGAGGAAGGGGAGCTAGGAGAAACACAGAGCTGTGTTACTGCTGGGATTAAGAGCTCATGCCATTATCACCTCCTGGCTCTGTGCAATTTCATGTGATAATTGCTGAACACTGGGAGAAGCAAAAGTTAAACCATCCAAAATGAAGCAGCAGGAAAAGCTCTTCCCCTCCAGAGGTGCTGGAAAGCCTTGGCTGCTCCATGAGGCCGGCAGGACGAGAGCCAGGGCAGGATGAGAGAGGAAAGGACCTCCTGCTTTTTTCCTGAGTTGCCCTGGTGAGGGGTACAGGCAAAGCTTACCTGTGCTTCTGTAAACCCCCATTCCCACAGTCTGGCATCAAAGGTACTAAAGGAAATCATTTTCTGAAAAGAAATGAGGTGTTGTCAGCAGGGAAGTTCTCCTTTCACTTTCAGGAGTGAAATTTCCATCTCCTGACCCAGCAGGAACACAGCCATGACCCAGGGTGGCTTTTCTTGCTCTCTGCATCCTAAAGAGGAGAGACTGCCAGGAGTGTATAGCACTCATAAAGGCACTTGGACGTGGGAGAGTGTGTGGGAAGGGTTTAACTGCAGCTTCCCAGTCCTTTTGCTTTTTCCATCACCAGTCCCACCCTATTTCAGTAAAGGTCAGACTAGCAGGGAACCAGCAAACCAGCTAGTAGCAGTTCCAGAGGGAATCTCTTCTACAGATGTCTTCTAGGGCAAAACTAGCATTCCCTAAGCAAGCTGTCTCCCAGCTCCTGCCTTTCAGTAGGATAGTGGTGTAAGAACCAAAATCTACCATCCTCTGTGGCCAGGAGATTCCAGGAAAAGGAAATCAGACACCAGAGATGAGGCACAGGAGCTGCTGAGCAGAGGCTTTGGCATTGGTGTGTGTGAGATGAGGTGCATGGAGTCTTCAGAGAGAAAAGAACACAACTTAAAGAGCAGAGACAGTGACTCATATGACTGTGATGAATTTTCCTTGGACCACTGCAGGAAGATCCATTTTCTATCTGGAATATAGCACAAGTCATCACCTCAAGAGGTGGAAGTGCTGCAGTAGATGCCTGTCCTGGCCTTCTGTTCCAACCATAATGAGCAGACAGTCAGAAAAGGCACTTTTTTGCTCTCTTTATGCTGGTGGAAATGAAAAATGGGCTTGTATCAGAAATCCTGCTGAATATCCCACTTTCTGATAGGCTTTGGAGAGGGTAATCTAAAAACACTGTTTTGAAGTGAAATTCTTATTTATTGTACATGGTGATGTGCCTTTCTTGAGAATCTGCAGTGGCTTTGCCCCCTCTCTGTGTGGAAGCCCCCTTGGAGCTGTGCCTGGTGGAAGTCAGGCTGGATGCATGGACCTATGCCCAAAATAATTGCTGCTGTGCTGTCCTGTGGGGCACTGATAATGGATTAGAAATCAATAATGCTGGTTTTGAGTATTCCAAACCAGCTCCTGGCTCAGCCAAGGGATTATTTTTGATCTTTAAGATAGTGTCTCTGGAATGCAAAGTCCAGACCCTGGAGCAGGGCAGAGGATGGGGAATGATACTTCCATTCCAAATGCTACTTAATATTCTTCAGGAGCTCTTACATAGGTCAGTGTTTTCATCAGTGTTTAAAGTAATTTCTTTTGGTGCACAAGAAGTATTTCGGGCAGTATGGCTCAACTGAACCAATAGCCCAGAGAGAAAACTGGCTTCAAGCTGAAGGAGGGCAGGTCTGGAATAGATATTAGGAAAAAAATCTTCCTTTTGAAGGTGCTGAGGCCCTGGCACACTATGCCCAGAGAAGCTGTGACTTCTCCATCCCTGGCATTGTCCAAGGCCAGGCTGAATGGGGCTTGAAGCATTCTGGGAGGGTGGGAAGTGTCCCTGCCCATGGCAGGGGGCAGGACAAGGTGGGCTTTAAGGTCCCTTCCAATCCAAACAGTCTGAGATTCTGGGATTCCAGGACACAATGAGTTTGATCCATTCATGTCCCTTCTGCTGCAAGTCTCATCTTCTCCAGCAATTGCTTTGGAAAGAGTTAAACCACAGAGGGAGAGAAAAGGGAACATCTCCATTAGGATGGATATTCTAGCAGGGTTTATTACAGCTTTGACCTACAGAACTTTCATAAGGGGAACAAATATTGCCTCCTCACAAATAATGAGTTTTGCCTGTTTGCTTCCATGTGTAACAGGAGAGGCAGAGGTGTGAATGGCTGTGGGTGTGAAAGCCCTGGTGATTACAGTGGCCAGTGCTACCCTGGGTATCACTGCTCTGCCCAGGGATGCTTCTCACAGGAAATGTGTGCAGCCCTTCCAGCCCACACAGCTCACAGCCAAAGCAACACACTCTGTGTCTCTCCCTGTAGACCAGCAGTTCCTGTCCTCCTCCCCCAGCATGTCTGCACTTAAGACACTCTGCTTTGCCTACAGCTAAGGAAATGGGCAGAAATACTCACTTGGGTTTTATGGCTGTTAGTGCTGGGGACAGGTTTCTCTGGCCTTTTTCTTCCCCCCATTTATTCTTTTCTTGTAATTTTCCCTGCAGCTGCTCTGGCCTTTTTTCCTAAACTTCCTATGGATGCTTCTGTGTACAGGCATTTCCCCCTTCTGCTTGAGCAATCTTGTACTTTGAAACTGACTTGATAAAGATCTCCAGGATTCATTCTAATGAACTCTTAGCTCAACACTGCTTTCCAAGATCTCCATTTCTGTAGGCACTGGGGGTTTATCCCTCAACACTCCATGAGCTCTGGGCAGCTGAAGCAAGCTGGTGGCACAGGCAAACTCCCAGAAACTCAGATGCTTTTTAGTGGACAAAAAAAAAAAAATCAGCTTTGACTAAGCAGTGACTTTGTGCATGGGTTTTGCTGTCTCTCTTTCCTTTTGTGGCTGGATTCCATGCTGTGAATTACAGTCTCCTTTCTCAGAGCTGCTTGGTTGGTTCCAGCAGAGCTGAACCCTTTTACTAGAGAAGGATGTCCTTCCATTTCTCTCCACTGGCCAAGCTTTCCCTGCCTCTGTAAGTCCTCACCCCTGGGCATCTCTCATGGCCTGTGCTCCAAGCCCCACCATTTCTGTGGCATCTTTTTGGTCCTTTGGAGACTCTGCTGTGCATCCTTTACATGTGTCAGGTCTTGGCCACACTGGATCCATTCCATGGCCTTCACCTGTCTCCCTGCCCTGAATGCTTCACTGGAATGAGCATTTCCAAGTCTGACATGCCTCTGTCACCCCTTGTGCAGTTAATGTGTCTGTTCACATCCCTGTCTTCAAAAGGTCTTTACAGCAACTAGGGACCTGGGGCAGAACTTGTGTAGGCACAGACCTGGGGTGGTGATTGAAGTTAAATTTAAAAAGATTAACTCAGCCAAGGAGACTTAATTGAAAATGCTAATGAGGAGCTCTGTGATGTGATCCTGTTGTGCTGGGAATTGGTTCCACTAAGTGGTTTTGGGTGATACCAGGTTTGACTTAACACACAGCTGTGGGCTGTGTGTACAGCTATACAGGTACAGCTGAACTGGTCTGTTCCAGAGGAGTTTCTGGAGTCTCATTGCATCCCCAATGCAGTACTAGATACAGATTGAAATTAGATATTGGGAAACATTTCTCTGCTGGAAGGGTGGTGAGAAGCTGGTACGGCTGCCTAGGGCAGTGGTGGAGTCCCCATCCCTGGAGATGCTCAACACAGTGTGGATATGACATTTGGGGACACAGGTTAGTGGTGGCTTTAGCAGTTCTGGGTTAAGGGTTGGACTCAATGATCTTAAAGGTTTTTCCCAAATTAAAAAATTCCATGACTCTATTGCTGTCTGCTGTCTCTCCAGCCACTGTCTCCTCCACTCTGGTGTGTAACACACACCCCTCTCATGCTGCCCCTTTGCTTGGGAATGATTCTAGTAACACCCCTTGCCAAGCTCCATTTGTTAATTTGGGGGATGTTGGAAAGGATAAACAGCCTCAGCAAGCCAGGGAGGGGTTCTGCTGCTGTGTGAGGAGCAGGACTGATGCTTCTCCTTGCTGCTGCCCCCCTTTCTCCTCACAGATCAACCCCCTCTCCTATGGAGGTGTGGTCCGGACGTACAGACTGCCCACCTACAGCTGCTATCCCAGGGACTCCTGGGCATCTCTCTGCAAGAAGCTGTTCCTTGGAGAACTCATCTACCCTTGGAAACACAAAGGAGACAAGCAGAACTAAAGACAGTGGAAGAACTTATGAACCTGACCTGAAAAACCTACCTACTCCTAATGCTTTGGGACCAAAGGCTGCTCAGAGCCAGCAACTGCTCCATCCCTTTAAATAGATTTTGGTAACATAGGAAGGGCTTAATTTTTAAAGGCAAGTATTTTTAAACATTATTTTTCAACTTCTCTTCCCCTGCACTGTGTTTGTATATTATGCTAATGATTATTTTGGAAGCAAAAGGTTAAACCTGTCAGTGCCTCATGAAACCAGCACTCAATGTCAGGGAGGAAGCAGCTCCCCAATGGTTTGGTGATGAATTTCTCCTTCCACGTCAGCTCACAGGGCCATAGCAAAGCAGCCCCTCAGGTGGTTCAGAGCCACAATGCTGTGGTACCTTCAGCCAGAGTGTGTTTTGGACCTTTTCTGTTTCAGCCTTCAAGCAACTGATCAAAACCATGTGGAGAGTCAGCTTGCAGAGTCCTACACTGAAAACTGAACAGTTAGGTGTCTGAGTTCATTGGATATTTATTAATTTCTTTTGAGGAGGGCTTGCACTCACCCTCACTGCAGCACCAGAGAAGGTGTTGAAAGAGTGAAGCTGGAGGCCCAGAAGCACAGACTGTTGTATCATGATTCTGTGATTTCTCTTAGTGGAGTTTTTTGCTTTGGATACATTTCCAAAGTGCATCAGTGCTTGGCTTTCCATGTCCTGGTCTCATTTTGATATATCTCCTATTCTCTCTTTTGGAAAGGGTGCCTGTGCACTGGAGGGTGATGTCCCACTGGGCATGCTGTGGTTGTGTCAAATTTAAATACAATCCTTACTCAAAATACACTTCCTCCAGCTCTGCTTGTTCCTCTCAAACAAGGAGACAGTGTCACTGTACCCTGCCTTTTGCACTGGCAGGTGAGGGCTGTGCTGGATCCTGCCCCTTTTCCTCTGGCTGGCCAAGGAACCAAGGATGGAGGAGGAAGAGGAGAAGGTGCAGTGGCTGCAGTGCCCAGCCCTTCTCTGGATGGCTGCATCTGTATTCCAGTGGGTGTTGACAGGGCAAGGTGCCCTGGGGCTTTAGGATCCTTCAGTGAGCACTTCCAGGGACAGGGTCAGAGTTTCCTGCCTCAGCCCTGTGCCTCATCCAAGTGCTGGCAGCTGTCACAGAAGAGAAGGGTTGTTCCCCTGCCGTTTTCAGACATCCCTGGCCAGATGTACTGGGGTTGTCTGGAGCTGCTAAAAGCCCCTCATGGTAGAATCACTGCCTCTACAGACATAGCCTGAGCAGGAGAAAAGGAAGCTCTGCAGGCAGGTGCATGGTCCAGACATTCTTTAGCAGGCAAAGCTCCAAGGCCTCTGAGGTTTCTGAGGGACATGTGAGGGAGGCAGGACGACATGGGCATTACAGGATGCTCTGTCACCTTGAGCCAGGACACGTCACTGGGGAAAGCCAGTGTGGCAAACCCCCCTCACCACCTGCCACTGCAGGCTCTGGCGGGGACATCCCTGCCTGCAGAAACTGGAGAGAGCTTGTTCTTTGATGATCCGTGCTTAAAACTCCTGTGCAGCATCTTCTTGTCTTGGAATTGTCACTGCCTGAGTAATTCTCTGCACTCCAGGTGGGAATAACTGCAGGCTGTGATGCATTTAGTGGGTGAATGTTCTAAATAACATTTTCACTTCAGCTGAAGTCGGAGTCATGAGCCATCCTCACCTGGCACTGACCTCCATCTCATCTTTCCCCTAGAGCTCCTAAATGATACCCCCTGGTTCCTCCCATGCCTGCACAGTTCAGTTTGCTGACTGCTGTGAGAAACTTTGTTATTTTTGGTCTTGTGAAAGTAATGTTTCTAATATCCTGGCTTTTAAAGTCTTTCTTGTGAGACCAGACAGTTGATGATGGTCCTAATCATGGTCCTTTGGAATCAAATGCCATGAAAGCCCCAGAGACAGCACAGAGCCATGAAAACCAGCAACTGTGACCTTCCTACTGGTAACCTGCCAGATGTATCAGATGTTCCAGTGCTGGGTTTGTTTACGTAAAGCTGATACTGACTCTGGGGTGGGGAAATACCAAACTGAGAAAAAGCTCTTTCTCCAACCTGAGATCTTGAGTCTTCTGCAACAGAGAACCTTGAGCAGCCCGGCTGAGCAGTGGCAGCTCCTTGTGGGTGCAGTTCTCCAGTGTCACCCAGGGCTGGTGTCTGAGCTGCCTCTCTGCTCCTCACACTGGGTATTCTCCTTGCCCATGGTGGTATCTGAGCATCTGAGTTGCTTCTGCCACCTTTCCTTTCCATTCTCTGCTGTGAGTCTTCCCCCACCCTTTTCCGACTCTGTGCAGAGACATTACAACAACGTAGCAGACATCCTGCTCGAGAACACTTGACCTTATGTCATCTCTCTAATTAGAAGTTAGGATCAGCTCATCTTCCACAGCAGCACAGACTGGCCCAGCACTGGCATTTCCTCAGGGAAGAGGCTGCTGGTAAGGCTCTGATTTATCCTCAGATCCATATTATCCAGGGCAGCCCTTGGATGAGAAGCAGTTAAAAATTCCAGATCTCCCATTCCTACCACGCACTCCTTATAGCAGGCAGCAAGCAGGCTTTGCCAGCCATCAGTCAAAGACTCTAATCTTACAGACTTTTTTTGATACTGCATTTCCTTATTATTTCTCCCACCTTTTGGTTCCCAGTGCTGTTACAAACCCCCTCTTTACTTAGGCAGGGGGTTTGTGAAGGAAAATGTGATTCACTGCATGAAAAACTGTATCCTAGAGAGAAATTCTGTCTTGGAGAAATACTTTCTTCCCCTAACCAGGACAGCATGTGACGATGCTGAAAGGAAACCTCAGTAATTACACTGCACTGCAGGCTCTGGTTATGGGTTTTGGAGTTTTCCGATGCTGCAGCTGGACTGTGCCCTGTTCAGGCCCACACAAAGACTCTTGCACAAATATACAACCAATATGTTGACTTTCAGTAGTGTAAGGCAGGAAAATCTGCATTTCATCCTGCAGAGAACGAGCTGCTTTCCTTCTGCCCTGTGCTGTCTCTTCCTGCTGCTACAACACCACCTTCTTGCTTAACCCTGGCCCTCAGTGATTTACCCTTTGTGCTTACCCTGCTGCTTGCACCATCACAGGAAGCTGGTGGAGGTTTGATCATCTGCTCCAGCCCTGCTCACACGGGGCCACCCAGGGCTGGTTGCCCAGGACTGTGTCCAGATGGCTTTGGGTATCTCCAAGGATGGCAACTCCAACACCTCCCTGGACAACCTGTGCCAGTGCTTGGTCACCCCCACAGTGAGAAGGTGTTCCCTGCTCTCAGGCAGGGTTTGATGTGTTTCAGTTTGTGTCCCTTGTCCTTGTGTTGTGTAGAGCTGGGTGACACCGTAACTCTGCCTCAGTGAATGTGAACATTAGCAGACCTGTGTCATCTCTGCTCCTGTTCCCCCTCTTTAGGGACCACTCAGCAGCCCCTTTGCCTTTTGGGAGCTAAAGCCTTGGTTAGGGAGGTGCCTGTGCACTGATTCAGAGCCCTGACCTGCTCCTTGCTCCTTTTCTGGACTTGGTAGCAGAGAGCACTTAGTCTCCAGCTACACTCATGCCTGTGCTGAGCTCACAGTGGGAGCTCTGGGACAGCAGAACCCCAAACCTGGCAGTGTCCTGGTCTGCAGGGTCAGGGAACAGCCTAAGTGTGGAGCCCTGGGGCTCTGCAGGGTGAGTGTGCTGTGCACACACAGGGGATGGGTCAGGATCTCAGCTGATCCTCCATGTGACAGGAGGCCACAGGGCTTCCCAGCTGGATCGGGAGTTTGGGGCATTGGATAAACATGTTCAGAGCAATCCAAGCCCCACGTGGGCAGCTGATCTGCCTTCCTGGGTGAGGACAGAGTGCCCACCACCTTTGCCTCTGGCTCACCATTTTGCATTAGGAGTTGCTGCAAGAGTTTGTTGCCTTTGGTTCCAGTCATCCACACCTGGGCCTCAAACCAGGAATGCTCAGACTCCCCATTTACCATCTCAGCAAGCTAAATAGGAGGAGTGTTCCTGCACTGATGAGTGCTGCAGGTGACACAACAGCTCCCCTGGCAGGTGCTGGGGCTGGGAGCAGTGGAGGAGTTTGGGGGAAGCTGCAGAACCCAGGCCCAGCTCGGGACAGGGATAGGCTGTAGCTCCTCTCCCATCCACTGTGTTATTTAACATCTGACACTGGGGAAGTTCATGAAAACTCCACAGTTCTTCTAATCAATCCTGCTCACGATGTTTTCTGGTTTTAAGTAAAGTATTATAAAAGAGCACTGACTCATTGAGAGTTTCATTAAAAGTGTTTGTGAGTGAGATTTGGCAAGCAAATTAAAACCCACTGTGCATTTCTCCTTCCCTCACGTGAACCACCAGGCATTGAGCAGGAGCAAAGTGCTCCCGCAGCAGCGACAGAGTGTTTGTTTTAAATGTCACCACCAACCCCAGCTGAAGGTGACTTCCTTCCCACTGCAGCTCTGATGTGAAACACAGCCTGGTGATGTGAAACACAGACCAGTCCCGTGCACCAGCCCAGGAACAAGCCCTGGCTCAGGAACCACACTGGCTTCAGGCTCATCACAGCTCCAGTTCTGCAGGCAGGAGTGCTGGGCAGAGCCATGGCAGCAGCAGGACAGTGACAATGCCAGCAGTGCCACTTGCAGCAGGCTTGAGGGATGCTGCACATACCAGTGCTTGTGTGTGAGTTTAGGGATTGAGAGCTTTGTTCTACTGATAGGTTTTACTGGTTAATTCAACCTTTTAATCAGAACTTTAATAGATTTTGATTAGAGCAGAATAAAGATGTTGAGAGGAAAATCCAGCCCTTCCCCTCTGGTATGACTGCTGCTGAACACGCTGTGGCTGTCAGCAGCACAGGGACTTGCTGGGCTGGGGAACATGGGTCATTGAAATGGGATTCATTGGAAGCAGCCAGCTGGGAACATTGATGGTGAAATGCCCAGCTCTGGAAAGATTAGCAGGATGCTTTGTTCAGCACAGGGATTTGTCAGCAATGACGGCAGGGAGAGGATCCTCCACACCTTCCCATTGGGAATCCCCTGGGATTGGGTTTGGGAGTGGTTCCTCAGGGATGTCAGACCAGTGCCAAGGGATTCCAGTGGAGAACATCCAAGAGTTGCAGGTACAGGCTCAGCCCAGCACCCACAGCCCCACTCCCATCCCCATTCCCTGGGGACATACTGGATGTCACCATGCCTGCCCCATGCCCCACCAACAGGGTGCACACACCTCCCATCCCAAGAACCTGCTGCCTGGCATAAAATGGATGCTCACCCACCTGGATGCTCCCAAATCGTGGGTGCTTCTCTTTCTGGATGCCCACCTCAAATCTGGAGGAGGGCACTTGTATGCCCTCCCTGCCATGTACCCACTCACCTGGACACCTCTTAGACCTGGATGCCCTCAAATCCTGGGCTGCCGCCTCTTCTGGGAAGCCCCACACATCTGGATGTCCCCTATCTACGTGCCCCTCCCATGTGGATGCTGAGCACCCATCTGGATGCTGAGCTCCCATGTGGATGCTCAGCTCCCATCTGGATGCCCCCGTTCCCGGATGTCACCCGGGTGCCCCGCACACACGGCTGTTCCCGGTCCCGGTTCCCAACCCCGCCTGCCTCTCCCCGCCTCGGGCGCTCCCCCGCCCGACTCGCTATCCCATCATGCCCTGCTTTCCGCAAGGCACGCCGGGAGCTGTAGTCCGCAGCAATCCTCTGGCCCCGCCTCCTGCACTCTGAGGGGCGCGTCGGGGCGGGACGCTTCTGATTGACATGTGGCTAAGCCTATGGAAATGGCGGCTGTGCGGAGGAGGTGGGGTCAGCCCTGACTGACACACGGATCAGCCTATGGGAGTGGCAAGAGTGGCGCCGAGGCACCGCCTGGGCTCGGGCGGACGCGGCGGGTCCGTGAGGCGGGGGCGGCCCGGCCCGGCCCGGCTGAGGTGGGTGACGGGACCGGGGCTGGGGCTG
>VXBR01003170.1:7456-47057 GCA_013400215.1 Cisticola juncidis | reverse complement strand
GCCGCCCCGCCGATGAGAGGCAGGATGGGCACCCAGGGCAGCCCGGTGAAGAGCTACGATTACCTGCTCAAGTTCCTGCTGGTGGGCGACAGCGACGTGGGGAAGGGGGAGATCCTGGAGAGCCTGCAGGACGGCGCTTCCGAGTCCCCCTACGCCTACAGCAACGGTAAGGGGGGCTGGGGGGAGCCGGGCCGCAGGACCCCCGTCTCTGTCACAGCCCTGTCGCTGTCACCTCCCCCCGCCATTGCTGTCACCCGCATCCCGCGGGGACTCCCGAGGGCCGTACCCCAGCGCCGAGCTGGCGGGCAGGGAGGGGTTGTTTTGCTTTTTCCTTTGTGTTTTTTTTTTTTTCATTAACTGGGAGCGCAGCGCATGGCAGGCGGCTCAGAGGCCTCCTCAGCTCCTTGAAATGCCCCAAATCTGGAGGAGAATATGGTCAGAGGGGCTGGTGTCTGATGTAATCCCTGGATGCGCAGCCGGACCCTTCCCAAGCCGTCCCGCTCGCAGGGCAGGGCTGCCCTCCCTCTCCCCGGCTGCCACAAGCACTGAGCCGTCCCCAGAGGAAGCAGGGGCTGTAACAAAAGAACTGGAGCCTGATTCCCAGCCCGGAGTCGCTCTGGCTCGGTAGCTGTACCGGGAGCGGCCGGGTTGGCTGATCCATCTCCTGCCAGCGTCGAGATTCCTAATGGAGCCCGTGGCAGACCATTAACTACGGTATCACAAGACCGTAATTAAGAGCCAAGGAGTGTCGCTGTGCATTTCCTGCAGTTACAGTGTAGCACGGCCTGGCGGGGTGCGGGTCCTGCTGTGGGTTTCAATCTGTCATCCTTCCCCCTCTTCCGTGCACAATAACATCCCCAAGGGCTCAGACCCTGCATCATCACTGCAGCCCAGGGCAGGAGCAGGTGGTGCCGACTTTTGCCTGTATCAGGGATCCGGGGGAATCGGGAGCTCCTTGGTCCTTCACACTGGCCAAATTCGGAGTGTGCAGAGCAGTGTAGCTCCCACCACACTCGGTCCTTGGAGCCACCAGCAGCTCCCCAGGAGCTGATGCAAGTGCACACCTGCTCCACGGAGCTCTACGGGGAGGTGGTGACTCAGGAGTGGAGCTGCCTGTGAAATGAGAGCAGCGCTTCAGGAAGGAGAAGGCTTTGGTATCGTTCATCTCCTCGGGTGTCTGGCTGGGCTGGTGTGGTTTGCCTTCGAGGAGGTGCTGGGCACTTCAGAGCTTCCCTGGAGAGAGTTTGTGTTTCTGGAGAGCCTGGCTCACCTGGGAGCGGTGGAACTACTCCATGGGGTTGGTGTTTACTGTGCACGGTGTAACAGGGTGGCTGTTTTATAGGTGAAGTGTTTAGGTTAATATTGTCTCCTGATTGAAGTGGGTTTGAAGCAGACAAGATAGGAATAAGGAGTGACTTAAGTGGGGTCTTTGGTATAAGCATGACAACAAACAACAAGAGATTTTGGCTATGGCTATAGACCTTTTGTCTCAGAACCCACTCCTCTGTAGCAACTAAATACCAGCATCTTTTTGTTGGTAAAAGAAATCTCAGTGAATAAATTCAGAACCTTCCCTTGTCCTCCATGGGTAATTGAGCCCATTCCTAATTAGAGAATTAGGTCACACACTATTGTTTCACAGTAATATATGCTCTGATAGTCTCTGCTTCTGTTGATTCTGGGAAGCGATGCACCTTTAGGATAATCAGCTGGAGTAGCTTTGATATCCAAGTGAATTTGATCCTGCTGATGCTGCTGACAGCCTTGGCAGTGGAACTCCCTGTGTCTCTGGCACAGCTGGGACGTGCTGACAGGGCATGCTGCTCCCCTGTCCTGACAGAGACCATCCCCTGAGCAAAGGCTCTTGGATTTTGGGAGCAGCTGGAGCTTGGCATCCTCTTTGACACGTACATACATTAGCCATCCCAAAACAGCAATGCCAGAATGTTATGTGAAGGTTGTGCTTGTAAATCTGCTTGTAAGCACGTTGTCCTCGTCCTCATCCCCTCCCAGATCCCACATCCCAATTTTAAAATGAGTGTTGTGTCATCTACCACTATTTTGGTCAGTGCAGAAGGCACAACTTGCCTGTGCCGATGTGCTCTGGGCTGCTCTTGTGATGGGGACATCTCATGTGAAGCTCAGGTTCCTGACCTTGGCAGGGAGGGGAGAGAGCATTTGCCTTCTCTGTCTGGTTGGAGTCTGCTGCTTTTACTCTGTTGTGTGGAAAGAGTTGTAAGCAGCCAGGTTTTTTGTGGTGCAGCATGGAATGGATTGTCTTTCCAGCTTGGGAAAGGCACACCCTTAGAAGTGAAGCTCTGTAAATGTAGCTCTGTATTTTAGCTGCTCTTACTCAGCCTATTAGAAAAGGGATTGAGGGATTCCTCTCTACTTGGTGGGCATCTGGGTGTTGGATCTCACACAACTGAGAGCTGACAAGTCCTTTTTATGTTGGCTTTTAGGTGCTGTAAGCAGCCTCTGCCTGCCTGATCCAGTATCTGAGAGCCTTGGATGCAGTGGGAGCTGTATCTGTCATACAGCACCACAGGTGCTTCTGTCCATCCTTTTTCAGGACAGAAATGTCACTTCTCAGGACAGCCTTGGAGCTTGGCACCTCGTTCTAAATCAGGCACATCTTAAATTAGCCCTTGCATTTCCTGTGGTGCATAGCAAGGCCTCAGCAATGTCCTTTCTTTAAATTGCTGGCAAAATAAACCTGCTCTGTGGGAGCAGAGGTGGTTGTTACTCCTGGTGCAGGAGAAGATGTGAGCAATACCCTGGCCATTGCTGCACCAAGCTGTGAGGGGACTGAGTATGGGACTTCTAGTGACATAAAGGTGGCATTTTGAGGAGGAATTTGACATCCAGTTGTCATTTGTGTGTTCCTTATTAGGTTCATGCTGGAACTATGAAGTGTATCAGTCTCCAGGAGCATCGGCCAAGCACACTCCCTGTGAAGAACAGGGAGTGTTGTTTTTGTCCTGTGGCTGGGTTATTGTAACTGATTTGGACTTGGCTTTTGCTTTTTCTTGGCCATCCACAGAAGACCCTGAATTAAGCCTTCCTACTATTGTTTTGACAGAGAGAACATTAATGTTCTTCTGGGCTTTCAGTGTTGTCCTTCTTCCCAGCTTTCACCCTCCCTTTCCCAAATCTGTAGTTGTGGAGGCAAGATGCTGTTCTTAGAGCCTCACTGCTGCTCTGGACAGCTGGAGGATCTCACCTGGGAACCAAAAATTCTGCATTTTTCCCTGAAAAATGGGACAGCCCTCTGCTGTCAGCACTGATTCCTTCTCCCCAGGTGCAGGGAGGGGTTGCTCTGCCCCCTGTGCCATGAGCCACGGGGTTACACCAGTCTCGGAATGAAACTCTGCTTTACTTGTGGATATGAGTCCACTACACAGATCACTTGGGTCTTTAAACAGTCACTTGGGGTCTGTCCTTATCCATCCCCACGTACTGAAGCAGGACAGAAATGTCTGTGGTCACAGGGTGGTTTGGGACATGAGATGTGGTGGAGCTGCACATGAAAGCAGGAGTGGTATGCATGCTGTGCATTAGGGGCACGAGGCAGCTCTCACCTGAGGGACCCGTGGCTTTGTCAGCACCGTGTCACATCACCCTCAGACAGGTGGTTGTTCCGGTGCTGAAATGATCTCACCCAGCAGGTTTGTTGGCTTGCCCCGGCTGAGTCAGGGCAGCGCTCTGTGCTCGGCAGGCACGAGGGCCGGCGCTGCCGTATGAGGCAGTGCTGGTGCCCCAGGAACAGGGCAGGGCTGGGCTCACCACGCAGACCTGAGGGTGATGTGCTCCCTTCTCACATGATGGAGGGCTTTTTCTGCGGCTGCCTTCCCCCTCACCTGCTGCTGTTCCCACAGGAAAGCAGAAATGTGTGTTAGGGAGAGAGTAGAGCATGTTTTGGAGCAGATGGCTTTGACTGGAAAGGGGGTGGATTTTTATTTTTATTTTCCCTGTCCTCAGCTTGTATTAAGAAAGTGATGAGGATGCAGCCGATGTCCTCACTCTGATCTTGCAATGAGCACACAAAAGCTAAAATGAGAGCCCAGCCCTGCCCTGCAGAGTTGGTGCTGACACCAGCCCTGATGCACTGAGCCCCAGAACCTCCTTTCACCCCTGTCTTTTGGCTGGGTTTCAGTATCTTGATTCAAGTACCATCCTTAGGTGCTCTGTTCCCAGTGTTATCCAGACCCAAGGCACTGTCATAGAAAGGGCACCTGAAGTGCTCAATGCAGTAGCTACTGACAGATTTTATGGTTCAGGTGAAAACTGGATCTTTCCCAAGAGCTCTTCCCCTATAGCACAAGTGCAGGAATTCAGCTCCTGGGCAGCAGCAGCAGCAAGCCCACCAGAGCTAGGGTTCCATGTCAGGAGCAAGGGCTCGGGCAGTGCAGCTTCCTGTCCTTTCCCTGGCCAGGAAGAACAGGAGAGGCAGCTGAAGGCACTGCCCAGCCCTTGGAGGTGGTCAGTTCCCTCCGGCTGCCACTGTTTGCATGGGGACTGCTGTTAATTACCAGGTTTTTTATTTGAGTGATCCACAGCTTTGGATGTCTTTTCCCTCTGGTTGTTTCTGTGCATCTGTCTGAATCTGGAGATCCCTAAGATGTCTCTTTCAAGTCTCCCTTTACAGCAGTTCCTCTCCCAGTATGTCCCTATGACCCCTCAGGCACCAGTGTGCAACCAGAAACTCCCCTGGGAGTCCCATGCCAACCAGGAGATAACCTGTCCCACAGCAGCATGCACAAGCAGGGAATGGAGATGCACTTTGTGTCATTCTCCTTGCTGCCATGGAGGGCATGGGAAGGGATGTTTCCCAGTGCTTCTGCTGGTTGCCTGCTGAGTTTCCAAGACTGACCATGGAGATGTCTCTTGCTTCTGATCTGCAGCCTCCATGGTGCTGCAGTGTTTGGCTGGAGGTCCTGCTGCACTGGTTCACTTTTCACAACATTAGAAATTGCATAGTGATCAGCTCTGCTCTAAACTTAAAATCATGTAAGTACAGGACCTCTCTTGATACTGGCTCACCCTCCTGAGCAGACAAAAATTGCTGGGTGACCCCATGTGCAGTAAAACCTCAGACAGGGTCAGCACTGATGTAATGGCATCTTCTGGGCATAGACATGAGGGCTACAGGTGTTGAGCCCAGGTTTCACATGGCACCTGAGTCCTCATCCTGGTGCTGCTGCACTGTCAGGGCTCTCTTTGGCAGCAGGGAGGAAAGCCTTGGTTCTGGTGCTGCTTTGCTGCCTCCTGCTCCTCACCTGGCCCGGTGCCACCCGGCGTGTCCTGCTCTGCCAGAGCAGCACTGTCCCTGTCAATGGCAGACACGAGCTGGTCAGGCTGCCCCGCTGCTTCAGCTCTGCACAGCAATGGAAACTGCTGTTGTTTTCTGGCAGGACTGTATTCTTTGGAATAATGCTTGGAATAATGTTTCAGTTCGAGGCTTTAGTGCTCTGATGCAAGGAGGATTGAGGCAAAGTGTTCCAAGTGCAGCTCAGCCATCACGTTCCTGTGGTGGCTGCACAACTGCTGTGTGGGAAATGTTTGAGCTGGACTGTGCTGGTCGTGCTGCTGGAAACCTCTTTGGATGGCTTGCAGAGTGGTTGTTGCAGCAATTCCTGCTGTCTGCCAGCACTTACATCAATGTCCTTCAGAGATGTTCATTTCCCTGTCATCAGAGATGCAAAGCTGACCTCATCAGAGCAGACAACTCAGGAACAGCTCCAGCATCTCTTATTTCCCCATTGTTTACTACATAACCTTTGTGTGAAAAGTAGTTCCAAAGATACAGTGCTGAACCTCCAGCTCTGCTTGTTGTGGGACTAACCAGCTGTTGTTTAAACTTAAATCCCAAAACAAAGCCAACAAACAAAAAAAATCCCCATCAAGCCAAAACCCAACCCCCAATCCGAGTGCCTTGCAGTTTGGTGTGTCTTTCTAGTCAGGATTAGAGGTGCTCAACAGTGTAGGTTGTTACATGTGCAGAATTTTTGAGGAGGGTTGTGTTTTTGTTGGTGTTTTATAAAGCTGGGACCTACTCCGCAAAATTCTGGATTGCACTGCAGAGTTCTCACCACCTCTAATCCCTCTATAAAAGCTGTGCTTTTATGGCTGTTAACGTGTTCCAGAGCCCTGAGTGCACAAAGGTGATGTGAGCCGAGCAGTACAAAGCCGAAATGGGTGGAATGTTCTTCTAATAACTGGGGTTAAAAGTTTCTGTGTTTTTTGTTTGTAAAAAGCAGGCAGGTTTTGGTCTCTCCAGATTCCACTCCAACATTGTCCACTCCTCTCCCGGTGTGGGGGTTTTGGTTGGTTTAGTATTTAAGCTGCATAGAAAAGATCATGGAAATTAGTCTCCTCCTCCTTCAGCTTTTGTTTCCAGCTGTTCCTTGGCATGTTTTCCTCTGCAGCCTTGCTCTCGGAACAGCAGAGCATCTTTCCATTGCACTTGAGAATAGCTATGCTCTGAGCTGAGGCTTTGAGCTGTGGTTCTATAACCTTGCGGGTTAAAATCTGGTTTTCTTTCCCTTTGCCCCTTGCTGTCCCCTGGCACTCCAGCTTGAGCTCTACAGGATGTCATATCAATTCCTGTGTGATTGCAAGCACTGGAGGAGGAAGGAAGTTCCAGTGGAAAACCAGCGGCTTTGTTTTGCTAAAGGCTTTGCTGTAAGGTGAGACTCACCTGAAAGAAAATTACCCTGGGGTGCAGAGGGTGGTGGCTTAAGGCAAGAAACCTCCATCAGAGTCTCTCTGCTTCTGCAAAAGCTGTAGTAAATAGTGAGGTTGCAACATAGCTCGGACATTGTTTGTTCCTCAGAGATTGTTTGTTCCTATAGAGCTTCTATTTGCTGAAAGTATTTTTACATAGCCACAGCTTTTTAGATTTTCTTCCTCTTTTCTACTTCACTTCATTTCCACTGGCCCATTCTAGACATTATTAGATCATTTTAAAACTTTGACACCTGTTCTCCTATAACAGCTGAAATTCTTGATGTCCTGGGTGTTCTGTGCAGTATCAGGCACTGAACTGGGACAAAAGTCCTTGTACAATTCAAACATAGTATTTGCTGCTTAAACTATCAGTGGTTAAGGAGGAGACAGGCAGAAAGGAGACACTGAATGGCTGTACTTAAATGACAGTTTAACAGAAGGTGCTGAGCATCTTTGGGGTAACCTTTTAAATAAAATGTAGAGTTTTAAGAAAATTCTTTTTTAGTGATTTTAACTTGTTTCCAGCCCAGCTGCTGAGTTCCTGGGCCCATTTGGGGGTTTTACTGTACCATTTCCCTCTCTGCAAGTAATTGCCCCTGCTCAGTCCTGGACCTGCAGAAATTACCCTGCCTTGTTTCTTTGGTACCAGCTGTAACAGAACCTGTACCAGGCCTTTTGCCCATGATTCTGGAGTGGAGGCTGAGCAGAGACAGAACTAGATGGAAGAAACCAAATCAAACAATGAACAAAGAAAATGCAACAACCCACCCTCTTACCCCATTTTGCCCGTAGTTCATTTAATCTTAAATCCTCTCTTGTCCCAAGAGACTTTGGGAGACTTTTACATTGTCAAACTGCTTAAGTAACTTGGTGGTAAAACCCGTGCAGGAAACTGCAGGCCTGTGCTGTGGCACAAGGAGATCAAACTCTGCAGGGTAGATCTTACCTGTGCTGCTCACCCTGCCAACAAATGTGTTTGCTGTGGAACACCTCTGTGGGTTGAGACACACTTGTGTTCTTGTAGGGTTCACCTGTATTTAAAAGGCTGAAATTCAATACTTTCTTCTATTTTAAATGTGTCAAATGCTGGCTTTTCCTGGTGGCAACAAAAGTGCTCCAGAGAGGCTACCAGGGTAGCTGGAGTGAGATCTTCGTCCTGTAGGTCAGGAGGGGATGTAGGAGGCTCTAGTTTGGGCTTTGAAAATCTGTTTTCAGGTTGGTGAGAGCTGCTATGAGGCAGCAGAGTTTGTACAGGTGGGTAGTGAGGTGCTTGCTGTGCCAACAGGGCCAGTCCATCCTTCAAGGACAGGTAGGGAGAACTGAGCACACCTGCCATGCACTGTAAGTCAGGTCCCTGGAGATTTGCTGTCCTTGGAAGCAGCACATGGAAAGGTGAAACCAATGTTAGCAGCCATCCTGGTGCTTCCAACATGGAGCAGCCCTTTCCTGGCACTGGGCTTTGTAGTTGGTGCAGCGAGACCAAACTTTCGAGCCAGAGAAATTCCTGGGGAGTGGAATCTCTGTGGCTGTTTGGGAACTCTGCAAGTGTCTGCTAAACCTGTCTGCACCCAGCTGAAGAGCTGCAGCTCTCTCTGGGTGTTGGGGTGTGGAGCATTGGTCTGGAGATGCTGTTTTGTTGCTGGCCAAACCTGGAGATGCCAGCTGGGGTGTGGATGGGGATCCCAGGGGTCAGAGCCAGGCTCTGCAGGATCCCTGAGCAGGTGTGCACCTGAGCCTGGCGTGCACCTGGCATGGTGTGGGGATGCCACGAGGGTCTGATACTGCAGACCAGCATTTCCCTGTACAGTGTCCACAGAAATGGAACTATGGAGGGATAGGATATTCAAAGTATTTTGGACAAAAGACTTGGATTTTTTTTGAGTGTTGGGGATTTTTTTTGTCTCCAAGCATATCTTGATGTTTGTACGGTCATCCAGCAACAATGCAGACTGTTATGGTGCCCTCTGATTTCCCTCACAGGCTGCCTTTGTTTCTGCGTGCAGCTGTGTAGTTTTTATGGAGATCTGAACTGCAAGGCATGAAGAAACTCTTTTGTTTGTTGTCGCTTCTGTGCATAAAATCATTCTTGATTTTCTTCTAAAGCACAAATCCACTTCACATTGCTGATTCTGGACTGACTTTGGACTGTTTCTGGGATTTCCCGGGTGTCCGCTGAAATTGTTGGAGCTTTAGGAACAGATTTGCTCCTGGCTTCCAATGCCGTTTTCTGATGCAATTGTCCCCCTGAAGTGCGCCCAGAACAGAGTTCTTCTGTGTGAGGACCATAAAGCTGCTGAAACGCTGTTGGGCTTGGAGCAGGCACTGGACAAGGGAAATCTGCAAATCCAGGCTTCTTAGAGGTCTCCAAATCAGTGTTTTCCTTTTGGCTGTTTACAAAACCAAACAAACAATTATTTGCTGGAGATCCCCACCTACAAGCCCTCTCAGCTGGAGATGAAGATGCCTGGGAACTGATGTGAGCAGACTTCCTGTGAAAGGCTTCCAGGCTAAATGGAAATCCCTCTCAGCTGAAATGAGGCGTCTGTGAATGGAAGATAGAGTATGTTTTTCAGGATAAAATCTACAAATCTGGTAACTACAGATAATTGAACGGCGTTTGTTCTCTTTCTGTTTGAACATGTGTGTCAGTACAAGGTGCTTGGCAGCTCGTTGGATTTCTCACTGAGCTGCCAAGCCCGCTGCAGCTCCCTGGGGCTGGCAGAACTCACGGAGCCGTGGGCTCTGCATGGGGCTCCCCTCCTGCCCAGAGCAGCTCCCACTCATCTGCTGCACACCGAAACAATGGGAAGCTCTTGTTGCCTCCCAGGGAGCGGTGCAGCGAGGGTGGATTGTGTGAGAGGTGCTGTGAGCATCAGGGGATGAAGGCAGGGGCAGGGGTGGGAGCGGTGCTGTTCTCCTGCTTGCCCAGTGGCAGCTGAGACCTCTTGATCCTGTTCCCAAAGCTCAGCTACAGCGCAGGGCAGGATCACAGAGGTAAAATCACATGCTTGCTGACCTTCAGTCCCAGCTCTGCAGGCAGGAACTGGGCTGTTTGCAGTGGTGCTGTTGGGGAACTTCTATCATCCTGCTCAAAACTGAGTAGTGATACTGTGAGGTAAACTGACACTGAAAGGCACAGACCTGGGACGAGTCCACCTGTGTTGGTTGACCCCTGTTGTTGGTGATGACAATTTGTTTCTCTCTCTAATGAGTAGGTAATTGAATGTGTGACTCAAAGGGATGAGCTCATGTGTTGTTTGGAAGGGATTTTTCCCATGGCTCACAGCTCTGAGCTGACTAGTTAAATTGCTGCTGTTAATGTGCTGCTGTACACACTTTTTAAGGTTGGGTGACTTCATCAGTTATTATTTGAATAGCTTGAATTCTCTTTTTTCATCTGTTATGTTGATGTCCTCATACCACATTCTTTCTGAACAATTTAGTATCACTTGCAGATGACAGAGACAGTAACTACTCTTCTAAGTGCATAGTAGGACTTGGGGTAGAAGATAATGCACTTGTAGTATCTTCTTATAGATGTTGCTGTCTGTTTTTAAAGTGCTCATGAAATGAGAAGATCTCAAACCTGCATCTGTGGGTGCTGGCCCCAGCAGCTGCCTTGTGCCTGGGAGTGGGTTTGGTGTTGGATTAGTACATTTGGTTAAACCTGTTTGCTCTGAACATGCTTTCAGCAGCTCCTGGCCACCTGTGATTCCCATGCCCGTCTGCCTCGTTTGACTAGAAATGAAGCAATAAGTCTTCCTCTATCAGCTTTTGCCCACAAACAATTCTGGCAGCTTAATTCTGCCCTTTTACTCACAGGCTGCTGAAATCTTGTAAAAAACCCAAAACAACAAAACCCCAAAATAAGACATTTTAAGCCACATTTACAATGTATCCTGGCTGTGTATTCTACTCTTGGAGCAACTTGGTCACTGGCCTCAGTTGCTGTAGGTGACATTTCATGACCATCGCCACCACAAGCAATTCTTAAACAAAAAGGTGCAGGATGCTGGGTGTGGTGAGAGGGAGCAGTGAACCTGGTGTTGGGCGTGTAGTCTCTGTTGTCTTGTGGAATATGGTTCTGCCAGAAAATGAGTCCCAGAGGTCACTCTCCCATTCTGGTGTGTGGGAAAGCCTGTGGACAAGCTGGTGAGTTTGTATGGCCCTGGCTGTGGAGCTGCTCTGGAGTTGCTCTGTCACTCCCAGCCTCACTTGTGTAACGCTCCCAGTACACCCCCAAGGCTGGGCACTGGAGAGGCTGTGCTGGGAGCTGCCTGTGGGTGACACCCTGTGGCTGGGGGGCTGTTCCACCCTGAAATAACCTCACCAGGAGGGGGCTGGTTCAGGGCTGCTCCGAGCTCCTCTGCCAATGTCTGTGCTGTCCAGATCCCTGCTGTGAGCCTCATGTGTGAATGTGGTTTGCTTGTGGAGGTGGTCTGGGGTCTTTGCCTTGGTTTTAGGGTGCTGTTTTTGCATGCTGAGGACTGGAAGAGTGGGAGTGACAATCTTATTCCATAGCTGATCTGCCAGCAGATCTGGAGCTATTATTCTCATCTTTTGGCCTCAATTTTGTGACCTCTCAGCACTTCTCCTCTGTCCTTCATTCTCTTGGGCTTGTTGAGGATGGGACTTAGCTGCATGTTGCTGCTTCTGCCTTTTTGTCATACTCAGCAGGGGTGGGGGTGTCTGGCCACTGGCTGCTCTCCCCACAGTGGTTCCAGCTTTCAGGAGGATCTGGGCAGCCTCAGTGGTGCCTGCACACACAGGGGCGGGGCTTTCTATGCCCCAGCCACGTCAGTCATGACTTGGAAAGGCATGGATCATCTTGGGAAAGGACTAGTAACATCCTGGAAATATTTGGTAATATCTGTGACACCCAGGGACGAGGTAGAATAAACAAGTTGCCTTTGGACACTGCTTGGGTATTGCTGGCATTTGGGATAAATGAATTTCTGTGCTAATTGCCTTAGGCTGGACTTAGCAGAGCACAGAAGGGCTCCAGTAACAACACAGGTGGAGAGGCAACCTTTGCACTGTGTGCAGCACAGATTGGTTTTTGCTGTTTTAATCCAGCAGGAAGGTTGGCACAGGCCCTTTGAAGGGAGAGGGAGGGACCGTTCAGCAGCTCAAGTCTTGCATACACACCAATGAGAGGTAGCTTATGTGACAGAAAACATGCTGGCATGTCCCCAAAGATGTGCCAGGAGACTGTGGCAGGGGGAGCCTGAGTGACACCCAGCCAGGTTCTGCCAGCCCTGCAAGAGGGCTCAGAGGAGGGGACACCCTAGCCAGACCCCACATGGAGAACCTGGCTGGAAGGGACAGGGCTCTCATGCATAGTTTATGTTCTCACAAAAATTCACAATTATTGTGGTGTTCTTGGCATCCACAGTGTTGTCTAAACTGTTGATAAGGTTTAAAACCAAATTTACCCATCTCTGCGTAGTTATGGTTCCTGGAGTCCTGGCTGCTGAGAAGCTTCACCACAGATTCATCCTTGATGTTTTCCTTTTGCAAACACACAGTAAAGGATTTGCAGTCCATTGACCCTCTCTAAAGTGTTCCTAGATGCTTATCTACCTTTGTGGCAATGAGAACATTTAAGCCCAGCTGCACAGTGGGTGATTGCTGCTTTGATCCTTCCCTGTGTAGTAAGGAAGGATTGTCACAACACAGGTTGAATTCCTGGCTGGATCCTCCTGGTGCTGGCCTGTTTTATAATCATGGCACATCTTTGAATCTGTCAGCTCCTTGCTCACAGAGCTCTGCATCTCTCTCTCCCAGGGCTCCTCACTGGTGCCACACATCACGACCAGCCCTTCACAGCTGGTTACTCAAGTTCACTGTGAAATCTCAGTAAGTTAAATATTTGGTGTGTATTCTCTGTGTTTTCATTCCAGCCCTGTGCTCTCCCCTCTTCCCAGTGGCCAATGTGGCACTAAACTTACAAACCTTTAGGGACATCTTTTAAGAGCCTGAGACCTGCACTCGGCAGAGCTGATGACCTGTGAGCAAACAGAGGAGGCTGCAGGTTCCTGCAGGTTTGGGGGAAAATCCAACATTTTCAGTTAGACATTTGTGGTGTGGTGGCTTCAGCTGCACTAATGACAATCACAAATCAAAGTCCATCACCAGGCTGGCTGCCTGAGGCATTGTGGTAACACAGTGAGTCTTTCTGGTGGCTTCTGAGCCTGTCCTAAAATTTCCTAGCCGAGCAGAGCATTTCTGTAGGGCTGCAACAGACCAGGCACAGCTCACCCTCGGCCTTCTTCTGAGTGCTCAGATGCTGTCAGAGTTGCAGAATGCAGCCACTCTGACTTAATTATGTCTGTAGATAAAGGAACAATCCACTGAATTGCAGCATTAGTCAGGTAACAAAAGTCCACTCAATTTATCTTATTTCTTACTTATATGATGCAGTGAGCAAAGGACTGGCCTTGGTTCATCATCACTGTACACTTCCAGTTTTACCTGTTGACCTTATGTATCACTCTGCAGGCAGGTTGGTTATCTGCTTTTAAATTATACATAAATGAAACCAAATTTAATTTTTAAAAGAAGGAAAAAAATTTAGTTTGCATTAAATAGCATGTGTCTGTAAGCTGGGGGAACTGAGTTTTAATGAAGTTAAAATAATGTGCACTGGGGTTTTTGTTTTTTTTTTTTGTGGGTGGACTAACAGCGAGGTGGATTCTGAACTCCCACAAGCAGAAACATTCATGTAAGAAATGATGTGGCAAAAGCATCTTTGGCCAATCTGACTCATGCAAACTGGAAATGACTGCAGGTGACAAGGAGTCTCTCTCGGAAGGAAAGCAAGCTTGTCTTAAAACTGTATCAGTGTTTCACTTGTACTTGAGTACATTGATTTATTTTTACTACTTTTAAATTTTCTTTTCCTTTGGAAAGAGATTTTTGAGCATCACCTGGAATGTCTTCTGTCCCAGATTTGTGAATAAATTATGTTCTTCTTAGAGACACTGCAGATGCAAACTGGAGATGGTGCTGGCAGTTTTTGGGGAAATTCTCAGGAAAACCTGTTGGTGGCTTGGTTAATGTGGGATGAGTCCTTCATCCCTGTCATGGGGTGAATCCTGGTTATACCTTTGTGATGTCTGTGTAGGCACAGGAATTGTTAGCTGGGTCTTGGGTCATTAGAGCCTCCCTGGAGGAGGACAATAACCTAAAATGTGGTATTGGCTCTGGCATTACCCTCAGAGCTGGAATCGCACTCCCCTGCAGTGTGCAGAGGGGGTCACCTTGGAAAGCTAAAGGAGGAGAGAGGCACCCACTGCTCTTAGGGTTTGCTCAAACCTGCCTTTTTAAGGGGAGGTGCCCTTCTGGCCCCCCCCGGGTGTTAGGGCAGAGTCCTCTGGTGAGTCTGCAACTGCAAACTTGTCTCCTTTTCTCTGAAACAAAGACCCACACAAAACTCAGAGGCCACCGTGTTTCAGTAGTAAATATTTATAGAGCTTTGTTCACTTGAGCTATTTAAAGCAATTTTCCTGAGAGATCAACGTCTTTAAAGGGAGAGCATGAAATGCACATCTCCCTTGTGTTGTTTCTCCCTTTTCCAGTGTCACTTCCAGATCCATGTACCTTCTTGTCTGCTGCCCTCTCCTTTGTGTTTTTGCTGCTCATGCAGGTGCAGGGCAGAGGCTTGGCAGAGTGGACATACACCTGTGTCCAAGCCATGAATTCCCAGGGGTAAAGGGAACAACCTGATACAAAGTAGTATCAAGTCCTGGGAAAAAGTTACCATTTCTCTTGGAGCGATTTTACTTTTCCTATTCATGTCAATTGTCATTTAAGTAATTTCAGGTTGGGTGTGGAGTTTTCAGGTGATACTGATGTGAAGGGTGTTGTGCTCAGGATGAGTAGTTTGGAAGATATCAAAGTTTCCTATAACACATCCTATGGATTCCCATGGGAAAATTACTTGCTTTCTTAGGTTTTCCTTATAGCAACTGGCAAAAGAAAGAAAGAAAGATTTGGGATTCCCTGGAGCCATGCCCAGGAGCATGAAACCCAGCTCTGTGGAGGAGACTCGGGTGTTTGACCTCAGGCTTGGTACAGCAGATCCCTCTGCACTGTGCCCTGTGCCAGGTCGGCTCTCAGCTCCAGGAATGAGGCTGGGATGTCATCAGCGTAAGCAGGAGTCTAAAGCAGGGCTGGAAAAATAACACAGGAGTCGGTCGGCCTGAATGCTAAATCCGAGAGAACAGCCCAGACTTGTTCTCTGAGCCTCATTTGCTTTGTTGCATCATGCTAATATTGGTCCAGAAAGAGATCAGTTGATACAAAATAGGCTTTAGAGAAGAGTGTTTTCCCCCCAGCAGCGCCGCATGGGGCCGGGCAGGGCCGGTTCTCTGAGCTGAGTGTGCTGCAGGAACATCCCAGTGGTGGGGTTGGCCTGTCCCTGTCAGGGGAGTGGGATTGGAGCCACCCTGACAGAGCAGAAATAAACCACTCTTGGCTGGAAGCAGAGGTGATGCTCAGCAAGGGGAAACCCTGTCACCTGCAGAAATGAAGTTCTGAAAACTTCCCCTGTGTCTGAGCTGCCTGAAAGGTAAAGGCAGAGGGGCAGCCCTGGTTTGGCCATGGCCATGCATTGCCACGCTGCCATAGCCTCAGTGCAGAGGTGGCATCTAGTGGCTGCTGTGACCCTCTGTCCCCAGATCCCTGGGACAGTGGGGGAGCCAAGGCTGGGCTTAGGCCTGGGAAGGAGAGCCCGACTGCTCTGCTTCCCTGGAGCTGTAACTGTGGGAGAGCATTGGGCTGCAGCTCAGGACATGGTTGTGTTACTGGGACTGGAATATACGGGGCCAGTACTGGTGGTCACCACCATGGTGAGTCCCATGATTTTGAGGGCATCTCTAATTGATGCAGATTTTGTGGCACCAGTGAGCCATGGGAGAGCTTTACTTGTGAACTGCAGCCTACCCAGTGCCAACCAGCTAAAATAACAGACCAAAACCAGGGAGTGCCTTTGAGTTGTCCTATTGCACTGAGTGTTTATGGAAAAGGGAAGCTGAAAATTTCTCCAAAACATTGAAGGTTTTTGTCCTTCATTAATGAGCTTGTACTCAGAGTTTGCTCCAGAATATTTTGTAAATTCACTCCTAGTGTCAGTTTGGGAGTTTGCAAGTTAAAAAGTGCAGCACTTTCCTCAGCCCATTACCAGATACCAGCTTGCTTTTAGCTGGAATGTGTGTGACCTCCTTAGGCCAGTGTATGTAACACCCAGAGACTGGTGTCCCTCTGGATTAAAGTAGGTGGTGTAGTTTCAGGTGAACATAGATTATATAAAGCATTTCTCTGGTGACCAAGTCATGAGTTTTGAGGACAGGGAGCCCATGTTCCTCTGGGGATGTAGGCTGGGCAGTTAGTGGGCAAGGAGCATAATGAAGGCATCTATGTATTTGACATTTCCATTAACAAGTTTCTTTCTCTTCCAGTTGAGCTGAACCTCTCTCACTTTTAAAAGCTGTAGTCAAGTAATTTGTTTCAGTTCAGTACTGGCACTTTTGGAAGTATGTGGCCTCTGTGCCCTGAAAACTGTCCCTGTCCCCCCTCCGTGGTGCAACTGCTCTGCCCGTGCATCGCTGGCACTGAGTGATTGGGATTCACTGCTGGCAGCTCTTGTGCCTAAGGAGGGGGCAGAGTCTCTGGGGATGTTGCATCTGAAACAGAGCAGTGGGCTTAATTTTCCACTTCCACATCCTATCAGATCCTGGTTCAGGAACTGGTGCGGGAAGATGTCTGGATGCTCCCTTCTGGTGGCAGAGCAGCCTTACTCCCACTACTCCTCACCACTCCTGGGGATGAGGGAGATTTATAATCTGCCTGAAAATAAATACAGATCATTCACTTGTCTCTGGAGGAAGATAAAATGTAAACTGCCTATTTTCTGTGATACAGCACTGGAAATAGTTAGAATTTAAGATAATTATCTTTATTGCTTTTTATAGCACCCTATGAAGGCTGAAATCTAATTTGTTTTTCACTAACAGGGAACTCCTGTGGATGACTCAGAAAAATCCATTTGCTTTATTGACAAACTTGTCTGTTTGGTTGTCAGGGCAGTGTTCTCCTTGCAGTAAAAGGGAAATGCAGGTCATAACACAACAGTGTGAGGTTTTAATAGAGATTCAAAGTTTGATATCTGTTGGCAAGAAGAAAAAGTTGATGTAATTAGAGTGAAGTGACTCTGCTTTATTAAAAGGTTGTAAATTAGTTGATGCTTCAGTGGGTGTGCAGTAATGGTGCTCTGTGCTTTGTTTATGCAACTTCACCACACTTGAAGCTTATTAACGAGAGCTTGCAGGGAAGGAGGTGGAAGATGCAGTTGTGCCTCTTGCCCTCTGCCTGGGGCTGCAGGGAATGCTGTCTTCAGTGTGATTTGGGCCTGTTGATTGCAAGGGGAGTTTTTTTAAACTTCTCAGTCTGACTGTAAGACAGGCTCCCAGTTTTAACAAAGTTCTTGCGTATCTGAGGGTAGTGGACATCCTTTGTGTGAGTGAGTTGTGTGCCAGCACAGCTGGCTGTTGTGTTTTGGGGTTTCTGCTGCTCCAGTGCTGTGGCTCTATGAGAAGCAAAAGCAAATGTCTCTGTGCTACTTCTCAGCCCTTCACAAGGGGGGAGTGTCCTGCCTTACCTGGCCCTCTGTGATCCACACCCCAGAGCTGCTCAGAAGAAGAGACATCAATCTTTCAACAGGCTTCCTGTAACATCTCCCAAAATGTCCCGTGGCTGCAGGCAGTGGTGTTTGAGAGATGCTGGGACTGCCTGCTGATGTAGCAGAGATGTATCTAAATTGTTTCTGTCTGTGGCTCACCCCGCAAAAGTCTCATTTATCAATGCCATATGGGATAATGCTACAAATCACTGAATCTCAGAGAATCATGGAGTGACTTCGGTTAGAAAGAGCCCTAACGTCACATTGTTCCATCCCCTGTGCCATGGTCAAGGACACCTTCCTAAGTTGCTCCAAGCCCCATCCAACCTCTCCTACAGCTCACGTTCTAAGAGGTTTAAAACCACAGTGAAGGAGTCAGAAGCAATGTGGGGGTTAATGATGTTTTCAGGGAGGAGGGATAGATCTCCATGAGAGCAGTCTTTGCCATGGAGCAGAAGTCTGTTCCTGTCAGGTCTCTGTAGCTCTCCTCAAAGAGGCAGCAGAGCAAGGAGGAGAAAACATCCCTGTAAGAAACATGAAATGAAAGCTCCGTGTGGGCAGAACAAGGTCCCTGAGGATGTCCTCAGAGTTTGCTCAGCTTTTCATTGCTTTTTCTTTCAGGAATTGACTACAAGACCACTACTATCCTGTTGGACGGCAGAAGGGTCAAGCTGGAACTCTGGTGAGTGTTTCTGAGCTTTCTAACCCAAACCTTGGGAGCTCAGGCCAGGTGAGCAGGGACGCAGGGTGGGGGGACCCTGTACTGGGCTGTGCAGTGTGGACCATCCCTGGCTGTGTGATGGGACTTGCTGGCTGTTCTTACCAGAAAGTTACTCTGGCAAGCAAGATTCCTTTCTGGCAGTCAAGTGGCACAGACACCATGCTGCTCTTGGCTGGAATAGTCTGAATTCAGTCATTGTCATAACTGACCATTTTCACCATTATTCTGCACTTGAGACCCCACCAGTAGTTCTGTTGTCCAGAGCTCCTGGTACAAAAAAGACATGAAAATGTTAGAAGAGGTTCAGAGGAGTCCATGAAGATGCTCCAAGGGTGCTCCAAGGATGCTCCTGGCTCCAGAGCAGAGGGACTCCCTCTGCTCTGGAGCCAGGCTGGGAGAGCTGGGCGTGCTCACCTGGAGAGGAGAAGGATCCAGGGAGAGCTCAGAGCCCCTGCCAGGGCCTAAAGGATCTCCAGGAGAGCTGGAGAGGGACTGGGGACAATGACCTGGAGTGACAGGACAAGGGGGAATGGCTTCCCACAGCCACAGGACAGAATTAGGTGGGATATTGGGAAGGAATTGTTCCCTGGGAGGGTGGGGAGGCCCTGGCACAGGGTGCCCAGAGCAGCTGTGGCTTCCCCATCCCTTGAAGTGTCTGAAGCCAGGCTGGACAGGGCTTGGAGCAGCCTGGGATGGTGGAAGGTGTCCCTGCCCATGGCTGGGGGTTGGAACTGATTGTTGTATAATATCCCTTCCAACCAAACTGTAGCATCATTCTATGTTCCCATATAGTTCTTGATCACTGAGTGACTAGTATTGTTTTGGAAGCAATACTGGATTTTCCTGAAATTCAAGGATGAGAAATAGAAACAAGAGAAGGAAAGTAGAAGAACAAAACAGGTGAAGCTCTTAGTCCCTCAGCAGCTGGATATTTCTCAATGCCTTGAGTAGAAAATTAAAATGAGCTGTGAACAGACATCACAGCATCAGGGTGGGGTGAACCCCTGGAGAGCAGGACTGACTGGGGTGACCAGACACTGGGACAGAGATGGGAGAACACTGCATGGGAGGGGTAACCCCTTCTTTATCTGTCAGCACTGGAGGGACAGCTGGAGTCCTTCTGGCTGAGCTTTGTCTGAGGTCTAACTTGCTGAGGAGCTGACACAGCAGTTTGTGGAGATGAAAAAGGAAGGGAAGTACAGGACAGGATGGGCAAGGACAGGTAGTCTGTCCCTACCCTGGTTTTCTCACAGATCCAGTAGGAAATGACAGAGCTCCTAAAACATGGAGTTAAATATTCCCTTACAAATACTTGGGTCAAATAACAGGAATATTATTAGTAAGATATGTGAATTGTTAAGTAGGACTGAACTCCATGTTCTCAGCCTCAGTGGCTGACTCTAGCAGTGTGTAGTTTGGTGGTTTAATTACACCCCTGCTCTCTGAAGCCGTGTCCTCATTTTTCTCACAAAAAAGAACAGAAGCAGCTAATTTATCTCTTCTAGCTTCCATGTTTTTATGTACCACTTGCATCCTTGTCTCCCTTGTAAGATGCCTATTTTAACATTTCAGCCCCAAGTGCATAGTAACTTAGTGCTTCCCTCTTGAAACCATCTTTTTATGCTGTAATTTGTGAGCTGGGGAAGAGCAGTGGAACTGGAAAGCTGGTAACACTGATTGATTATGCCTTGGTGTAATCTTTTACCATTACTTACCCAATATTTGATTGTCAAGGGAGAAGAACATGTAAGCACAGGCTCTTAGATTGATGTCCAGGATCCTACAAAGCTTTAGATCTGAAAAAATGACTGTCCTGCATGTGAGTCATACTGTTTTTCCTAGTGCTGCAAATCTGGGGCTGAGGGATTCCTCAGCCATCTCAGTGGTCATTAAAGTGTCTTTTATCCTGGCCCAGGGAATAGATTTGAGAAAGACCATAATGTGTCTCTGATTAGCCTGACACATTTCAGTATATCCTGGTTAAATCACAGTGCTGGGCTCCGGCATCTTGTTCCAGCAGGGCACTGTGGGGTGCTGGTAATGTTGTCAAACCTAGTAACAGCTTGTCCAGACAGGTGTGAAAAGCCCCTTTTTGTCAAAGTGATCTAGAAACACTGTACCCCACTCCTGTACTCCGCTTTCTGTAGGGTATATAGACCAGATCTGTCAGGGATAAAGAGAATCCCCTTTATTTTTGGTTAAAATGTGTTTGAAAAATAAGCGAATCCTAGTGCAAGGCACTTTTCCTCTGGTGAGTGGTCACATTCAAGTTGGCCGCTCTCCAGAGGTTCCCTGTTCCCAGCAGGGAGACCTCTGCTGACTCACTCGGACTTTGAACTCCAGGACTGAAGGGAACTAGGCAGAAGATCCTTTGCCCCGGGGAGTAAAATGATTTACACCCTCACACATCATCAGGTAGTGCTGCAGCTGACTGGTTTGGGCTTGTACCTTCTCCACGGGACAAACAATGACAGTGACAACTTGTACCAAAGGTAGAGATGTACCCACCAGTTCTTCCCCAGAAGAACCCACCATGCAGAGCACTTTAGGTACCAAGCACGTCCTAAGGATCTGACTGTTTTTTATTTTATTTGTTATGGCCACTAGGAGGTGTGCTGTATGGGATTCAATTCTCCACATCTCATAGCTATAACTTTTCTGTGTTTTAGGGACACCTCAGGGCAAGGAAGATTTTGCACCATTTTCAGATCCTACTCCAGGGGAGCCCAGGTAAGTGCTGCTCTCAGGGCTTTGGTGGGACACATTTGCTTTTACCTTAGGCTGTGTCTTTCCTGCCATAGGAAAGAGCTCTGAAGAGGAATGCACTGATCACCAAAAAGATCTCTGTAGATGACAAGAGACACTGAATGTTATCTTGTTGCCTCGGATCTGTTCTTATGAAGTGGTGGGAGAGAAGGGAGTGAATGGCAGACTTTGCTAAACTCCTACAGAAAAGGTCTGCAGACAATATTCAGTCTTAATTTCTGGAGAGGGGCTGAGAGGTTTAGGTTAGAGAGGATGAAGCAATTCTCGCTCTAGATCTGCCTTAGCTTTAATGTGGGAGCTCCTCCTTTCTGAGGTTTTTAGAATTTGTTTAAATGTGGCACTGGCTTTCCCAGTAGAGTTCTTCCAGTCTGTGTTACTTTCAAGTCAGTTCCAAAAATAGGGGTGGCTCCTACTTGAGTGTTTGAAGCAGACTTGAAACCAGAGCAGCTCAACTGGAAGGTAAAGCATGTGTGTTCCTCAAAACATGACACAGAGTGTTACATTTTGATTTTCTCCTTTCGGCCCTGCTCCAGAATAGCATCAAGACCCTCAACAACACATGTGGTCCTCTGGAAAATTGCTGTTTAATAGTACTTTCTCACAGTTCTGCTGTTGTCCTTTTAATAACATATCAGGGTAGATATGTTTATGTATGTAGATAACATACCAGGATAGAGTTTACCCAGGTTAAATGAGTTACTTTATTTTCCTCATGGTTTTCAAGTTGGAAAGCTTTTGAGAAAATTCCCTTTCTGTTAAACACTAGGAGTTGGAAGCTGTGTATCAGCCTCCTGGGCATGCAAGTATCCTGGGAGATTGCCAGCCTTTGGGAAATGTACTTCTACTCAAGCTCTTGCCACTCTTGGCTTTTTGCTCCTTGTATCTGTAGACCTTTGCTTTGCTAACTGTCAAAATCCATGTTGTTCTCTTCCTCTGACTTCCTGCAAATTCACTCGTGCCATGGACATAGGAGCACCTCATCTGAGGTGTGCTCCTGAGATCTCCCTGTGTCCTGTTTATTCATGTTAGTGCACATCTCTGGTGGTCTGGATGCTTTGAGGCAGATCCTTTGAAGCAGAGGCCAATTTTCTGGTGCTTGCAGAAAAGTGCAAGGGAAGGAGAGTTGGAGTTCTGCAGTGGGAGAGTGCAGGATCACCCGTTCACATGCTCAGTCCTGTGTCTGAGTTTGTTTCAGCTTCTACATTTCATTTTCTTTCAGCCTTTGCTACATTTCAGAAGAATCTGGAACTCCAATCACATAATCTCTGTGTGTTGGAAGGCAGCTTAAAGCTGATCTCATTCCAACCCCCCTCCCATGTGCAGGGACACCCTCCACTAGACCCGTGTGCTCCAAGCCCCATCCCGCCTGGCCTGGAACACTTGCAGGGATCAGGAATCCCCTCCCTCCTCATGGAACCTGTGGGCTTGAGGCCACCTTGCTTCCCTCACCAGTAAGAAGTGAACAGAACTGGTCAGTGTGGTTTTCTGGTGACCACAGAACTCAGCTTTGGTCAGGCTCTTTCTAAGACCTTGCTGTGTCAGATGCTCAGATCAAACTGGGAATAGAAAGCAGCAACTGCTGTGTCCAGGAATGGCACCTGGGAGTTTTTAGGCCTGTGTGCAGCCACTGTGCATCGTGTTACTCCCCTTGCTGTGACCTGGGAGCTCCTCAGAGCAAGTGCTGTGTCCTGGCAGGGCCGCACCCTCCGAGCCTGAGCCCACACGCCAGAACACGAACCTGCTGCTGCTGCAGGGCAAACTGGGGCACAGGGCAAAGCTGAACCGAGCAGTGATGAGTGAATTAGACAGGGGGAGAGACACACACCTGTCTGGAACCTGCATGGAGCTGTGAGGCTGGCACAGCACCTCCCTGGGGTTCCTGCAGCCTGTTCTCCCTGGACACTACGTTTGGGTGCCACAAGGTGTCACATACCTGGCTGCCCGCAGGCTCCAAAGGGATCGATTTTCTCTTCCTTCCTCAAAGTGAAGCCCTTACCTTCTTCAGCTGTATTTATCAGTATTGCTGGAGGAGCTCTCACCTGAACATCTGCAAGGGTTGCCTCATCCATCTCACTGCCTACCCCTCCCAAGGAGTGAGTCTGAGACAGTGAACCTCATCAGCCAGGCGGGGGGACCTCTAACGGGAACGCTTTATAGAATCACAGAATCACAAAGGCTGAAAAAGCCCCCTGAAATCATCCAGTCAAACCAGTAACCCAGCACAGCCAGGGCCCCAGCTAAACCATGTCTCTCAACACCACGTTCTACGTGGATTTGTTTTAAAGATCTTAAGGGATGGTGACTCCACCAGTGCACTGGACAGCCTGTGTCAATGCCTGACCACCCTTTCAGTAAAGAAATTACCCCAAAGTGCAATCTAAACCTCCCTTAGCACAACCTGAGGTTGTTTCTTTTCACCCTGTCACTTGTTACTTGGGAGGAGAGAGCAATCTTCACCTCTCACCTCCTTTCAGGAAGTTGTAGAGAGCAATTCACTGCTGAATGCTGGGGAATGGAGCTCACTTGCACAGCAAGGTGTAGCTCACACCTTTGCCTCAAACCTGCCCTCTGCTTGTGCAACAAATGCCTTTCCCAAAGTGCTATTGTGATGCCTTAATCCTGGTCTGCCTAAACAGTCAGTGCTTAAAAGCAGCAAACCAGCCCTAAGGAGCAAGCCTGCCTAGGAGGAGGAGAGGTAATTCCCAAGGGAAGTCTCTCCATGCCTTCTGAAAATGCCCAAGAGATGAGCACAGGGAAAAGTGCCTCTTGAAAATGACTGGAATCCTCAAACAGTCTTCTTCAGGTGGCCTGGAGTAAAACTCAGATTGTTTTCAGCAACAAGTGGTTGGATCCCATGTCATGTTCCAGTGTTATTCCTGTATTAACAGGAATACAGATACCGTGTCTCTCAAATAAGTCACCACAGTTTCCAATGGAAGAAGAAAGTATCTAAATTTATACTCTGAATGGATAACCAAAGCAAGAGGACTATTTGTTTTGAATAACAAATGCCTGTGTGACTAAGGATAGACTTCCAATACCTCCAGATGGACTTCCAATACCTCCAGTTATTTTCAGTATGCAGAAGCTGACTTCTTCTGGCATGGCCTTACATAAATACAGCATAACCTGTGTGTTCTTGGCAGAGAAACACAGAAATGCTTCTGAGTTCTCTGCTTTAGAATTATGGAATGGTTTAATTTGGAAGGGACCTTAAAACCCATCCAGTGCCACCCCTTGCCCTGTCCAGGGACACCTTCCACCATCCCAGCCTCATCCTGGCCTTGGGCACTGCCAGGGATCCAGGGGCAGCCACAGCTGCTCTGGGCACCCTGTGCCAGGGCCTGCCCACCCTCCCAGGGAACAATTCCTGCCCAATATCCCATCCATCCCTGCCCTCTGGCAGGGGAAGCCATTCCCTGTGTCCTGTCCCTCCAGCCCTTGTCCCCAGTCCCTCTCCAGCTCTCCTGGAGCCCCTTTAGGCCCTGGCAGGGGCTCTGAGCTCTCCCTGGAGCCTTCTCCTCTCCAGGTGAGCACCCCCAGCTCTCCCAGCCTGGCTCCAGAGCAGAGGGACTCCAACCCTTGGAGCATCTTCATGGCCTCCTCGGGGCTGGTACAAGATGTCCAGATCCCTCTCAAGTTGGAGGCCTCAGAGCTGGGTGCAGCACTCCAGGTGTGGTCTTCAGGATGTATTCAAGGCTGTGTGCTGTACTGGCTTCTTAGCTGCAGCTGTTTGCTTTCCTTTCTGTCTTGGAATCATCAGACTTCAAGACTTCTGCTGTTGGAAGTCTGATGCAAATCCCCTTGGAGGCAAGAGAAACAGCTTATTTAAACTAAAAGCCAAAAGCTCAGGAAGAACAAATCCAGCAGAGAAGAGAGGTGCCAGCATGGGAAAAGCTCTGTTTGAATTTCAGTGTGATATTTGTACAAGAACAGATTGGTGTAAACTGGCCTTGAGCACCTTCATACTGAGAATTAGTGGAAGGTTCTCACTGAGTAAAGGACTAAAGAGCACAAGGGGAGCTTGAAGTACAAGAGGACTTGTAGTGGTCACAGGTTGGCTGTGGGAGCAGGAGGCTGGCTCAGCAACCTGGCAGCCCTTACCCAGGCCTGAATAGTCAGTGCTCACGAGAATACTTGAGATGAAAAGTGCCTCCAAGCCATGCCTGACTTTCCCACACACTCTTTATTGTTTCTCAAGTGTAGTGATAAGAATTGAATTTTCTGAAGTAGACCCTGGAGAGGTTGCAACATGGAAAAAGAGTCTCCACACAGCAGGAAGACCTTTTTGGGAGTTCTTTTTTCCCCCATGGCACCGCCTGGTGCAGTGCTCAGGCTGAACTTTTGGCTGGTCCCTCCCCAGGGAAAAGACTTGAGTACCTTGGTTCCTTCCCCAGTTTCAGCTCCACACCAGTGGCCTGGGTTCCAAGCTGTGTGACTTTCATGTTCAGCAGGAACTTCTTCCTCTTGAAGTTATCTGCAGTAAAACATCCTTGCTGCCCCTGGCTGGCTCTGAGCAAAAACCAGCCTGTTCTTCCAGCCTCAGGGTTTGCTCTGAGGATCACAGGTCTCTTACCTCCCTCTCTGCCCTGCCTTAGCAGATTTGATCTCATCAGGGACACAGTGAGCTCTTGGGCTCCAGGTAGAGGCTTGTGGTGCTGATGTGCCTGGCAAACCTCTCCTTTTCTCTTACTTCCCTAGGTGCTGGGGTCCACTTCATCCCCTTCTCTCTTGGGGTCTGCTGGGCCAGCAGGTCCCGAGCACTTCAAGGTCTCCTTTTGGGGTGAAAGAGGAGATTTATGTCTGGGATAGCAGAGCACTGGCCTCCAGGCACTGATGGGGCAGGGGGAGTGTGCAGCCAGCCATGGTGACTGCAGGGCCAGGGAGGAGGGAGAGATGGAAACCAAGTAGGGTTGTGCCCTGCAGAGCCAACTCGCAGTCTGCAGCCTTGTCTGCTGCAGAAGGATTTTTATGTTAATTGTCACAGTATGGGGTAGAGTGAAAAGTGTTTAGTGTGCTTAAAAGTGTTGCAGAAATCTTTTTTGCACTTGGACTTGTGTTCCTTTTCTGCTTGGCTTCAAGGTCTCAGTCGTTCCAGCAGAGCTGGCTGGCTGATCTCGGCTGTTGCGAGCAGCTGTGACTGTTCTGGCTGCTGTGAGCAAATGCAAACTATTCCAAGAGTCATCACAGAGGGGAGAAAGAGTTGTGGTGGCACTTCCTGACCTAGCCAGGAAGAAGCAGTGATAGGATTGCTCCTGGTATCCTCATATGCCAGTGATCTAAACTGTTTCTGAAAATGTGGCTTGCCAAACTCTTCCCAGACAGTGTGATAAAATGCTCCCATCTTGCAGCAAAGCTGCAGCCCTAAAGAAATTACAAATGTTGTTGAGTTCTGCTTAGGCAGGTGGTTTGAGGAGCTGCTGTTTATCCTGTTCAGGGCTTCTTAGTATGCAGGAAGGTGGTGGGATTTGGCAGCTCAGCAGACTCAGGTGTAGATTCAGCCCTCCCTTATGGCTTTTTTTGGTTGCTGCAAATACCTCACCTGCCTTGGGTCATTTGAACAGGATTGTCCAGCTGCTGGAGGAGCCTGCCCTGCCTGCCAAAATACTTATCAAAAGCTCAGTGATAAATACCCCCCGATGTGCTGTGCTGTTGGGAAGAGGTTTGGCAGCAGGATGTCACTGCCCATGAGCCAAGGTCCGAGGTGCCAGCTGGAAAGCCACAATCAAATGGAGCTGTGAGAGAGCGGGCAGTGTTCTGGTTCCTGTCAGCACTGAAACTTCTGTTTCAGGTTTATTTCATCCTGTGGGACAGAGAGTTCGCTCTGAGGGGCTCTTCAGCCTTCTTCAGCAACAGCTTTTTTCCATCAGTGGATAATATCAGCAAGTGTCACTTTCCTGGCCACCCTGTCACCTGCCTGCATTGGCTGAGGTCCTTGGCAGTTGTGCAAGTGTTCCTAGCAGCTTCTTGTGCACTTGAAGCCCCTAAAGCATCTGGGAAGCCTTTATAGACAAACCTGCCTTGCATTGACAGTGTGCAAGCTGATTTTCTCTTACCTTTAAAAGCTTTTTGTTTCTAAATCTGGTCCAAACCTGCTGCAAGCAGGCAGAGATATTTCCCCACCACCACCTCAGTTATGTGGACAGCTCTTTGTGTAAGTTCCTGCTGGAAGCAAATGTGGGTTTTGGCAGAGTAAGTGCCCACATGTACTGCTGGATACAATAACTGGTGGTCTGTCTGTGTTCCTTGTTCACTATACGAGGCACTTGTGGAAATTTCTGTCACTGGTTGCTGAGGGTTGTGCCAATCTCAGTGATGTGGAACAAAACCAGAGTAGGAATGAACTCTGAAAATCCAACTGTGAAAAGACCCCAGATGGATCTGGGGATGAGTCCAGTCATCTTCTACCTACACAGAAGCCATAGGCAGACTGAGGAGGAAAAGAAGGAAAGGCTGTTGGAGGGTTGTGAGGGGTCCAGGTCTCCTTAGTCTGAGAAGCTGAGTGTGGAGCTTTTCACTCCGTACTGTGGGAACCTGGGGTACATAATGGTACAAAAGGGCTTTGTGAAACTAAAAATTGAAAGCTGTGGAAATAATAGGGTGTTGACAACCATCTAAGCATTTAGAGAACAAATTAGGCTGCAAATAGGAAGCTGTTCATTTGTTGAGTTGAGGAAATTAAAATTCTGTGCATGTTATTCCAAAGGAGACTTTAAGAAAGCCTGACAGATCTTACTTGGAACTGTCTGCAGAAATGGAGCCAGCTCCCTCCCTGTGCATGGCTGAGTGCTGTTCTCTCTGGGGCAGAAATGGCAATGACAGAGTGGATTTGGGATGCATGCTCTGGAAACGTGGTGTCTGCAGCCCGCCAGTGCTACTTGGAGGCAGTGGGAGGTTACCGGGCAGCACCAAGAGCTGGCCAGGGGTTGAGCAGCTTTCATCCTCCCCCTGCTGAGCTGCAGCACAGCTGGGCTCCACACCCAGCTGGGCAGGAGGGGGATGGAGCAAGGTGTGGGTAACTTGGCCTCGCTGCCTTCTGACCTTTGAGAAGCTTTCCTGGACAGTCTTCACTCTAAATGTGTGTGCTGGAGCCATAGTGTGGCTTGGAGACTCAGCTGGCAGACAAGGTGTCACATTTTGAATTTAGAAATCCTGGTCTTGACCTTCCACCCTTCTGAAAATGTAGGGGTGTGTTTTTGCTGAAGTTTTATCCTTATTCCTATTTGAAGAAGATCCAGGCAGAAGCTGCCAGCAAGCTTAAAAACTCTCTCCTCATCAAGCATATTCCTGGCAGAAACAATCGTCACAAACTAGGCCTTGGGTCTGTTTCTCTTGGCTGAAGGAACTTGTCAACCCAGAAATGAGGCAAGTAGACTTTATTTATCTTGCTGGCCATTTGTGTTGGAAGGGGCTCATCAAACCCTTTGTTTCATTATTTCCTGACTGTCATTAATTTTCACACACAGCCTTGGAAGCTGGAAATCAAAACAAATAGAGGAAAAATTAAAAGAAAACTCAGAGTCTTTTTTTTTTTCAATATGCAATTAAAATGCAATGTATCCTGCTAGTAGGTATTTCTAGATCGAGTCCTTGACAAGCAGTATCTTTGGTTTTGTGGGATTTTTTAATTACGGAAAATCATTACTCCCTTCTTATTTTTCCTCTCTAAATCTAGGAGAAACTGATCCTTTTCTCATCCAAAACAAAAACTACCTCCATTTCTTTTGATTTTGAAGTTCTTGGACTGTCCTAGAAATGAGACTACAAAAAAATTATTGATTCTAGGTAGGAGCTTTAGACTTTCCTTGAAGGAAACTGAAAATGCTTCCCTCACCCCACAGATGCTTCTGCCATTATGTAACCTCACCTTCAGGTCCTACAGAGCAGCCTCAAACCCAGACTTTAAAGGGCCTGTTCTTTGTGCCGGGCTGTCAAACATGAAGCCAACCCACCTGACTTGCCTTCTGTGCCCTCTACCCTTCTATTTTTGTGCATTCGAGCCTTTCTGTGGGGGTACAAATGGAGATGAGGAGGTGCTGGAGGGCCAGCGAGGACAGAAAAAAGCAAACTTCACCAGGAGAGTGACTGCCTGGGGTGGAGGCAGTGAGGCTGGGGGTACAGCTCAAGAATCAGAATTGTTCTACAAGGAAGAATCTGAATTGTTATAAAATTATAAAATTGGTCAGGCTTTGAGAGCTGCTTATTCCAAAGAGCTGAGAGAAAGGCAGACAAGGTCGAGGCACACCCAGTGCAATCCGGGAACGGCTGCTGTTCCATGAGGGGGAGAGCAGTGCTAGTGCCAGCTCCAGATGTGACTTTATTATGAGGGTTCAGATGCCTTTGTGGCCCACATGCCAGTTTATCATTCCTGTGTGCTCCACATTTCATGTTAATGATTTTTTTTTGTAAATTTGAGGTATATCATACACAAATCTTCTGCACAGGCTCCTCTCAGTTTACCACAGGGGTTGGCAGCTGCAAGGATTGTAAAGCTGGGGTTTGGGAGGACTGGGTAGCTTGTGTTTCCTGTCTGTGTAGTCCATCTTCCATTTCAGCAGGTAAAGGAGTAACTCCACAGGTACATGAGGGTGCTCCATGGTCCCTGACCTGTACCAGGACAGATGCTGGGAGTGTTGCAGCTCTCTCCTTCCCTGTGCTCAATCCAGGCCTCTCATAGGGAGGACTGGGCTGAGAACTGAGACTTTTCTTTGCCAGTTTAAGATCCCTGCTTATGCTGGGGCTTTGCTATGGGGGATGGCTGTTCCTGGAGGATACTCCTGATTCAGGGAAGGCTGATTCTGCAGCACGTGGTGCTCAGTGATCTGGTTTGGTTTGCCCTTAGTCTTGCTGCTGCTGGGTTCCCTTTTGTCCAGCGCTGCCTTCCAGCTGGATTCCTCCTCTCTCAGCACAGGAGCACCTCCTCCTCCCCACTTCCCATTACAGGCATCTTGTACTGTGATTCTGCCAAGTCAGCTTGGAGTGCCTGTTGTCACTTGGAATGTCCTTGCTTGAAAAAAAGAGTGACAAGAAGTCAGAAAAATAATGTGAGGGTAGCAGAAAGGCTCTCTGAGGACAATTCCATAAATGCTGTCTGTGCCCAACCAGTACTGAGCGGCAGCTCCTGACTCGTGTGCCTGCAGGGCCTCCTTTCCTTGTGTCTGTCCTCAGAAATAACTCAAGATCCAAGAAAAGCTCACTTGCTAGCAGATGCTGTGGACCTGAGTGGTGGCCAGCAGTCTGGCCTTGCTCCTGGGTCCTGCCAGCGTGGCTGGGGGTGAAGTGGAGACTCCTCAGAGCTGCTCCGTGTGTTTCCTGCCTTGAGTCCTGCCTGTGCTGCTGCCAGCACCTCAGGAGGTGACTGGGAAGTGAGTCATGGATGCAGGTGGTGTTCAGGGACAATGGATGTGAACCTGAGGATGCTGTAGGTACCTCTGGCCTGAAGAAAATGTTCTCTGCTAGTGTGGCTGTGACAGTGGGAAACATCTTCAGCAAAGTCTGGATGGATCCTAGTCCTGAGAGCTCAGTCTGTGGAGATACTGTGGTGCTTATTGACATCATTCGTGTTCTTGTTAGCAAAGGGCTCACAATGACACAGGTCCTGCAGAAGAGGTATGTGTTTGAGAATTCCTTGCTGTCCTGCTGCCACCTCAACACTGACTGCAGCTGTTCTGTGTAAGGGGATAGAAGAAAAGGTGTGTTTCTGCCTCAGCGAGTTTGTAGCAGATTTGTGACAGGAGAAGGGTGTGTTTTGCTCCTCCAGTACAGCCAAGACAGTTCCTCCTCCTGTGTAGAGACTGTAGCTTTGGAAATTATTTGGGGGATACCAGAGCCAAAACAGGAATAAAATCTTCCCTAATGACCTGGGACTGCATTAGCATAGCCCTGTTGTCTCAGTTTTTGCCCTGTCAGCACACAAATGGTGCAGCTGGAGCGATGTTCTGTCCCTTTGCTTCTTGGTTCCTGCATGTCGGGGTCTTTCGGGGGTGTCCTTCCCCTTTTACTTTGCCTACGATGAAACTTCCTGATTGCTCCTGATTGCTTTCCACCAGGGAATTCTCTTGGTGTATGACATCACTAATCGCTGGTCCTTTGACGGGATAGACCGATGGATAAAGGAAATAGATGAGGTAAGTGAATGGAAGAACAAATGCAGTGATCTATAGCAGAGACATGGGGAGGTGTCACGCAAGATGTCACCTGATGTGGGGACAGGAGCGGCTCTGCTGTGGAGGGGCCATGATGGCAGTGTAGTCGTAAGCAGAGCAAAACAATAAGTGTCTGCCCTCCACCTGTGTGTAAATCTGGAGTGGTAGGAAAGGGCTCAGGAATGGTCAAGAAAGACAAGCAAATTCCCTCAGAAATTAATGGACCGGGAGGTGACAAATTAGTTGTCCCCAGCACACAGATTGCTGCTGGGCAATCCCTCGGCCACAGAGCAGCTTCTGCTTCTTTTCCCTTTGCTGCTGTTGCAGCTAAGCAGAATGCTGGGTGTAGCCATGATTTCTCCACTTCTTTCCTGGTTCCAGCACGCCCCGGGTGTCCCTCGGATCCTGGTGGGAAACAGGCTGCACTTGGCCTTCAAGCGGCAGGTGCCAACGGAGCAGGCGCGCGCCTACGCCGAGAAGAACTGCATGACCTTCTTCGAGGTGAGCCCCCTGTGCAACTTCAACGTCATCGAGTCCTTCACGGAGCTGTCCCGCATCGTCCTCATGCGGCACGGCATGGAGAAGATCTGGAGACCCAACCGAGGTCAGTGGGCTGCTCCGGGGCTTGGGGCTCACGTGGAGCCGTGGGGTTCACATGGAGCCGTGGGGCTGTGGCTGCCTGGCTGGGAGGTGTGGAGCTGTGGGAGCTGCATGCACCTGATGTGGAGAAAAGCCTCGGGCCAGACAGGCTGAGCCAGGAGCAGCCTGTGCTGGTGTAGGGATGGGCAGCTCCAGAGGGCAGTTCAGTATGTCTGGGACCTGAAATGCTCTGGGGCATCCTCCACCTTTCCACTTACTCTGGATGAGGCTGAGGGCAATTAAGCTCCCTGCTTGAGTGTACTTCAATCAAACAGCTGTGTGGGATAAATCCAAGTGTATGCACCTCACTCCTTGCCCTTGCCTGAGCCTGTCTTTCTCGTTTTGGAGGGAAGCAGAATGTGCCCAAGGAGCTGAAAGGGACTAAATCCCTGCTGTCAGCCTGCAGCAGTGGGCTGGGTTATTCCATATATCCAGGCATGTGTGCCACAGGGAGGGAAACCACAAGCAGGTTCCATGTTATGTCTCAGCCTGTTGAATCTGAAGCAGAATAATCTCAGTTCCCACATTATTCCTGGCTGGAGGTAGCAGTGTGTCCCACTGCAGTCTGAGCAGCAGCAGATCTGTGGTTCCTGGGGTGGCCTGCTTTCATATGGACTTTCAGCTCCTGCTCTCCAGGGTGAGAAAATCTTGTTTGCCAGCCCCAGTGACCAAATTTTCTGCCTAGGCTCCTGTCCCCAGCCTGGCTGCTGTGCCATGGTCTGCAGGTCACAGGAAGATGGTGGGCAGGGACTGGGCTTAATGCACAGACCTTTCCTGAATCTTTTCCAGAGGATTTGTAACTGCAGGCTGCCTGCTTGAGAATGGAAAGGGCAAAAAGAAACGGCCTCAAATTGTGCCAGAAAAGGCTTAGGTTAGACATTGGGGGAAATGTCCTCACAAAAAGGGTGGTCAGGCACTTAAACAGGCTGCCCAGGGCAGCGGTGCCGTTACCATCCCCAGAAGCGTTCAGAAAAGATGCAGATGTGGCACTTGGGGACTTGGTTTGGTGGAGGCATTGGCAGTGCTGTGGGAATGGTTGGACTCCATGGTCTTAGAAGGCCTTTCTAACCTAAATGATTCTGTGTTTCCATGAACGGAGGCTCCCTACTAGGGAATGGGGACCTGCCTGCTCGGGAATGGCAGCGTGGCTTTGGCAGCAGGCAGGCAGGAGGAGAAGGAGTGCCCTCGTGTGGCCCCTGGCTGGGAATTCTCCGGCAAGGAGAGGCACTTCCCAAGGCAGGCTCACATGGTGCATGCTGAGCTGGGAGGATGCTGGGAAGCTGGAAAGGGCAGAGTGGTGTTCTGGGTGTTCTAGTTTTTGCAGTCTCTGTGGCCTGGGGGTTCTGCCCCCTGAGCAGTCCCAGGTGACACTGTCCTGTTTCAGGATTTGCTGACCCTGCTGCCTTTTTCCCAGGCACATCCTGCTTACCAGAGCATGGGTTGAGAAGCCAAGTATATGTCAGGAATGTGAGCCAGGCCCTGCCAGCCCTGAGTGCTTAGCAGAGCAGGACTGGCAGTGCCTAACTCTGTGTTCACACCAAAGCTGGTGTCTGGCAAAGCACAAACCTCCAGCAGCAGAGCTCACCTTGATTTCCCAAGTTTTTGTTCTAAATATCTGCTCCCTACTCCCAGCTCCTGTGCAATCGATATTGACATACCTCCCTGAGGAGCTGGAGCTGTGCAGCATAAGCAGTAGTTGTGGGGAAATGGCAGCCCAGGACATCTCCCTGCCCTTGACTGTGTGGTCCTTTCTCCCCACAGTGTTCAGCTTACAGGACCTGTGCTGCCGAGCCATCGTGTCCTGCACCCCAGTGCACCTCATTGACAAGCTCCCCTTGCCTGTCACCATCAAGAGCCACCTCAAGTCCTTCTCCATGGCCAACGGGATGAACGCGGTGATGATGCACGGCCGCTCCTACTCCCTGGCCAGCAGCGGGGGCGGGAGCAGCAGCAAAGGGAACAGCTTGAAGAGATCCAAATCCATCCGGCCGCCCCAGAGCCCCCCACAGAACTGCTCACGCAACAACTGCAAGATCTCTTAGCAGGACGGGCCCCGAGCTTGTGTCGGATCCGCACCCACCCACCGATGTACAGCTGTTTGCACACCGAACCCTTCCCGCTGGATCCTCTCGGATGGGCCGCGGTCGCTTTTCCAATGGCACGCACAAGCGTCAGGAATGTGCTCACGTTTTGGCTTGGCATAGGAAGAAGCATGGTGCCGGCTGGATCCCACAGCGCTGGCGGGGAGAGGATCTGCCAAGTGACCCTCCAAGAATGCTTTGGGCTTTGCCTCTTGGCCTGGGGTGGAAAATTCAGCAGCTGCCGGGTTGGGGAGGGGGGAAGGGGAAAAAAAGCTCATCCAGTCTCAATGGAGCAATGGATTTAATGGAAGATTGAGAGGCTTAAGGGAGTAGGCAAGGAGAGTCTGTGCTGCAACTTTAACTCTTGGCCTCCTGAACAGATTGCTGGTGCAATAGTGATCGTTGGATGTAGACAAAAAGAAACAGGGACGGGGGACTAATGATAGTTTTCACCGGGATGTTAACCTGCTGTTGCCAAAAAAAACAGAGAACAAGGCAAGAGTTGGCCAATTGGAAAGGGGAAGGAAGCGCTCTGTTCGCTGCCTTCACTTATTTATGTAAATATTATACATATATATAAATATCACTTGTTTTTTAAGGGTTTTTTTAAGAAGCAGTCAGGGAAAATTTTATGCAGCCATGTAAATACAAGCACTGGATTGACTTTCCCAGTGTCAGCAAAGCGGACAAGTGGAGGATTTTCCAATGAAAACACATAAATGCTTTAAGAGACTTTTCCCTCACCTCTGGGCTCGTGCTGGTGTTTTTAAATACTACATGTGCAGAAGGAAAGGACGGTGGATGTGGAACATGCCCCAAGCTGCTCTGTTCCTATCGTTCCCTAGAACCTGTGAGTGCCGAGGGCAGGGTGGGATGGCAGTGCATGGAGAAGTGGAGCAGCGAGGCCGGGGTCCGGGGGGTTGGAGTGTTTTGGCAGGCAGGAGGAAGAGGCAGCTCTGGGGTCAGACTGATGCCTTGCTCTCTTCGTGCTTTCTTGTCAGGGATTTGGGAGCAGAGGGTGGAAGCATTGTGCCTAAAGCAGAGGAAAAATGCTGAATTTTGTCCCTTATTGCTGCAAAGCCTCAGCCATTGCTTCTAGTGCTCTCCATCCGTGACAGCAAGCCATGTGACAGCCCCTGGATCCTGGCTGCTTCCAGCTTTGCTTTCCCATAGATGCTGCCTGAGCTCACGCTGCTGTGGCTCCTCCTGGATGAAAGTGGGAAAGGGCAGAAACAGCTTTTCCCACTGGAGCATGAAGGAGCAGGGACTGGGGAGGTGGAAGATCGAGGTGGGGAAACAGCAATCTCCAGGTCCCTCAGCACCAAAATCACTTGGCTCTTGGGACAATCCCAGGAGATCAGGAGAGCAAACTGCTTTGCTCAGTGGGATGACTCCTGGGTCTTGGAGGGGCAAGAGCTTGGGACAGACCTTCTGTCAAGCAAGTGCACCTGCCTCCCTGGCTTTGTTCCACCTGTGCTGGAAATTCACCTGGAAACTGAGAAATAGCACCCAGCCCTTATCCCAAAAGCTAAGGGAGCCTGGCAGTGGGGCTGAGCTATGGTGGCAGGTTCTCATAGGTGGCCAGGGTGTGTAGATTTTGAGTAGCGTGGTAGCAAATGAAGTGCACAGTGCTGCCATCTCATCCTGGGATCAGCTCGCCCCCTTTCCAGGCAGCCTGGGGCACCGCTTGGGCAGAATGAAGCTGCTGCAGCTCCTGCGCGGCCGATGGACCCGCTGTGTCCAGGTAGCAGGGACAGGAGGGACACGTTCCCCCGTGGGGACATCGCTTCCCTTGCTCCCAAGCCAACCTGGGAGGTGCCAGTGGCTTCCCCCTCCCCTCTCTGCAGAGCACAGCAGGGCAGGTCTCTTGGCTCGGCTCTCTCGTGCTTTATCACCCAGCTCAAGTGAGTGAGGACAGAATTAAACCCCAGGCAGGTGGAGGGGGAGAGGAATCCTTTGAAGGGGTGCTTTGGCTCAAGAGCAAAGCTGCAGCCGGGCCGTCCTGGTGGCACGAAGGCCGGGGGATTTGGAGAACCTGTCTGGGATGGCTGGCACCTGTTTCCCATCACTTAACAGGCAGCAGAAGACAATCGCTGGCTCAGCAGCACAGGGATATACGGCCAACAGGTGACCGGCACCGCCAACCGTGGCTCCTCCGGGAATCACCCGGGCACCACGGCCCCGGTGCGTGGGACTGAGAGGGGGAAAGGGATCCTTCCTGAAACCACCGAGCTGCTGCATGTCTCAAAACTCGCTGTACCTCTGCTTTGGTTTGGCTGTGCCACGTGTGCCACCTCCCCATGCTGTTTTCCCTGTGGTTGGTTTAGGTTTTGTCACCCTGTAAAGTCTCACGGATCCTGTCTGGAGTGTGGATGAAAGATTTCCCTGGAGTGATTGCCCAGCAACAAACTTTTTTTTATTTTTTAATTTAAAAGGAAAAGATTCTTGCATCTGATGTCAACACTAGTCTGTAGCTGCTCTCCAACACTTGTACCATTCCTGAGTTGGGTTTTTTTGGACTATCCTTTTATTTTTTTATTCCTTTGTACAGTCAGTGTTGTTTAACTGATTCTACATGGTTTTGTTTTGTATAAATTAAAGTCTTTTTGTTTGTTTTGAGCTACCAGTTGAAAAGAGGAGAAGTTGTATCTGTTTTTGTGTGGGCTGGGAAGAGGTTGAAGGGAAAAAGGTGGTGGTTTTGCCCATGCCTGGGGGTTTGGTACAGTTTGTGGTACAGGTATGTACTCCCATTTCCAAGTCATCCACAAAATAACTTGAATAACGTTTTCTGGGGAGCCGTGATTCCTTTTCTGTAGATGCAGAAGATAAATCTGTTCTTAATTCTCACAGAACTACTGATTCGGGATGCTGGAGCCCTAAGGAAACACAAACTCACCTCCAACAGGGTCCTGTAGGTGGTGGAGGAAGCCAGGCTCTCCAGCAGTTTGCCAGGAATTGTGCCCAGTCCCTGCTCCACAGGGACAGGACGAGTACAGTCAAACCCTAAACCCCTTCTTTGGGTCTGGGGGATCCTGGGGGAGCAGCGAGTGCTGTGGCAGCTGTCACCCATCCTGCCCAGACTGGAGCAAGCCAGAAGCTGTCCTGGGACAAATGGAGAGGGAGAGGATGCTGCAGGGAGCTCGGAGCACCAGTGTCACACCAGGGTGGCCTGTGGAGGCACCAGGAGCGACAGAGAAGGGGGATTTGATCCTGGGGTGGAGGGAGACTTCTTGTCTGATCCCCTTCTCCCAGCCCACCTCCCCTTGACCTCCCTTTTCCCCTGCCTTCTCACTTCCCTGGGATCAGATTTTCCACTTCGTACCAGACTGGCCATGCTTGTTTTAACAGCTTAAGTAGTAATTGCTGGGGCTGGGTGGGGGCAGGGGGAAATGAGATCGTGTCTGCAGCCTGGAAAACCCTGGAGCTAAGGTGAAAGCCTGGTCAGGGAAGAGGCACACAGCCCTTTTTTCCCCCTTTTTCTTCAGGGGGTTCTGGAAGTGTCTGATCCCTCTCCCAGGGCTGAAACAAAGGCTGTGTGTGGTTTCAGGTGGGGTCGGGACAGCCGGAGCCCATTACGGCAGAGCAGCGGGGGCTGCGGGGCCGCAGCTGTCTGCTCGGGAAGAACAGGGCAGGAAAACACTGCACAGCCTGAGCGGTGGGAAGGCTGCGAGAGCTTCAAGCTCTCTGCTACTTGGAGGAAGGAGGAGGGAGCAGGTTGCTCTGATGATTCTGGTCTTTGGTCTCTGAGTGTGTTTTTCTGCACCCACCTTTCTGATGTGAAGTTTTGTGCGTGGGTCCCACTGTCCTGTGCAGGCTGGGAAATGGTGGTGACCTTCCTGCAACTGCAAGGTGCTTGAGAAGGAGGATGCAGCTGCCCATGGGTGCATTGGAGGGGCAGGAGCTCACCAGCAGCATGTTCTGGGAGCAGGGACATGTGGCACGGCATCCTTCCCTCCAGGACATGGTGCTGAGCCAATTCCTTGTCTATGAGGGAGACAATGAACTGTAAAGCCCTCATCTATGCCTGAGATCTTTGAAAGTGACCCCCAAAATCCCTGTTGTAAGATGCAGTTGGTGCCTGGACAGATGGAGGTGAACAGTTTGGAACTGTTGAGATGATGGAATTACTGTGGGCTCGGTCAGGGTGGGAGAAGTTTCTTTGTTGTTCACCTTTAGTTGAAGAAGCGCTAGAAGAGGCTGGGTGGGGGTCCCACAGTGTGGATGAGGATTTCCTGTTGTTGGGAGCTGCTTTTCTGGCCATGCAGCAGCTGCCATTCCTCCATCCAGCCTTGCACCATGGAGGTGAAGGTTCCTGGCTTGTCCTTGCAGCTTCTAATCTTGAGAACACAGGCATGAGGCACCTCAGGCTGTGATGTGAGACAGGTCACTGTGGGACTGCTTCTCTCACACTGGAAGGTGCAGTGGGGAAAGAACCAAGCCAGACCCTGCACTGGCATCGTGCTGTGATCACATAAAGCCCAGATATGAGTATGGGCAGAAGCTGGGCTCCAGGTCTTGTTCCCCCTTCCTCCTGCAGCAGCCCCCTGGAAGGACCATGGGACAGCCCAAAGTAGCCCTGTGCCTCTGAGCTGCATCCCTGGGGACCAAGGTGGTCCGCATCTGCAATGCTGCTTCCCAGCTGGAGTTTGTGTGTTTGTGCATTGGGGATCCCCAGGCAGCAGGTGCCTGGGCTGGCTGGGTGGGTCTGGGGGTCTCAGGCTGCCAGGGCATGCAGGATACAGGCCCTGGCAGCTCCTGGCTAAGCTATCTTGATGCAATTCCGTGTTTGCAAAACATCAGCCTCCCATGAGTGTCCCAGGGCAGCGTCACCTTCCCTCAGCATCCGTAGCTGGATGGACCCTTGGGTGGCTGCTGGCTGTGGAACGGGATTCAGGGCACAGCCATGGGACATGCTCCAGCCCTCCATGCATGGTCATGGCCAGCTGGTGACAGACATGACTGTGCTTTGGGGTTTGGGGCTCCAGGGAGCCCCAGAGTCACTATGGGAGCCCAGAGCCAGCAGCAGTGCAGCTGTGTGCTGGCCCTGGCAGGGGTGACAGGGGTGGCCGGTCACAGCTCTGTGTCACTGGTACTGGCTGGAGGTCACTGTGGCTGCACCCTGCTCACACCTGCGTGGGGATGTTGAGGGTTCCCCAAACCGCCTGGTCTGGTGCAAAAGGGCTTCTCCAACGAGCCACAGACTGGGTGAGCACCAAACAATTACATGTGAAAGCAGCTCTGGGGATTCACCCCCACGCCAAAAAATGCAACAAAATAAGGGTAACGAGCTCCCATCGTTTTTTTTGTCCCCTCCACCACCTGCCCCCCAAGAGGTGCTGAGCTGCTCCCCGGGGTAAAACGCCCTCGAGTTTGCTGTTTCACAGAGGCTGCAGACCCCCCTCAGGGCGGAGGCTCTCACCAGAGCCCGAAGAGTTAATGCTCCCAAAATGCCATTAAATGTTCCTGCTGCAGGTCAGTCTCCATCAGGGATTAGGGGGATCTGGCCGGGGAGCCGGGGCCGGCTCCTGCCAGCTCGGGGCTGGTGCGGGAGGTGCTGCACAATGTGTCTGGTGTGGCTCAGGCGACATCCTGGTTGTAAATCATCGGGAGGGAGGGCTGGGAGCCCCAGGGGGCTGGGTGAGCCCCTCCAGGGGGGCTGGGTGCGCACCCACCCCGCCAGGCGAGACACGCTCCTGTTCCAGCAGCACGGCACTCGTGGGATGCGGGCTGGGAAGCGGGGATGGATTCGTGTCGGTGTCCCGCTCCCGGGCACCTTCGGCCGTGGTGCCGGTGCGTGCCCAGAGAGGCGGTGCGGGGTGAGGGACTCCCGGAGCCGCCG
>VXBR01003167.1:29370-58223 GCA_013400215.1 Cisticola juncidis | reverse complement strand
TTCTGCAGGGAATCTGCAGGGATCCCGCAGGGATTCTGCATGGATTCTGAATGGATTCTGCCTGGATTCTGAATGGATTCTGAATGGATTCTGCATGGATTCTGCAGGGATCCTACAGGGATTCTGCAGGGAATCTGCAGGAATTCTGAAGGGATTCTGAAGGGATTCTGCAGGGATTCTGCAGGGATCCTGCAGGGATTCTGCAGGGATCCTGCAGGGATTCTGCAGGGATCCTGCAGGGATTCTGCAGGGATTCTGCAGGAATTCTGCAGGACAGGGCTCTGAGCACTGCCACACGTCCCCTTCCCACAGGTTTTTGTAGTTTTGCTCCCCCTGGAGCAAAGACCCTTTTCACTCTGAGCTCCTTCATGTAGAAAACCAAAATAAGAAAGCTGCAGCTGCTTCTGCAGATTCCTTATTTCATTTCTGACACCTCTGAAGCTCCCTCTCGATTTGGGACAGCCCTGTCTGCATCCAGATCTTACCAGACACATTTAAGAGTTTGTTCTCCCACCCAAAAGATTCTTCCTGAGCCTGACCCAGCCTAATGCCCTCAAATCCAAACATCCCAGGTCAGGTGAAATCCCAGCTTTCCTTGGTGTCTGGAAGCAGCCCTGCCCTGCCAGGGTAGAGGAGGTGCTGGCAACTTGCAAATCCTGCTACAATTTAAACTCTCTCCCTGAATGGTTCATATTTTAACCATTCTGTGGGTCTTTTCCCAAATCCTGTTCTCAGTCCACGTCCTGAGGTTCTCCTGAGTGCCAGGGGAGCTGGGGGAGCTCGGCCCTGCCTGTCCCAGGGGCTGAGCTGAGCTCTGAGCTCCATCCTCACCACAGATTTTGGCTACCCTGAGCAGCACTTCATTGCTTTTTTATTTAGATTATTTCCAAACAAATCAGAACTCCTGTGCCAGGAGTTTGCACAGCCTTTGACACCCAAAAAAACAAAACAAAACCTTTTACAAGCAGTCAGGGCTCCGTGATCACTCACACCAGAACAAAAGTCACGATGATGTTTCCTTGACACCTCTGTTTAAATCCCAGGATGTTCCTCCAGCCCCTGGGTTATCCCAGCTCCATGCAGCAGCAGCAGAGTTAAAATTGCCTCCCCAAAATCACCCCCAAATCTCTGCACTCTCAAGGACAGGCCCTTGCAAGAGAAAGCAATAATCAAGAGGAAGCCAGCCAGCTACAGCTCAGATTTTATAATGTTTCCCTGCTGTTATTTTCACCACAGGCTATTTTCTATTCCTCACCTCTTCTTTTTTTATTTTTTTCCCCCTCCATCAAGTTGCTCTTTAAGGTCACATCTGTTGGGGGCTCATAATGATTTTTATCACAACTTTGCAGAGAAGGGAAGCTCTCGGATGCAGGGGGAGCTGCAGTGAGACAGGTTTGTGTCAGGGGGACTTCTCTCCATCCTGAGGCATTTTCTCAGCTCCAACTCAGATATTTTACTGACCAGATCTGGGTGTAAAAATGTGGATGGCAGAGCAAAAATTTATCTGAAAAATGCCTGTTCTTAAAGGGGGTTTATATGAAAAATGGGGGAAAACTTTTAGCAGGGTCTAAGACGAGGAGTAAGGGTTTTAAATGGAATTGGGACAGATTTAGACTGGATATAAAGAAGTTTAAAATGGGGGTGGTGAAACACGAGCACAGGTGGCTCAGAGAGGTGGTGGATGCTCCATCCCTGGGAATGTTCAAGGTCAGGGTGGAGCTTTGGGCAACGTGGTTTAGTGGGAGATGTCCTTGGGGTGGGACTAGGTGGCCTTTAAAGGTCACTTCCAACCCGAAATGCTCCATGAATCCATGAAAATTCTACTGCAGGAGATCTTCTCCCATCCCAGTGTCTTTCCATCTTATTTTGGGCACACTTGGGGCTCTGAGGGACTCATCCCATCAGTTCTGAGCAGAGATGTTGTTTTGTCTCCACCAGCTGCACAAAACCAGCCCAGCCCTGCTTTTCTCTGTGCTTTTTTTCCTTTCTCTGTTCCCTGTGATCCCCACAGAAATTGCTACCAAACCATAAATCCACCATTCTAAATCCATTTTGTACCGAGGCAAACGACGTCAGAAAGAGCAAAGCAAGAGATTTCCAGGTTATTCCTGTCCCGGGCAATGTGGGGAAGATCAAATTGTACAAGAAATTCTGGCAGCTGACTTTTGGGAGCTGCACTGGGAGCTCCATCAGTCATGTTCAGCCTCCTGCGGGTGCATTTTTCAATTGATATCCCTTAAATAACCTTAATTACGTGTACGTTCGAGTGCCTCATCCAGCGGGGAAAATTGAGGAAGACACTTATTAAAAAGAGGCACCAGCACATGTGGTATTATTTTTACAGCCATCCCGTGTGTTGATATAAAGTATTACATTTGAGTCAAACCTCATTTGGGTGAGCAGTTGAAGTGAAAGCCGAGCTGCTCCGCGTCGTGGCCGCCCAATTAGCGCGGTGATTAGCCTGGGCTAATATCAACAGAGCCAGGCCCGGGGCAATGTGACAGTTACATCACCACAGGCTCCCGGGGCTTCCTGAGCCTTCCTGCCTCCAGTCCTGGAGAGCTGCAGCCTCCAGAGGATCCCTGAGGAGAAGGAGAAATCGAGGTTGCAGGAGAAGCCAGCAAACGTTGTCTCGCGGAGGCCGAACGTTTGTGCTGATATTTCCCCCTCACTATTTCCCAATGTTTCCTCCCAATTTTCCAATGTTTTTCCCCAGTTTCCCAACGTTTTTCCTGCACATCTGATCTGTTGTTCTCAGCCACTCCTGCTGGAAAGGCTGATGAGAAATTGTTTGTTTTCAGGGAGGTTTTGCTCAGCCTTGAGCGCCAGGTCCTGCTCGAGCTGCTGTGCAGGGGTTTACGCCAAGGAGATCTCGGGGTCGTTGTTTTCTGAGATTCTCCTCAGGGCGGCTGTGCTCTGAGGCAGTGGAGTCTTCCTCTAGGGTTGCTGTTTTTTGGGGATTTCTTTGGGGTTGCTGTTCCCCAAGGTAATCAGGTTTTTAGTCTTTTCTTTGCTCTAAGTGTTTTACACTGAAGGCAGAGATGACAGGCTGAGTCCAGCAGTGTTATCAGGGCTGTTTATTCTAAATTATCTCTCAGTTCTTGTTCAGCTTTGCAAGGCATCTCTAGCAAAGCAGGACACGCGGCTGGACTGGGGTGGATCAGAGATCTTGAACTTTAAGTACGATATCTCTGATCTAACCACTGTCTAAGACGTATTTTTTATTTACAAAATTTTACTAATAACACGTCGATTCTATTTTAAACCAATCTCTAAAGTCCAACTCAGCAAAAGATGGGGGACGAGAGCAAGAACAAGGAGCACAGGGGCCACTCTTCAATTCTTCTATCTTGTCCCTTCAGCCCCATATACTAAGAATCCTAATTTCTATATTTATATTCTATAACAAACTACTATTTATTTTTAAATTCTTAGGATTTGTGAGTCCTCTTACATGTGAGTATTCACTCCCATGGGCAGAAGTCAGAATCAGTGTCCTCCTGGGCTCTGTGTGAGGCTCTGACCCCCCTGTACAGATCCCAAATTCCCCTGTCCAGTTTCTAAATCCTCCAGGGCTGCCAGAGGGATACCGTGGACTCAGACAGAGACCTTTGCAGAGCAGCCTTGAAGGTGCCCAGGGATATTTATTTGTTTTATTTTTAAAAAAAAAAGCTGTTTAAATTCCCAGTCATTAGCAGAACACGCTTGTTGCTTCCGTGGAGGGTTTACAAATAAATAAGTTCTTTTCAGAGTCCCCGTCCTTGTTGATCATCTGCGGTTTGGGACTTCTCTCCCTTTCCCCTCTCAAGTACTGCCAGGAAACCAAAGCTGGCTCTGTCTTTATCAACCCCTGGACAGGAAAGTTTATTTTCTTTATTTTTTTTATGCTTTGCTGTAAGTTGATATCAGTCTTGAATACTTTCACCCTCTCCTTCCATCCCGTTTTGAACTTTTTTCCGCAGCCTCCATGGCTGCCCTTCCAATGGGTTTATAAATCTGTGGGATCTTCTGAAGATTTTTTGTTTAAAAAGAGAAGGAGGGCAGAATTGTGATTTAGATGTGTTTGAACATATCTAGAAATTTGTACAGATAACTAATTAATTGAATTTAATGATTTGCATTTTCTACACATGTTCTAGTCAGTGTTTTTATGGATGCCCATCTGTATCACTCACAGTGGAACCTTTCCTCTTTCCCCCATGTACAAACACCTTTTTAAACATAGAATATATTTCATTTAAGAAGAAATTCTTCCTTTTCTCCACCCCCAAAGGCCTCCTCTGCAGGATATCCTTTGGTGAGACAGGAAGCCAAGAACTCAACTTGCATTCACAGCATGGAATGGCCAAAAATCACTTGAAACCCACCAAATAATTTTGTTTAGAGAGTCGCTGAGTGTGTTTCACTGCCAGGCATCATTCCCCATTATCCTGGAAATGCCCAGGAGTGGATTTTTTTTCCCCCCCTCCCAGCCTCAAGCTGACTTTGACTGAAACCCTTCCATGAGGGGAGTTTGTAACGAGGTTCAAACACATCCCCCTTCATTTCCTCTAATTTTATGCAATGTAAATAAATCCTCCGTGGGGCTGGGAGGCTACTGGAAGGCTGGGAATGCCGCTCATGTGTTCTAAATAAGGCACTCCCAAAAAAAGCCATGCCTGCAGGCTGAGGAAGGGGATTGTCAGTGGTGGAGGAGAAAGGTCGAGGGGTGCAAGTGGGCTTTTTCCTGGACTGCTCCGAGGGGGATAAACAGCAGGGCAAGAAATGCTCTGCCCAAATAAAACAAAGCAAAAGAAAGAGGGAAATCGATGGCTGTGCTGGGGGATGGATGGTTTGGCTAAATCCAACTGCTCCCTGAACCTGCAGGGCTTGGTTGAACAGGGGAGGTGCTTTTCTCTGGAATTCCTGCTTCTCCTGCTGCCCTCCAAGAGCCCCAAACTGTGCTCTGCAGGGATTTTTTACCCATACCAACATGGAAATGGTTGAAAATGGAGCTAGAGGCTGCTTTCACAGGGTTAAACCTGTTCCTTTCACTCCTAAATAGTTGGAAAACCTCCCTGCAAACAAGAATGGGCAGTCGAAAGTGTTTTACTTGCAACCACAGTAAAAACCAACTGCACTCAACACAGCAAAGATGTTTTCATTTAATCTGATGCATTTCAAGTCTAAAATTCAGCCCTTGGAGTCTCCCTTTGTTCATGTAACTGGTTCAGACACCCAGATTTGGGGGCATGGAATACAAGTCAGTTTTCCTCAGTTGTAATCTGGTCTCCAGTTGAATAAGAATAAATACAAAATATAAATTGGAGAGAAATTACTCACAGGAATATTTCCCCCATGACAAATAAGCTTTCCCCTCATGCACTCAAACTGGCAAAATTAAGCCCGAAAAGGTTAAAAAAATCTAAATATGTCAAACAAAAGGTTTAACCCAGCAGAACGGTGTCTCTCGTCTATTCCCAAATTGTTTAATGTAAGGCACAGCCTGCCTTTAATTTTAGTTTTTTTGGCCGGCTGCAAGAATTTTAAAGAGATCCTAATGATCCCTAAATCACAGATAACTGGAGCTGGAAACCCCCAGCTCTGCTCTCCTCATAATGTCATCCCTTGCCAGCTCTCTGTCGGGAGTGATTTTCAGTCAATTTGATCTTCAATAAATAACAGCCTGGGTAAACAGGTGAACTCACAGCAGAATAATCCTCCCAGCCCTGCCCCAACCCTCCCAGCCCCAGGGCCAGCAGGAGGGACACTTATGGGATTGGCAGCCCCTCCAGCGGGGTCCACTGCACTTTTCCAAGGGCTTAAATAGCCCTCAAGTGTGATTTTTATCCTCTAAAACATCCTAAAATATGACCACATCCTAAATGCATTAAAGATTGTTCCAGGGCCCCTGCGGTTAAATGGAAGAACCAATATCCTTGAGTAGCTCTACAAATAGGAAAGGAAAACGACATCAAATATATGTGCTGGTGAATAAAGGGATGGGGATATTTTACTTGGGGTTGAGGGAAGAATAGGGGATGCCTTGCCAATATTCAGGTTAATTTCTTGCTGTGGTTTGTGGCAGAAAAAGGATAATGGGGACTGATCAAAATGAGCCAGAAAGGGTCATGCAACGCCTTAATTCCTGAGGCTCCCGAGGAACAGGACAGACAGATAAACAGGCAGGCTCCTGCTTCCCTGAAGGCTGCTCTTTGTCAAATTTACACCAAGCTTTTTATCTGACGAGAGCTTAAATTGGCCTTTAAGTTTCCCTCACTGCAGATTCCACCCTGAGGAGCATTTGCTGTGATTCCCTTGGATACCCCACTGAAATAACTCATTTTTCCCTAATAGCTCTTCGAGCTCGAGGTCCATCCTGTAGCACACTGGAGTTCCAGAGAAGTCCTCGTGGAGGGAAAAGATTAATAGAGGCAGCTGATGCTTCCAGGCAGGTTCAGCTGACTTCAAATCAGACACAGACAGAAGGTTTTATAGGCTCATTCTTTTCTCTAGATATCCCTTCAGTGTAAATACATCTCACCTCGTTTTCAACTTCATGTCACTGCGTTCCGCTTAATGTCATTGCCTTTGACGTGAAGAGCTGTTTCTAATTAGGGATTTATGACACTAATCAGCCCAGCCAGGTAAAATCCAGTCCAAAGGAGCAAACTGGGCCTGTCTGTCTGGAGCAGCCTCTGGACTCTCTGCTCTGTCAGACCCTGTAGGATGTCAAACCCTCCCTGAGTGGAACCAGATGTGCCCAGGCCGTGTCCAGCGCTGCCTTCCCTGTGGATGGAGCAGGTGTTTGGAGATTTCCAGAGCTCAGGCTGGAAATCCTGGCTTGGTTCTGTCTTCTCAGAGCCTTCCAGACAATGTGGCTGGAGGGGAGAGTGAGCCTGGTTCCCACTCAGCGCTTGAGGGCTGCAGGTCTCACTTCACTCTCCTTCCCACCTCATATTCCTTTCAGGAGTTTTTCCTCTTTTTTTTGGGTTTTTTTTTGGGCTGAGGCCCAGCAATTTGCTGAGCAAGGCATCCAACACAGCAGTGGGACACGATCCAGTGCAGTGGGTGGCTGCAGAGTGCTGGGGAGAAATTTGAACTGGCCTCGTTAATACAAGATTCCTAAAGCCAGCCATAAAACCATTCTTTTTAATGTCTTAAAATTCCTTCCCTCATTTTGTCAGAAATTCTGAAATTCGCTCCCAAGTTTGATTTTGCTGGTCTCACCCTGCGAGTTGAAATTTTGGTTTATTAAGTTCTTTTTGACCCACCCTCTAATTGCCATTCCTGAGCTGTGCAGAACATCTGAACACCTTGGAATCTTTTTTGGGCAGAGAACCAGCAGATTTGACATCCACTGGAAAAAGAAATTCGTAATTTCTTGAGTTTATCCTGGGCTGGAATTGTTCAGCAGGAGAAAATCACAAAGTTAACAGAGGTAAAACAACTGTAACAGTAATAATTCATCCCTATATTGTGAAGTCAGTTTTAAACCACAGTACTTTGAATGACTTTGTAAAAAATGTGACTTCAACTCTTTCTAGGAGTTTATTTGCAGTGTATTACTGTGTTTAATACTGAAATGCATCTGAAGGAATGAAGAGTGAGGCAAAATATGGTGCTGGATATCAAATACATGACAGAAAATTAAAATGTAGCATCATTCAAATGAGATTGGCAAAAGAATGAATCGATTTCTTTATATGAGGCATTGATTTTCCCATCAGTTCCACTGGAGGTGGATGTAATTTAAAAATGTCAAAGCATCTCCCTCCCCTCGGGCCTTTGCCAATATTTGCCCCTCAAATGAAGGTTTAGGAGGATTTGGAGGAAATGAAAAATTCAGGAGAATTAGCCCAAGGTCTCCCTTCTCCTAAGCCATAAATCCTGTTTGTGGAAGGCTCTCCCAGACAAATTTGCCCAAATTTGGAGCTACTGGATCCCACTCTGTTTTAGATTCACTCCTCTGTTAGCACCAAGAACCCCACGATTCCTGACAACCCAGCTAAAACCTGCATTTATTATTATTACTTTTTAAGGGTCTGCCTGAAAATTCCTTCTTTGCCCACCTGGATTTCCAGCAGCTCTTTGATTTGCTGCCTTCTGCTCCTTCCTCTCCTCAATGGCCTCACAATTCTCCTCCTCCTCCTCCCTGCTGCAAGAATCTGCTCCTCTGACTGAGGGAAAATTCCAAAACCCTGAGGCTTCCTCCTTCCCTTCCAAAAGACTTCAACAATCTCCTCTCTTTTTTTTTTTTCTTCTTTCTCTTTTTTTTTTTTCCTTTTTTTTCTCTTTTCCTTACATCATCCTCGTGGCTCCCCTCCTTTCCCTCCAGATTCATTATGTAACCATGAATCTCTCTTCAAACACATCTGGGGATGGAGGCAGAAGGGGGTAATGGCTCTAACATCTGGCAGGACTATTTTGGAATTATCATTGCAGCTTCCTCCCGTTTCTCCCGCTTCCCTTTTGGCACTGGGGATGACAGGGAAATGTTTCCTTCCAGCTCCCTCCTGAGGGTTAAAATGAGGCTTTTTCCAGAGGGCAAAATGGAGAGGCCACAGCTGAGGGCGTGTTGGAGAAATATCAAACTATATGGAAATATCACAAAATATCAAGTGATGCCGTGATTTTTGGTGTTGGTATCCCGGAATTCCCTGCCCTGTAGTCCCTATAGGGGAGGAAGAGGAGCTGTTCCAGTGCCATCAGCACTGCCTGGAGCCACCACCACGGAGCCAAATCCACCAGGGTTAGGTCCAAGGAAACATCATTCAATAAATGAGGGAATGCTGAGATGGAAAATCCCCCAGCCCTGAACTCCTGGAGTGTTTGGGGTTGGATTCAGTCCTGTAAGAGCAGGAACACTCCACGTGCTCTGCATGGATTCCTTCCCACCAAACCCACGGAAAATTGTCTGCATCAATCCTGATGACCCACTCGGATTTGTTTATTTTCAAATAAACTCTGCTGCCTAAGGAACTCTCACTGCTGACATCCCAGAAGTTTTCTCCTGGTGGGATCTGAGATATCCCTTAACACAGCAGCCAACTCAACTCCCAAAATCTGTCTGTGAGCCTGGTCCAGGCTGATTCCACTGTGCCAGGAACAGCTACAGTGGTTTATGGTGAGGTGGGCAATTAGGAGCTGTAACAACGGCACTTCTGGCCTGGCTGAGATCACAGAACTTGACCCACCAGGACTTTTTGGCCTCACTGGATAATTAATTTGCCACATGGCTCAGAAAACAACAAGCAGGGCTGCTCCTTCCCCTGCAGATCGTGGCTTAGGGAGTGTCTGGGAAGTTCTTTCAGGATGGGCAGCTAAAGGCTGACAGAAGAGCAAATTTGAGTACAAAACAATTCCAAAATGAAACCCCAAATCGTCCACGGCGTTCCCTGCAGGCAGCACTGCCTTCCTGCAATAATTAGGAGTGCAGCAAAGCAAGGGGCTGATAAATTAGCCAGAGATCCATGAGGAGAAAGGCAGCCAGAGCCCAAGCCCTCCAAGACATATGTCTCTATTTACCCAAACATAAATCAAACCCAACAGGAACTCGTGCGAGTAAATCGGATCCCGCTTGTGTGTTTTTCCTGACACATAAATCTGGCTGGGGCAGAATGGCATGAAAAATAGAGGAACCCAACTCCCAGGGGGACTCATCCTTCATGGAACCTGGACTGATCACTTACCCTGCTGGGCTCTGGCGCCCAGGGAATGTGGGATGTGGAGGCCAGAGGGGCTGGATGTGGGCTCTGTGTGCTACTGTGCATCCAACCCTTGGGAATGTCACCTCCTGCTCGTGTCCTGCCTCTGCCAGGGCTCTGAAGGAAAAGCCAGCAGCTGTTTGGGTGTCAAACAGTGAAACACCACCCAGGGGGCTGCAAGGGCTGGGGACACTGGGGGGTGACAGCTTTTATGGCTTAGCAAAGAGCAAACCCTGCACCATTTCTGGGTTTGAGGGGTGCCCATGTGCTGCTGTGATGGAGAATCCAGGGATTTATGGAAAAGGTTGGGGTTGCAACCAACACCCAACTGGCAGCTTCAGCAGAGACAAATTTTCAAACTTTGCTCTCCACGTTGCTCCAGGAGCTGAGTCTGCCACAGCTTCATTATCCAAAATACATTATTTCATGTTATCCAGCTCTTCTGGGAATAAAAAACCTCCTCAACAACAATGAAAACCCCTCTCCAAACCTGGATCGTGTGGAGAGCCTGGTGTGCTGAAGCGATGGGGTTCAGTTTTATTTCCTGGTTCTGTCCCTGTCCCCCTCTCAGGAGGCAAAGAGGGGACCAAGGGCTGATGTTTTCCATACCCTGATGGAGTTCTGAGCTTGGGTATGGTCCTGGGACAATTTGGCAGCAAAACTGTGGGAAATCCAGAATGCCTCTGGTGAAAGTAGAACACTGAGAGCTCCATTCTGAGCAGCCTGTTTGCTTGGGGCCTCTGGGCCAAAGATGCAGCTCTTATTTTTGGGATATGCACCTGAAAAAGTCAGAGTTCCATCAAGTAAACCTTGGTCAGTAGTTTTCAGGAGATCCTGGAGGGTTTATTGAGAGCCCTGAGTGTGGCTCATAATGTCACAGAGCCATGGCTGGGCTGGTTTAAAGAGATAAAAACTCCTCTCAGGCTGAGCTGACACCTTCACACAGCCCTGGGTCAGAGCTGAGCCAAATCCTGTTTATCCTGTGCTGATTAAACACCCTCTGCCTCTGGGATTTGTGCAGCTCTTAAAAGTCCATCTTTTCACCCTCAGGGTTTTCCAGGGGACACTCCTGTCCCTGGATTTTTACATTTCCAGTCCTCCTGAGCTCCTGTTACCACGAGGGGAGGGGAATCCCTCTGGAGAGGGATCCATCCCACCTTAAATCGGTGTCTGAGAAGGGGAAGGGATGGATCCTGGGAAGGGATTGTTTCTCTGGATGCCCAAACAAATTATTGCACACAAGCTCAGTCCAACCAAATTACTGCTCCCTTCTCCAAGTGCCAGCACCCAGCTCCTTCCAGGTGTCTGCTCCTGGTGCTGCTCTCCAGGAAAAGTGGGCACCTGCCAGCAGAAAAATGTGAAAAATCACCCAACTTCACTGGACTTCCACTGGACTCCCCAAATTTCGCTGTCTACCCATCTCTGCTACCTCAGATAAATCAGGTCAAGCAGGGAGTGTGGCCCATGTGCTAAAGCCATCAGGGGATGATGTCATGGCCAAAACGAGTCCTCTTTGAGGAGTTTAAAAGGTAATTGAAAGGTTATTTTTTTTAGAAGTTCACTGCATTTTTTTTTTTTTTCTAATGGGAAGTAAATGAGATTCAGGTCATATTCAGGCAAGCTCAGGGTGAAGTCATGGGGTGAAGAGAGGGAAGATGGAGTTGAAGATTAATTTGATTAGCATTTCTTAAGATAATATTTGATTTTATGAGGGGTTTAAAAGCAGCAAGGTCCATTTAGTAAATCTGAGCTGTTCATCAATTTTTTTTTTCAGGCTGCACAGAAAGGTGCAGAGCTTTGCTTGGAGTTAGATGGCCACAAGTGGAGAAAAATTAACACCAGTTACAATAAGAATCTGGAAACTGTTAACAGAAAAAATGGATTTGATTAAAGGCAGAGTTGAAGATTCTCTGATTTCCCTGTGATTTCCTGAATTTTTGTAACATACCAACTTTTACCTGGGGTGAACACTGCGAGTTTTAATTCTACTGCAACAAATAAATTGAAAAATCTACAGGAAGGAAACAATTCCTTGCCATACTCCTGCTTTCCAGGACAAAGATACTGAAGGCAGAGATTTATTTATTTATCTTGTTGCTCCCAAATACACTTGAAACTTTGACTGAAATAGGAAATAATGTGGATTCAAAGGATAAAATCCCAGAATGAGCAGGCACAAATTCCTTCAAGAATAACCTCCAAGGAGGCAGGATAAGATCCAGCTCCCAACCCCTGGCTGAGGGTGTAGGACATTGGAAATGTCCTACAAAAAAGGGAATTCTGAGCTACAGAACCTCTCCTGGGTTCTTGGGGAGTAATCATTTTGATTTTGGGGAGGCAGAATTCTGCAGGCTGTCCTAGCTCTGGGCAACCCCTCAGTGTCACATAAATTCAAAGATGAGGCAAAAAAAGGAAGGGGAAAAAAACCCTCCTGTATTTTTCTGTTTGCAGTTTCTCAGTGCATCCCCAAGGATGGCAGGGCCATTAAACACCCATCACACCGTCCCAGGAATGTGCTGGTGCTGGAATTTGGAGGGTCCCAGCATCTCCCCCCGTGTCTGGCAGGAATTCCTGGGTGCCTGGAGTGGGAATTCTCTCCCTGATGCTCTTTCCTTTAAAGCTGTGACAAGGGATGAGCAGCTGGAACCTGCAGGAACAAGAACTGATCCTGGCTCCGAGGACAGTTTGTGCCTCCTGGAAACTGCAAGGGCTTTCCCCAGTCAGATTTCCAAGGGGAAAAATAGGGAAAAATTGTGGGGAAAAGAAACGAATGAACCTCCCCAGAGTAGCTTGGTTTGTGTCCCTGCAGAGCCCTGGACCAGGGTGATGCCCACAGCAAAAAGGCTGAGGGGGAATTAAACCCAGTGGGTTTTCTCCTTATTTTACCACTTATTTGTGCCCCCCTGGCCCTGCTGGATGTGCTGAGGTGGCTCCCAGGCACGTTCTCTTCCAGCAGGAACATTCCTGGTGCAGCTCCTGCTCCCTCCTGCTTTCCCTGGATTTGGCCACAGCCCAGCCCAGACGTCATCCCAGAGTCACACAAACTCCTTATTTTCCTCCCTCTCTTCCAGGAGCTCTCCTTGCCCTGCCACCTTATCAAAGGCTCAGTATTTAACCAGCTTAGGCTTGATCCAGCTCGTTTGGGCAGGCTTGGCCCCAACCCAGCCCTGCAGGCTGCTCAGGGCACAGCCTGGGGCTGGCATCTCCTCCAGCAGCACTGGATGCAGAAGTGACGTGTCCAGAGCCTATGGACAACCCCTGGAACACTGGGATTCATCCCCAGACCCTCTGAGCCACGGCCCCATCAGCCTCACAGGGAAGGATTTATTCCCAAATCCCATCCAAGCCTAATCTCTGCCAGTGTGAAGCCATTCCCTCATCCTGGCACTGCATGTCCTCATAAAATCTTATCAAATCCTATAAAATCTTATCAAATCCTATCAAATCTTATCAAATCTCTTCCCATCTTTCTTTCAGGCTCTCTTCAGGCCCTGGAAGGCCCTGGTTGGCTCACTCCAAATCCTTCTCCTCTCCAGGCTGAATTTTGCTGCTGTGATCTCCTCAGAGGTGTTTGGATTCCCCATCCTGTGCTGGACACACATCTCATCACTGTGAATAACGATGCAATTATTAAGGAAATGTTTATTTTTTGAAAGGGGATAGGGATATAATCTGTGAAAAGAAGAAGCTCCATCTCCCAAAGCAGGAGCTGCATTCCTAAAGAAAAAATTCTTAATTCTCCCTCAGCCACAGCACTGAGGAGCACCTGAATGTGGACAGAACAGAAGTTTTCTCTCAGGTAAGAAACAAACACCTAAAACTTAATTTATAGCATATTTTTCTTCAATCCATGATGGTCCAAGTAGGCTTGGTCCTAATTCCTCTTAGGGTTGGGAAGGGAGTTCAGGAAAACAGCTGGATGTCTCCAGATAAAACATGGGTGGAAGTCTGCAATGAATTGAGTTGGCCCTGGGATGGTTTTGCTCATCCTTTCTCCTGTGAAAATATTTGCAGTGTGACTTTGGGGCCAAGTGAGCTCTGCCTGTGTTTGTCAAGGGCTGTGAGGAATGTTTGGAGGAGAATTTTGGAAAAGGGCTCTGCATGGTGGGGATCAGTGTCATTTCAGCCTTGCCATAATTAAATACCAGCAGCAATCAGCAAACAACAGCCAGAAAGTGAGCTTAGATAAAAAATGCCCTCAGAGAAAAAACAGCTACCACAAGGATTTATAACATTTGAGAAGTGCAAATCACACAGAGGGATTTTATCTCTTTTCCTCCACCTCCAAAAATGCTCCATGGGCTTGCAGGATTTCTCCTGCAGCAGACTGTGGTGGGACATTGGACTGATCAATTCTAGAAGATTTTAGCAACCCAAATCCCATATTTAGGTGCCCAGAAAGCCCAAAAACCCTTTGGTGACTGTTGGCATCGTGAGAATTCCTGGAGCATCTGCTGCCCAAGGAATTGGGATGCTCAGGGATCTCTCCCCTCTGTGGGCTTGGCTCCCAGGAGGGCTGCAGGCAGCACTGAAGGATTTATTGTCGTGGCTGGGTAATGCTGTTCTTGCTCTTTGAGGGCAGAAATGCAGGGACAGGGGAAATCAAACCAGAAAAAAAAAAATAAAAAAAATTAAGAAGGTGGAATGGGAAAGAAAGGAATAATTGGAATCCACGATTTGGGAAACAGCACAATGAGAGGCAGAAATAAAGGAGGCCTGGAGCTTTGTAGGATTGTCCCAGCTCATTGGAGGAGCTCACTGGGGCTCCAGGAATTCTCCTGCAGCTTTTGATGTCTGTCCCAGCCCCTGGAGTGGGGATTTGTCCTGTGGAAGCTCTGGCAGCCTTGGCAGAGGGATCCTTCCATCTGTGGGCCAGGCAGGGCACAGTGCCAACCCTGCTGCCAGGGGTTTCTCTTCCCAGCCCAGGGAACAATTTATAGGTTAATCCATTGTTACCATGTTCTTTAATTGTTGAATGTTACCATGTTCATTAATTGTTAAATGTTACCATGCTTGTTAATTGTGAAATGTTACCATCTTCTTAATTGTTAAATGTTACCATGTTCTGTTAACTGTTAAATGTTACCATGTTCATTAATTGTTAAATGTTGCCATGTTCTCTTAATTGTTAAATGTTACCATGTTCTATTAATTGTTAAATGTTATCATATTCATTGTTAAATGCTGCCATGTTTGTTAATTGTTAAATGATACCATGACCTGTTAATTTTTAAATATTGCCATGTTCTGTTGATTGTTAAATGTTATCATGTTCATTGTTAAATGTTGCCATGTTTGTTAATTGTTAAATGTTGCCATGTTCTGTTACTTGTTTAATATTGCCATGTTTATTAATTGTTAAATATTACCATGTTTGTTAATTGTTAAATGTTACCATATTTTTTATTGTTAAATGTGAATTGTAATGTTGTTAATTACCCTGTCAATAGTCCCTTATTGTTATTTGTTGGGTATTATCTCTGCTGCTCCCCAAAGTGGTGCAAAATATGCAAATAAAGGGATGTTAAGGACACTGGGTACTGCTCAGAGATAAAAAACAATGAGCCAGGGCAAAATCCAAGACTGGAAATTGCATCCCAGACTGGTGCAGCAGTGGAGAAGATAAAATCACCAACCAAAGGAACTCCACCGTGTCCCCGTGAGCTCAACATTTCTCCATCTGCAGGACACCCCCAGACTCACTCTCTGGTTGTTGTTTGCTGATTGCTGCTGGTATTTAATTATGGCAAGGCTGAAATGACACTGATCCCCACCATGCAGAGCCCTTTTCCAAAATTCTCCTCCAAACATTCCTCACAGCCCTTGACAAACACAGGCAGAGCTCACTTGGCCCCAAAGTCACACTGCAAATATTTTCACAGGAGCAAGGATGAGAAAAATTAGGAGTTGGGGTTTGGAAAATTAGGAAAAATTGGGGTTTGCAGGGATGGCTGTGAGGACAGCAGCCCCTGCTCTGCATCAGAGCTGCCTTCTCCTCCTTGGCATCACTGAGGGTGGGCAGTGTGCACAACCCCAAGGCCTCCAATCAGAGCTAAATTTTTAATTAAGCCATTAAAAAAGATCAGGGCTCCTTGCCCCTTTATTTCACCGTGGGCAGAGTGTAGGAAAGAGGCAGAAATCTGGGATTTCTCCTAGTGCAGCTCACAAGCAACCTAGGGTGGCCCATTGTTTTGAGAATTTTGAGAAGTTCCTCGAACACAACAAAGCCTTTCCAAATTAAGACACTGGCCCACGCAATTTTTGGGGCAGCCTGCTGTGCCACAAACCTTCCAGAGCCCTTTCCAGTGGCCCATCCAATGCAGGAGCTCACCCCATCCCTGCCAGCACCTGTCCCACTGTCCCTTTCCCATGGACCACCCAGCTGAAAGCACCCTGGAATCCCAAAGTTTGCCATCTTTCCTCATTGTTTGGGATTTGGGGTTGTGTTGGGGTTTTTTTTATTGATACAAATAAACTGTGACAGGCTCACATGGGGAGTGATTGAGTCAAATCAAACCCATTTTCATGTTCCAGTATAAGCTGGCTGGACTCGTTTACACTAATTAGAACTAATTATGTGCCTGCTAAACTGGTAGCTTTGATTGTGGGAGGTGCAGGCACTGAATCACTTCATGCTTTTTTTTTTTTTTTTTCACTTGGAGAGCGCCTGAAATCTGCTTTATCTGCAAGGCAAAATGGCCTGAAAATGATAAAATCTCCATGAGCTCAGCCCTCACAGGAGGGGAAAATCCCCTCAGCTCCCCTCAAACTCCACGAGGTTCTGTTCAGTGTTTTGTTTTTCAGCGTTTTGGTGCTGGGAGGAGCCTGTGGGTTCATTTGGAGCAGGGCACAATGAGGGAGATGACAAGAGAACGATGGAAATCAGCAGGGAGGGCTGGGCAGGGACGCCAGGGTTGTGTTTGGGGAGCGCTGAGTGGCTCCGTGGGGAGCTGGGACGTTCAGAGAGAGGAGAAATCATTAAGGGGAGACTTTTGTCTGTTGGATGCTCCAGGAATGAAAGGAGGGCATCGTGCAAAGAGCCTCGTGTGACGGCACCCACCAGGCACAGCTGCTTCCATGGAAAATCCAGGAGATTCCCAAAAACTGCTGCAGTCACTAAAGGGGTGGGAAACTTCTTCCAGGAGCCCTTGAGAGAAACGTCCCTGGGATGGTCTGGAAAAAACAACTCCTGTGGCCTCAGGCATTGGGATAAACACCAATTCAGTAGCCTGAATTCCATGGAAAGGGAAAAAGGGAAAAGGGAAAAGGGAAAGGAGAAAGGAAAAGGGAAAGGGGAAAGGGAAAAGGGAAAGGGGAAAAGGAAAGGGAAAGGGAAAGGGGAAAAGGAAAGGGAAAGGGAAAGGGAAAGGGAAAGGGAAAGGGAAAGGGAAAGGGANGGAAAGGGAAAGGGAAAGGGAAAGGGAAAAGGAAAGGGAAAAAGGTAAAGGGAAAGGGGAAAAAGAAAGGGGAAAGGGGAAAGGGGAAAAAGGGAAAAACGGAAAGGGAAGGGGAAAAGGGAAAAAGGGAAAGGGAAAAAAGGAAAGGGAAAAGGGGAAAGGGGAAAGAGAAAGGGGAAAAGGGGAAAAGGGGAAAAGGGAAAGGGGAAAGGAAAGGAATACTTGGAAGAGGGGGAGACCAAGGAAAGGGAAAATGGCTCTGGGGTATCCCATCGCCCTGGGGCACTGACTCTGTGCCCCTCGGTTCACTCAGCCATTCCAAAGGGAAAACTCCCCGGGAGCTCCCACGAGCCCCCAGCCGTGCCCAGCTCACCCAGCCCAGGGGGCTCTGCCTTCCTTTGGCTCTCTCCTCCTGAGAAGAAGGGATCTGATCATCCTTCCTCGTGAAAGTGGCTCCTGAAGCACCTCTGAGCTCTTGGGATGCAGCTCCAGCTCTCCCTGCTTCCCCAGCTGGGCAGTTTGGGCTCTCCAGCTTTTCCAGGATGATGTCAGAGCAGGATTTCAGTGAAATCCCGATTGTTTGGCTCGCACTCGATGGAACATGTGCTCCCTCCTTGCTGTCTGACTGTTTTTATTAGCTCAGCTACATCTTTTTTTGTTAGCTCAGAGGATCTGTGGTTCCTGGGGAGCACTCGCAGTCCAGACTGCAATATCTTATTCTGGTTTTAACCTTGAAAATGGGTTTTATTTCCCCCTTCCAACCAATATTTAAAAAAAAAAAAATCTGTTTTGGTGTAAATCTGGATGATTCCAGGTCTTGTCACCCTGCTGGAACCAGGAGTGGAGGTTCCATGGCTTTTTGCCACTGACTCATCAGTGAGAAGGGATCTGGACAAGGGCTCAGGATCAGCTGAGAGAAATAAAATAAATAAATAAAATCATTTTAATTCATCATTTTAATTCACAAATCTTCACGTTCCTGAGGTGTATCCATGGCTCTGTCAGGGTTTTTTTGCACCCTGTGTTTTTTTTGTGTCCACACTCCAGGCTGGAGCCCACGGGGCAGGTTCCCAGTGAGACCAAAGCAGGGAAATTATAAAGTTGTTATTAAGGGCCAGCTTTTCCAGAATAGAAGCTGCAGGGAAAGCAGCCCCAGAGCAGCTCTGGCTGTGTAATTAGGGAGCAGACAGAGCTCTCAGTCACGCTGCATTTCTGATGTGGGGCTGGTGCAGAACTGGCAGGACACCCCGGGAAAACAGGATGACTGTGCAGATTCCTGCATGGAATAAATCCTGAATGTCCCTGCAGGAAAAGATATCCCTGCTGACTGAGGATGCAGGGTTTGCCCATAATGTGGGGTTCAATTTGCAATCTGAAAACAATCTCGGCTCCTAACGAGGCATTTCAGATCTTTATTTCTTGGAGGGTTTGACCCGACTCGTACAAAGCTCTGAAATCCAATTTTTAATCAGCAGTTTCTCTCACAGGCCGCTGGTCAGGCTGGCAATCTCATGAGAACAGGATTTCTTGTGAGATTTCCAATTCCTGATGGCAGAAAAGCCCACAAGAAAGGAGCAGCTTTATCCCAGCAGAGATTTCAGAGCCATGCAAAGCCAGGCAGTGAAACACAGGGAAGGTTTTTTTGGGGTTCTTTTTAACATTATCAGATCTCTCTGTGGTCCCTCAGCTTCAGCCACCACGAGCTGATGAGGAGTTTTTATTTCTCAGCAGCTCAGGCTGATTTCTCATTTTCAGAATGAGATTTCTTTGTGCTGAGCAGATCCTGCCTTGCCAAAATCGGTGCTGGGGGAGGGCTCCACGCAATCCCCAGCTCTCAGCCGTGGCAGAAAAAACCCCAAATGCAAACAGAGCCCAGCTCACCCTGCTATTAGTGGTTAAAAGGGGAGCAGCTGCAATACCGGGGTCTGATGTGGTCCCACTCGCTGCTGGAGAGGGTTAATTTTATATTTCGTTATTTTTATTTGTAATAGTGAGGAGCAAAAAGCAGCTTGGAGCTTTCTCTTCTGGCAGAGAAATCCCAAAGATCTTTAGTGCCCTCTACAGCCACTCCGGGTCCCTTCTCACCCTCCGGACTCCTCTCAGTCCCTGCATCCTGCAGAGCTTTAAAGGATCTCTCAGCACGGATTAATCACCAGCCTTAATGAGCAGTCCCAACTTTTCCCTTTCTGATATATTTGTGTGCTCTTTGGTGTCAGAGTCCAGGACATCCCTGTGGCCACCCTGGAGGGTTTGGAGACCGGACAGGGGGTCTGGGGTCTGTACAGGGGGGTCAGAGCCTCACACAGAGCCCAGGAGGACACTGCCTCTGATCCCTGCCATGGCACTGAATGCCCACAGTGTGTGAAGAATCACAAACTGAGAGAATTCAAAATAAGTAGTATTTAGTTTATCACAGAGTTTAAATGTAGAATTTAGGATTTTTAGTATCTGGGGTTGAAGAGACAAGCTGGAGGAATTGGGGAGTGGCCCCTGTGCTCCTTGTTCTTGCTCTCGTCCCCCATCTTTTGCTGAGTTGGATTTTAGAGATTGGTTTAGAGTAGAAATGCCATGTTAGCATAGGTAGTGGGCATTGGTAAAATTCTGTCAATAAAAAGTGCATTTTGGATGTGGTTGGGTCAGGGGTNGTGTGAAACACTCAGGGCAAAGAGAAGATGAAAAACCTGATTACCTCAGGGAACAGCAACCCCGAGGAGAATCTCAGGGAAAAGCAACCCTGAGACTTTGGTGAGAGGATGTCCCCAGCACAGCCTGTGCCACCAGCCTGTGTCACCTCCAGCCTGTGTCACCTCCAGCCTGTGTCACCCCCAGCCCAGCTCTGCATCCCCCCAAAAATGCAGCAGAAGGCAAATTCTGCTCCCGGTGCTCTCACACCTCATCCCTGCTGCCCCTGGCTGTGGGGAGCTCATGGAAAAGCCCCGAGGAGCCCAAATTGCTCTGCGGGCTCGGGGCTCTGCCCTGGGGGAGCACAGAGCACACCCAGGGAGGGGCTGGGTTGGAGGGACCAACCTTACCCCCAAATTTGGGTGAGGGATGCTTGGGGTGGTTCAGAGAACAGAAATTAAAGCAGGGAGCAGTTTCCATGGCCAGGGCTGGAGGCTTGCTGCAGTTTGCAAGGCTGACAGAGCTCTTGGAGCAGGGAAAATCGGGATGGAGATGTGCTGGGAGTGGGATTATCCTGAGCCCGACGAGCTGAAACATCATTTCAGCCACCTTCTCCTGAGCTTTCCACAGCTAAAATGTCATTTCATCCCTCTTCTCCTGAGCTTCCCAGAGCTAAAATGTCATTTCAGCCCTCTTCTCCTGAGCTTTCTGGAGCTGAAACATTATTTCAGCCACGTTCTCCTGACCTGCCATAGCTAAAACATCATTTCACCCCTCTTCTCCTGAGCTTTCCAGAGTAAAAATGTCATTTCAGCCCCATTCTCCTACTTGCCATAGCTAAAACATCATTTCATCCCTCTTCTCCTGAGCTTTCCAGAGCTAAAATATCATTTCAGCCCCACTCTCCTGAGATTTCCAGAGCTAACACATCATTTCATTCACTTTCTCCTGAGTTTTCCAGAGATAAAACATCATTTCTTCCCTCATTGCAGCCGCTTTCTTCTGAGCTTTCCAGGGCTAAAATATCATTTAACCCAGCATTTCATCCCTCTTGAGCTTTCCAGAGCTAAAATATAATTTCATCCACATTCTCCTCACCTGCCATAGCTAAAACCTCATCTCATCCCTCTTCTCTTGAGCTTTCCAGAGCTAAAATATAATTTCATCCACATTCTCCTCACCTGCCATAGCTAAAACCTCATCTCATCCCTCTTCTCTTGAGCTTTCCAGAGCTAAAATATAATTTCATCCCTCTTCTCCTAAGATGCCACAGCAAAAAAAAATAATTTCAGACTTCTTCTTCTGAGCTTTCCAGAGCTAATTCATGCCCATTCTCCTGACTTGCCATAGCTAAAATATCTTTTTTTTTCCCATCCCAAGGAAGTCCTGGATTGAGGGGGAATTTTCCATTTGTTAACAGGGGAACATCATCTTTGACTGCTGGAATAAAATCCCCCAAAATCTCCCCTGGCAGAGAAGTTCAGAGAGGAGCTGAGGCAGCTCAGCAGAAACTCCATGAGCTGAGGGACTGCTAAACCCTAAATAATATCAAATATTTCATTTACTGATAGCTGATAAATGACCCCCAGATTTTAGGGAGCAGCCCCTTCCTTGGCAGATGAATGAAAATCCCAGAAATAATCCCTGGGAACTCCCAGGTATTTCAGCAAACCCTGGTGCTCCAAATGGCAAAACCCCTTTTGTTCCATTACGTTTCACCCTCTGTTCTCACTTTTACAGTTTCCTGGAAAACCAAAATATTTATTTATTAGAGGAGTCGGAGGTAAAAAATTAAAAAATTTCAATTGCAAATATTATTTTCCCTGTGGTGCTTTCATTTCAAAGCCCAGTTTGATTTTGTGTGCGTTGATATGAAATAAAGCCTTGAAATGAAAACCTGAGTTTCATTTTGAAATGTCAGCCTGGGCAACATTTTCAATGCAGAGATGGGACTTTATTTGTTTAAAAATATTTAAATGAGGTTTCCTTGCTGCATTTTAAGCACTTCAATTTTTCATCACCTTGTTTCCCTCATTGCTGACTCTTCCCTCCTCCTCTCCTCTCTGGTCATTCTTTTCTATTCAGAAAACTGGCAAAAATGTGGTAAAAATAATTCCCATCCCTGTTTTAGTTTTTTTTTCTTTTTCCAGACAGTATCATGTTAAATATTTTCTCTGTCTATAAAAGATCAACAAGTGGGAAAAAGGGAATAATTTAAATTTTTTCATGTTTTCTCACTTTTTCACTTTCTACTCTCCAGAATGATGAACTTAGCACTGAAAAATTACAAGGGGTGAGGGAGGCATTCCTAAAATCAGGATATTCCCAGCTGGGATCCCTACTCCCAGTTTTACTCCAGGACATTTCCATTTTACACCTGGAATATAACCAGTCCTTATTCCCAGATTTGCACCAGGATATTTCCAATTGAGATCCTGAATATAACCAGTCCCTACTCGAAGGTTTACTCCAGGTTTACTCCGGGATATTTCCAGTTGGGGGCTGGAATATAATCACTTCCTATTCCCAGGTTACTCCGTGATATTTGCAGGATATTTCCAGTTGGGATCCTGAACATAACCAGTCCCTATTCCCAGGTTTACTCCAGGATATTTCCAATTTGGAGCTGGAATATAACTGGTCCCTCTTTACAGGTTTACTTCAGATTTACTCCAAGATATTTCCAGTTTGGAGCTGGAATACAACCAGTTCCCATTCCCAGGTTTACTCCAGGATATTTCCATTTGGGATCCTGCACATAACCAGTCCCTACTCCTACCTTTACTCCAGGAAATTTCCAGTTTGGAACTGGAATATAACCAGTCCCTACACCCAGGTTTTCACCAAGAAATTTCCAGTTTGAAGCTGGAATACAACCAGTTCCTATTCCCAGGTTTACTCCAGATTTACTCCAAGATATTTCCAGTTTGGAGCTGGAATACAGCCAGTTCCTATTCCCAGAATAGGAATATACTCCAGAATATTTCCAGTTTGGAGCTGGAATACAACCAGTTCCCATTTCACAGGTTTACTCTGGGATATTTCCATTTGGGATCCTGAACATAACCAGTCCCTACTCCCACCTTTACTCCAGGAAATTTCCAGTTTGGAACTGGAATATAACCAGTCCCTACTCCCACCTTTACTCCAGGAAATTTCCAGTTTGGAACTGGAATATAACCAGTCCCTATACCTAACTTTACTCCAGGGTATTTCCAGTTTGGAACTGGAATATAACCAGTCCCTACACCCAGGTTTTCACCAAGAAATTTCCAGTTTGATACTGGAATACAACCAGTTCCCATTCCCAGGTTTACACCAGGTTTACTCCGGGATATTTCCAGTTGGGATCCTGAACATAACCAGTCCCTACTCCCACATTTACTCCAGGAATTTTCCAGTTTGGAACTGGAGTATAACCAGTCCCTACTCCCAGGTTTCCAACCCCACACAAATTGTGATGGGGGACACAAGTGTGCAGGAACTGGTGACAATAAAAGAAGATTAAACTGGAGCCTTGTCTTCGCTTCCTGATGGAAAAGGAAAATCCCTGGAAGGAAATCCAGCTGGGAAATGTTTCCTGGAGCCGTATCAGGGACCAAGGAAAGGGTGACAGAGACCTCAAACCTCTGACAGGCAGGTCTGGGTGGGGCAGAGCCCCTTCACCATCGGGGGGTGCTGGGCAGAGCCTGTTCCTGTCATTTCCCAGCAGATTCCAGCCTGGTTTGGGAGGAGGGAAGGAATGTCAGACTCCAGGTCGGTTTTCTCCCCCATAAACTCAGCCCTTGCAGGCTCCTGTGCTTTCTTCAGCCCCTGCTCGCAGAAATAAAGAGCTCTTTGCTCCTGGTGGGGCTGATTTTCCAGCCAGTTCCTAGAAAATAAACAGATTTTCTGTTTTGCATAATTGATCTGCTGGATCAGGAGCTGGTTTGGCACTGCAGGAGGAGCTGGCTCGGGGTCCAATTTGGGGTTTGCAGAGGAATGAAAATCAGGCCTGAGCTGCCTTTACAATCTCTGCTCTTTTATCTTCCAGAGGTGACACAGAAGAGTCAGAAACAATTTCACATCGTGCCTGTTGTTGGTTTGAGTGACTGATTGAGTGATTAAGCTGTTTGAGTGATTTTCTGTATTTTGTCTCAAGCTTATGAGTACATGACAATTTACAAAGGTTTTATCTCAACTTCCTAAGATGATTAATGCTGATATATTAATTACATGATGTGAATTTATTAATTTCCTATATTTATAGTCGACTTCTTCTGTCCTTTAACATCTTTTTCCTGATTATCCAAAAGACATGTGTCACTTCAAGACCCTTCCTTTTATTTCCTAGCTGATTAAGCATTTCTTAACTACTCTTGTTAAGAAATTTGTTTGAAAAATGTGTTAAGGGGCATCACTCCAGTTTAGAGCTCGAGTCCTGGCCAGACCCTGGATTCTCTGGATGGATTTTTTTCCTGGCCTGGGAGTGCTTGGAAGGGGCTTGGAGCAGCCTGGGATGGTGGAATTGGGTCGGTTTAAGGCCCCTTCCATCCCAAATATTCCATGATTCTGTGACTTTTCCAGCACAAAACTCCTTCACTCCTGGAGATCCATCACTGCTGGTGGGGAGCAGCATTCCCAGAGCCCATCCAAGCCACCCCTCTGGGCTGGAGAAAGCCAAAAAAAGCCTCCAGAGCTCAGCAAAGCCTTTCCAGGCTGGGGAGCAAGGGGGGAACAGGCTCAGGGACTGAATTTTCTGTGAAAAACGGGGAAAGAAAATGAAAGGAGGAACTCCAGGCTCTGAACTGGATGAAGCAGGGAGTGCTGCTGTTTTGATAATCCTCAGTGCATTGTGCAGACAGGGCAGCCTCTGCAGCATCCCTTTATTTTGGGCATTTCCCCAGCCCAGGGCTCTCTCTGCCTCTCTGCCTGGGCCTTTTGGTTGCTGCTGACTCCGTTTAACCAACCTGGACACTTAAAGGCCAAAAATTCATCTTTCAAGGACAGGATGGCCAAGATTACTAAATTATGGCCTCTTCATTATCTCTAGGTACCTGCTGAGGACAGATGAATTGCCTTCAAGTCAGGGCAGAAAACCCTCCAGGGAGAAAGAGAAGAATAATGTGCAAAACTGACTGAAAACACGAATGTGCACCAAAGGAAAAAGGGAAAAACACACATCCCATTCCTTTTTTTTTTTTTTTCCCTCCCCACTCATTCTACTTCCTTTATGTGCAGTGCTGGTGGAAGATGGAGACATTTATTAATTCTCCTTGCAGGAAAGCAAACAGTGATCTCCATCCTCAGGGACTCAGAGTCTGCTCTCAGCCATCCCTGAGGGATCCTCCTGCCCTCCTAATGGGCTCTGGGCAGAGCAGATCTACTCAGGGGGGACCAGATCATTTTCTAAAGCCTCATTTAGGCTCAAACACACAAAAAAACCAGGGCCCTGTCAGGATGAAGAGATTTCAACTCCTTGAAGCTCCTTTTGCTTTAGTTCTTGCAGCTGATTTAAAATGCAGGGCTGGGTTTGAGAAAGGAGAGGAGAGGGAAAGGAAGGAAGGGAAGGAAATAGCACAGGAGCTGATTTGCCAGAGCTGCATGAAATGATGGATTTTAAAAGTCCATTTCAAAGAAAGTGGGGGAGCTTTTTTTTTTTTTTAGAGCAAGTGGCTGCCGTAAAAGAGGGAGAAGGGAAAAAGACATTATCTGGTCTGGTAGTTTTCAGGAAGTTGTGGTCCCAATTCCCTAAAAATAAAATTCCTCTATGATCATCACTTTGCTCATTACTCCTGTTAGAGCAGCACCCTGAAAACATCAGCAGAGTTTGGGGTCCTATTGTAAAACCAGATTGCAGATTGACTAAATCTGCAACAGGGTGTGAACACAAAAAATTCCCTCCTAAGAGGCTCAGGAGCTCAGAGCTTGTTTTTAATCTGAATTTCAGCTGAAAAAATGCTGACCTGATTATTGTGTGTGAACCCAAGTGTGCCAGGAAGATTTGTTTTGGTTTTATGGAAAAATCCAGCGGTGAAAAGAGCAGAATTTCAGTTTTGTTAAGGTTTAGCCTCTCTCATTCCCAGCTCCACGTTGGAATGGAGATGATGGAAGGACAAAACTGGCCAGGAATGATTTGACAGAGGCAAGGAGAGCCCGTGACCCATCCTGGTGGACATGGGAGGGAATTCCCAGTGGGAAAATTCCCTGGATGAGACTTCCCAATCCAGCCCTGCTGGAAACCACCACCAGCCAGAGAAGGCTGCAGTAAAATAAAAAGAGATTAAAGAGCATCTCAGGAGCAGAAGGAGCTCTCCTCCCTCCTCACTCATGGAGGAGTTCCATGTTTAAAATCCATTTATTCCCTGTCCAGGACACCTCCCAGCTGCCAGCCTGGGCAGGAAAATCAGCCCATCTTTCTAGTAAAAGGCTGATTTTCTGGTAATGCCATTAAAGAGGATATTCTGGAACAATAACTAATCTGTTCTCTGGGATATTTGCACACTGGAATTCCTTTTCCCTTCCCTGATTTTTTTTTTTTTTAAATTTTTTTTTTTATTTATAAGGAAGAAAATGGAATTGCTGTAGATAATCTAAAGCTGACCTGGCTAATTTATGGTGGATAAAATGATTGGTGTGGAGCCCATCCCAGGGAGTTTTGTCCTTCCTGGGGCAGGATTTTAACAGGGAAAATTTAGTGCAGCTCTGAAGTCAGCAGAGCAAAGACACGGTCCTATAAATTTAAGGACACTGAAATATTCCATAATATTTCAAACCCTCTTGGAGGCTCCAGCAGACAGGGATGGAGATGATTTGGGGGCCTCTCTGAAATGATGGAATGACCCCAATTTGGGCTCGTCAGAGATCAGGATCAGGAAGGATTTCCTTAAGCAGAGGAAGGAAACCTTTGCTGTGGGATCTGCCTGGGATGGGACATCAGGGTCCTGTTTGTCCCCACATCAGCCCCAAATGATGTGGAATGAGATATCCCAGCTCCCCTCACCCCAAAATGGGTGAGCAGAATCCCACAATTCCAGTGACCTGTCTTGGGAAAAACTCAGCTTTTCACCCAAATTTCAGGAGCCTGGAGGTTACTCCAGCTGGAATTCCCAAGTTTTTTTCTGGAAATTCCTGCTTTTTTGCCTTGACGAGATCTCACCACTTCTGTGGAAACAGGTCAACTCTGACAAAATCTTATTTTCCTTTTAGAAATTTCTCTCTGTAGCCAAGAGCTCGCCAGGGTAGCCTTGAGTAGACATTGATTTCATGCAGTCTTTGGAATTATCAGACTTTGGAAACATTTAGGGTAGAAAAGACCCCCGAGCTCATCCCCTTGTTGGGCAGAGCAGAGCCCTGAGGGCACAGAGAGGAAATTCCAGGAGCCGTGGGGTGATGGAATGATCCCATTGTCCTCTCCTAGGGAGGAAATCCTTCAGCTCAGCCCAAAATCCTCTGCATTTTATTTATTCTGATTTTGCAGAAAATGTAAAACTGGAGGAACTTCACTCTGTGTATTCTTGTGACTTAAAAACCCGTGTGCAATCAGAATTTGGGCAGAAAGATAAAAATGAGCTGGATAAGCCATGGCAGTGTCACAGGTGAATGATGCACCTCTGAATGCACCTGAATCCTGAATTAACAATTAATTAACCAGAATGCTGCCTGCTCAAGACTTCCTGTGAATAAAAAAAAAGCCAAAAAAAAAGGTGTTGAGCTGGCTGTAATTCAGTGACAGCCAGGCAGGCTGCAGAGGGTGTTTTTCATGGCTGCAATCTCCTGTCCCAGCTTTTGAAGAAATGGAATTAAAAATCTTCCCTGCTTCGTGGTGAGGACAGACAGATCTTTCCTGCTGTAATTCCTGAGTGGCCAGAACACGCTGGTTGACATTTCACTCGATGTTTTAATTGGCTGATTTGAATAAAACTCAGACAGGTTGTGTTGCTCCGTTTGAGTTCGTGTCTCCAACAAAAAGAAGAGAGCGGGACAAGGAGGGGCAGAGACTTTTCACCTCTGATTCTCTCCCTGTTTTGTTCAGCTTTTAATGTATTTAAATTCACGCCTCGTTAAATTAGCCCTGTGTCCTGCAGGGGCTGAACTCACAAGCAGCAATCCCAAAAGAGGGTGCCCAACACTGCTGCTAATTGTCCAGGAAAATGTTCGCTTTTGGGATTTTAATTTCGTTTTTTGAGGGTTTCAATTTCATTTTTGGGCAGTTTTAATTTCATTTTTGGGGGGCTTTAATTTCATTTTTTGAGGGCTTTAATATCATTTTTGGGCAGTTTTAATTTCATTTTTGGACAGTTTTAATTTCATTTTTGGGGGGCTTTAATTTCATTTTTAGACGGTTTCAATTTCATTTTTTGAGGGCTTTAATATCATTTTTGGGCAGTTTTAATTTCATTTTTGGACAGTTTTAATTTCATTTTTGGGGGGCTTTAATTTCATTTTTAGACGGTTTCAATTTCATTTTTTGAGGGCTTTAATTTCATTTTTTTGAGAGCTTTAATTTCATTTTTAGACGGTTTCAATTTCATTTTTTGAGAGCTTTAATTTCATTTTTAGACGGTTTCAATTTCATTTTTTGAGAGCTTTAATTTCATTTTTTGGACAGTTTTAATTTCATTTTTGGATGGTTTGGATGGTATTTTTTGATGAGTTTGTTCCTTCCTCGTGTGCAGCTCTGAAGGTGAATCCTGGATGTGGCTCCCAGCACCTCCCAGGGTTGTGCTCCAACCTGGGACAGCAGGAGGCGTTTCCTGAGTGTTTTCCAAACTGGGAAATGTTGATTTCTTATCTTTATTCTTCATGTAAGATTAATGGGATTAACTGGGATTAATGCACGGGGGTCACAGCTTTGTGTTTGGACTTATGTTTATTAATTCTTATTAATTCTTATTTACATCACAGCCTCATGAGCCATGAGCTGTAATGAGCAAGGTAGAAAATGGAGGTGAAATGGAAGCCTCTAACTTTTCCAAGGTTTTTTAAGTGCCAAATACCCAATAACAAGGTGACACCTATATTATTTATATTTATATATATAGTATATTATAAATATATATTTTTATATACATATTTTATATTATAGATATATATTTTATATTTTTGACCTAATAATGACCACCCAAGATCTGCAATGTGGACCTTTGTCACCCAATTAGAAAAAACC
>VXBR01003167.1:11926-22108 GCA_013400215.1 Cisticola juncidis | reverse complement strand
GTTCTCCCCCTCTTTTTATCCCAGTTTAGAGGAAAACAAAGAGCCCCATTCATTCAATTTGCAGCCCAGTCTCTCAGGTTATGTAAATTGTTAAATCATCCATGCTCTTTCTTTTTAGCCATATTGCAAGCAGGGAATTTCCATACCCAGCTGAAACCCCACAATTGATCTGTCCCGACAAACACGGCCATCAAGAGTTTCATCTCTTTTTTTTTATTTTGTTTTTTTTTTTGCTTCCTTTCTCCTGGTTAACCAACACTTTATACTCCCGTGGAGAATAATAAAAAGAAATCAGGAGTCTTTCATGAAAATTTAAGTGGAATAAAACCTTGTGATGTAATTAGGAGATGCCTGTGGACTTCACTTGAGCTTTATTTGTTTCCATCAAGGCAGAATTTGGTGCAGCAGCCCAGCCAAGGCTCCATTTTCACTCTCTTGATTTTTTATGTCTTTTTTTCCATTTCATTTTCATTTCATTTTCATTTTCTTGCTATTTTTACACTGCAGTTTCAAGGAACCAGAAGCTCCTTGGGAGAGGATCTTCCTCAGCCCAATTATTGATTTAGGATTGTTGGAGTTTTTCTCTGCAGTGGGAAATGACAACAATTTTAGAGCTACTTAAAAACGCTGTTAATTGGAGAATTTTGCTTTGCTTTGTGCTCATCTCGCTTTCCCTGCCCCTTTCTGGGGCTCTGTTTGAAAAAGGAAAAGGAATTAGAAAATCTGGCTCGGGCTTGGCCACCTGGGGACGCTTTGGGGAGGTTTTGGCCAGCGAGTGTCACAATTTGCACAGGAGGGAGAAATTCTCCTGCCTCTGCAGGAAATCGAGTCCCCTGCATGTCCTGCCCTTGTTTGCCAAGGGCTTGGACAAGGAGCTCTGCCCAGAGATTTCCCTCCAGGAAAGTGTGTCCATCTTATTTGGGTAAAAAAAGAACATTTTATTCACTCAAAGCCTGGTGTTTCTTATGTTACAGTCACAGTGGTGGAGGTTTTGGGGTTTTATTCAATCACTGTTGTACTTTCAATGAAGAAAATCTGATTTTCTGTGNTATTAATAATAAAGAATAATAAAAATAATCTTCGATGTCTTTCCTTGATCTTAAACAATAATTTTTAAGGATAATCTTTAAGGATAATATTTAAGGATCATTTTTAAGGATAATCTTTAAGGTCTTTCCAACCCAACCCATTCCACGATTCNATTGGAGAATTTTGCTTTGCTTTGTGCTCATCTCGCTTTCCCTGCCCCTTTCTGGGGCTCTGTTTGAAAAAGGAAAAGGAATTAGAAAATCTGGCTCGGGCTTGGCCACCTGGGGACGCTTTGGGGAGGTTTTGGCCAGCGAGTGTCACAATTTGCACAGGAGGGAGAAATTCTCCTGCCTCTGCAGGAAATCGAGTCCCCTGCATGTCCTGCCCTTGTTTGCCAAGGGCTTGGACAAGGAGCTCTGCCCAGAGATTTCCCTCCAGGAAAGTGTGTCCATCTTATTTGGGTAAAAAAAGAACATTTTATTCACTCAAAGCCTGGTGTTTCTTATGTTACAGTCACAGTGGTGGAGGTTTTGGGGTTTTATTCAATCACTGTTGTACTTTCAATGAAGAAAATCTGATTTTCTGTGTGAAATCCCTGTAATATCCCTGTAATTAGTAAACAACTCCAGCCCAAAGCCATCCTTGGTAGGTCAAGGAGAGCAGATTCCTTTCAAAATTATCTTTGGATTTATTTATTATGCAAAATAAATATCACTTACAGCCCTCAGTTCTGCTGGTGTTACCGAGAAATTTCTTCTGGTTAAGAAAACTTTGCCCACCCAGACAATTGCAGTGGCCTTAAGGTGAAGGAGGGGGAGTTTAGATGGGATTTTGGNCAACCCAACCCATTCCACGATTCTCCACAGCCCTGACAAATTCCATAGCAGAGCAACGAGCCAAGACACAGAGCTGGGTGCAAACTGGGTGAGCTCAGCAGCACCCAGACTAAAGCCCAGCCTAGAAAAGCTGCGCTCAGAGCCCAGGGCAGCCCCACCAAGGCAGGCTCTGGCCCTGGGTGGGCTCCAGGGTCTGGGATCCATTAGAGCCCAACATTCCCCCAAAGCCAGGGATTAATTCTCCTGCAGGAACCCGAGCGAGGCGGGAGCAGCTCAAAGTTCATCAAGCCTGATCCTCCCAATCCCTTAATTACAGCCAGCTGCTCCTTAAACCTCGGAGCCACATCCCCAGGGCAGCCCTGCTGGGGAGGGGAGAGCCCCTCGGAGCACCCTGGATGGGAGAAGGGCAGGAAAAAGTTAATAAAATAGAAGTTAATTCCCTCAGTCAAGGAGGGAGGGAATAGTTCTGGGAAGTTCCAAAGCTTCCAATATTAATTTCTTCCCGCCTTCCCAGCTGCTGATCCCTGGAAGGAGTTTGATTTGTACTAAAATATTTGCTCCTAACCCAAGTTTCCTCCTGCAGTGTACACAGGCTGTGTGGTGCCTGGGACTTGGCTGTGGGATTTTTCCCTCTTTCATTCCAAGTGTCTCTAAAAATCTTAAAAACCCCCACCACGCCACCCCAGTTTATGTTGGCTGGGTGATCTTGTCCTCATTTTTTTATTTCTTCTTTTTTTTTTTATTTCTCTCTCTTTTTTTTTTTTTTTTTTTTTTTTTTTTTTTGAGGGATGGATGGTCTCTTGGCCATGTCATCCTCTCAGCATAAAATCAGGCCCCTTTTAACAAATGTGTTATTCCCCATTTGAACTTTACTGGGCTGGAACGTTTGGAGGGGTTCTGACAGGATTTGAGGTGTTTCAGCTTCCACAGAGGAAATCCCTAAGTACATCACAGAGGCCTCTTTGCAAAACACTTCATGGCATGGAGGAAAACGCTTTTCTTCCCAAATTCTGGCTGGGAAAGCCGAGATCCTGATGGATTAAGTGACTTGATAAAATCACCTGGGGGGGCTGTGGCAGAGCTCAAGTTTAAATCAGATTTAAATCCAAGGTGAACCTGCATTCCCAGTGCTGGAGCCCTGCATGGATGAGGGGCTGTGGGGTTTGGGTGGTGGGGTTCAGAGGGGATCTGCTGGGAGAACATTTAATTAACACCAAAATTGCATTGAGACATCAACTTGGCCCCCCAGGGATTGAGGAACGCTCTGAAACCAGCATTTAGAAATAATCAGGTTGTGGGTGGCATGGTTGGGATGGAGTAAAATCCAGATTCTCTGGGAGTGGAAAAGCTGATTGAAATGGGTGTCCCCTTGTCCTGTGGGGATGAAGATCCTGCTCCAACCTGGAGCACATTCCCCACTTTAATTCCAAAATTACAAAGCAAAACTCCTCTCAGCCCATCACTTTAACTCCAGGCTGGTTTCTTAAAGGAAACAAAGTTGTCATCGGCAGCAGCTCCCTCTCCCTCTCTGCATTCCCACTTTTCCATGAATCTGCAAACATTTTTAAAATGCACAGCAGCGCTCAGCAGTTTCCCTTCTCTGCTTCTCCCTTTGCCATGGCAAACACATTCCACCATCCTTCCCCTAATATTTGGTTTTCTGCAAAGTTTTCCACCAGAGAAATGTTCCTGCCTACTGAAAAAGCAGCATTTTGGGCATACCACAGGCTTGCACTTTTTTCTTAGAACAGAAAATATCAACCTTTTAAATAAATATTGATGTTTTTATACTCACACACCCACACCTGCATCCTGATGCATTCTCGAGGTACCGTGATATGGAAAAAACACCCTGGAATCATCAGAATTCCACTAAAAAGTCATGGCTCTTTTGAAGGTACCTCGTAAAAATCAGCCAGGCTCTGTTTTGCGTTCTATTTTAAAGGAATTTGCAACATTTCAGGAGTTTTTGTGGCAGAAATTGCCTCTCTCCTGCTGACAAAGCACCTGAACTGGAGTAGGCTTTGGGGGGGTTCTACTGAATTTTACAAATTCCTCTAAGATTTGGGGGTGGAATTTTCCACGTGGCTGCAGGAAAAATCTGAATATTTTCATTTCCAGCTTCATGTTTCTAGGTTTTCTAATAACTTTTCCCTAATTAATGAGCAGGGGAGCAGGGGGGCCACGCCTGCCTCTCCAGCTGTGCTCTGCAGTGCAGATGTGGCCGAGCATCCCCCCCAAACCCCTTCACAGGGAGTGGAAATGTCCTTGGTGAGTGACAGCGCAGTGAAAAGCCAGCCTGGGCTGCTGGGGACAGGCCCTGTCACCACTCAGCAGCCACCAGCACGGCCCCAGCCATCCAAACCAAATGGAGAGAACCTTTCCAGGAGCTGAGTTTATTCTCCATCCATCATGAGTGATGGTTTAGGGACATTAAGGAGATGCTCAGTCTCAGGGTTGCTGTTCCCTGAGATTCTCCTCGGGGTTGCTGTTCCCCAGGGTAATCAGGTTTTTCATCTTCTCTTTGCCCTGGGTGTTTCACACCGAAGGCAGAGACGACAGCTGAGTCCCCAGTGCCTGTTCCAAGGTTGTTTATTCTTCATTATCTCAGTTCTGTCTCAGCTCTGCCAGGCCTCCCTGGCAGGGGTATTATCTCAGTTCTGTCTCAGCTCTGCCAGGCCTCCCTGGCAGGGGCATTATCTCAGTTCTTTTTCTGCTCTGTGAGGCGTCCCCAGCAGAGCAGGACACGCGGGGACTGGGCGGGTCAGAGATCCCCAAACCTTCAGTGCGGGATCTCCCACCCAACCACTGTCCAAGATGGATTTTTTATTTACAAAATTTTGCCAATGCCTACTACCTACACTAACATGTCAGTTCTACTCTAAACCAATCTCTAAAATCCAACTCAGCAAAAGATGGGGGACGAGAGCAAGAACAAGGAGCACAGGGGCCACTCCCCAATTCCTCCAGCTTGTCTCTTCAGCCCCAGATACTAAAAATCCCAGATTCTACATTTACATTCTATGATAAACTAAATACTGCTTATTTTGAATTCTCTCAGCTTGTGATTCTTCATACACTGTGGGCATTCACTGCCATGGCAGGGATCAGAGGCAGTGTCCTCCTGGGCTCTGTGTGAGGCTCTGACCCCCCTGTACAGATCCCAGACCCCCTGTCCGGTCTCCAAACCCTCCAGGGCTGCCACAGGGATGTCCTGGACTCCGACACTCAGGAGAGACCTGGGACATCAACGGGTGAGGCTCCGCTCCAAACTCCCCTTCAAGGCCATTTAAAAAGTGATTTATTGTCACCACACACCTGAACGTGCCTGCAAGGCTTGGCCAGATTCAAGACATTAAAGCTCAGATGAGCTCATCGAGGCAGCGCTGCTGAAATCCCCGAGCTGGGGACTCGCTGAGGACTCACCCAGATTATTCTAAACTCAGCCGTGTTTTCTGCAGCCAAAATCACTGCAGACCTCAGTTTATCCATCTCCACTTCCTGCCTGCTGGGTATCCCTGAAATCAGTAAAAATCCTTTCAAAGTAATCTTGGAGAGAATTTCTTTTATTAAAGAGAAGCTGAGGCTGCCCCTGGACCCCTGGAATGTCCAAGGGAGGGTTGGACAGGGCTTGGAACCCCTGGGATAAGGGAATGTGTCCCTGCCCAAGGCAGGTGAACTTTAAGGTCCCTTCCACCCCAAACCATCCCATGAGTCTGTGGTAATTATATAATATACATATAAAATCAATATGAGATCAGTAATTATTAAACTGAGCTTATCACAGCACAAATACTTGGAGAATTTTGGAGGTGTTTGCAGACAGTTGTGTTCAGATGGGATCTGGGGGGGAATCATAATCAGGGATGGGATTTGGGGGGAAATGACACCCAGGGATGGGATCTGGGGGGAAATGACCCTCAGGGATGGGATCTGGGGGGAAATGACCCTCAGGGATGGGATCTGGGGGGAAATGACACTCAGAAAACTTCTCTGACCCCTGGGACTTCTCCTGGCCAAATTTCCACTCCCCCTGGGCACAGGGGAGAAGCAGCACAAGGATTTTGCCCTTTGCATGGAGAACACAAACTCTGCCAAGCTCCTGAGCATGCCTGGTGCTCACTGAAGAAGCAGCAAACACAGATTTGGGCTCCTGGAATTGCCACCCCACAGCCCTGAGCACTGGCCAGGGACAACCCCATCCCTGGCAGGGAGAGCTTCCTGAGATCACATGGAAAAGTTTAACACCAGCCCTGCAAGCTTTTGATGCATGAAGGCTGGAAAAAAAAAAAACCAAAAACAAACTAAAACCTGCAGAACATCCTTAAAATGTAAAACATCTTGGTCTTTTAATAATCCCATGCGGTATGTTTTCACTTTAGCAATAATTGTATTTTCTTTTTGCGTATTTTATTTAACAACATTGCAGGGCCAGGCTAATCTGTTCCATCTGGAGAGGGAGTGAACAATGTGCTGAGCGCAGGAACAACTGCCTTTATCACCAGCAATCCAACACCCGGGAGAATTCCCGGCAGGAATTGTGGTCCCTCCTACCGTGGGCACCTCTGTGCTGCCATCAGCAGGTGGCAGGAAAGGGGCAGAAGGAATTTATTGTTGAATTTTGTCAGTGCATTTTAGTGTTGAATAATGTCAGTGGATTTTAGTGCTGAATTTTGTCAGTGCATTTTAGTGTTGACTTTTGTCAGTCCATTTTATTGTTGAATTATTTCAGTGGATTTTATTGTTGAATTATTTCAGTGGATTTTAGAGTTGAATTATGTCAGTGGACTTCAGTGTTGAATTTTGTCAGAGGGTTTTATTGCTGAGTGATGTCAGTGTGTTTAAGAGTAATTGAGGGGAGATAAATCAAAGCCCTACAAGGGAGAAATAATTGAGGCGATGTGAAGCTGGTGGAGGTGAATTTATGGGTTTTATTACAGCTCTCAAAGCAAACAAAGCATCCTGAGTGGATTAAGAGCGGTGAGAGCTGGCACTGAGCAGTCGGGCTGCAGCTGAACACGTCAGGGAAGGATTCTCTGAACTCTGGGGTTCACCTGGAGCAAAATCCCACAGTAGCCTCCCTCTGCCATGGAAAAGGAAAGGTGTCCGAGCATCCAGTGCTGTGGGACCAGGGAAAAGGGGCAGCACAGTGGATTTATGGCAGGACCAGCAGAGCTTTCCTAGGGGCAGAGCCCACCCCAAAGCTGCTCCTCACAGAGCCCCCAAAGCACCCCATAAACATCTCCAAAATCATCTCCAAAGCTGCTCCCTATTCCCGAGGGGAACAGCCCAGGGGTGGCTGCCAGAGGGTTCATCCATGTTCCTCAGGAAAGGTGGGAATTCCTGCTGGAATCCCTGCTGGAATCCCTGCTGGAACCTGCTGGAATCCCTGCTGAAACCTGCTGGAATTCCTGCTGGATCCCTGCTGGAATCCCTGCTGGAATTCCTGCTGGAATCTGCTGGAATTCCCGCTGGAATCCCTGCTGGAATCCCTGCTGGAATTCCTGCTGGAATCCCTGCTGGAATTCCCGCTGGAATCCCTGCTGGAATCCCTGCTGGAATTCCTGCTGGAATCTGCTGGAATTCCCGCTGGAATCCCTGCTGGAATCCCTGCTGGAATTCCTGCTGGAATTCCTGCTGGAATCCCTGCTGGAAGGCAGCACCCTCTGCACAGGATCGTCCCCCGCCGCTCACCGAGCAGGGACACCGGGCTCAGCACAAAAATGCCAGGAGAAAATCGGGAGAGAGGGAAAAGCAGGAAAGGTGTGGCTGCCGTGCCCTGCCCGGGCTTTGGTCCCGCTCCGTGGGGGAACTCTCAGGCTGACAGCGATGCAGAAATGAGGCTGGACTGCTGAACACCTCCGGTGAACCTGGGGGGTGGAAAAGGAGCAGGGAATTCAAACATTTCCAGGAGAAAAGAGGGAACTTTTCTAGTAGCAGCTCGATTTTGAGCCATCCAGCTGCTGGAATCCACGGAGCAGGGAGGATTATCCCTGAAAGTCCCGGGAGGAGGGGATGTGGGAGATGCTGGGGAGGCAATTGTTTGGGATTATCTAATTGGTGATGTCATTTGGCAGTTTATCCCTGGGATATCTCATCCCATAAACGCCGCTCTTCTGATTCCCCACCACATCCAAGGCATGGTGTTTGATTTCCTGTTCTTTATCATTTCTGCATTACTGCAGAAATCCCACACTCCCCATCAGGAACAGCTTGAATAAAAAAATCCAGGGGAAGGAAAAGAAAACAACCACGCTTGGAGGCCTCATCTCCGGGCACGGAGGAGCTCCTGCTCCCTGCTGACACCCACGGAGCTGCACACATTTATTGCAAGTGAGGACACCCCGAGTGGAGGGCAGGGCTTGTTTCTCCACCAAAATCCTCTCTGATATTCCTGGGGGCACCATCCGGAGTCCGGGGTGGTGGCACAACCAGAGAGTGTGCAAGAAACCCAGATTGGGGCTCAGGAAACCCACAAATATTCCATGGGGGGCTGTGATTCCCCACAGGATGAGCTGTGATTGTTTGGTGAAGCAGATCAAGAGTGATGCTAGTTCCTCTCATTTGTAAATAGCTTTAATACCAAAAAAAAAGCCCCCCCAAATACCCAAAATAGAGTGGTAATGGGTAAAATGAGGAGGAAAAGTGTGGTTTTCTTGAAGCATCTCAGCAAAACGATGAAGAATCTATCCCTGGGTGACAAAAGCCACCCCCTCCCTCCCAAGCCGGCCCCCCAAGAGCAGAAATTGATTTTATATCACATTTCTCACGGGGTTTGCCCTGCCTCCCCCGCAGCCCGGGGACACAAGGGCAGCACGGAGCGCCCGTTCCCGGTGCTTTGGGGCAGCAGCCCAGTGTGGGAACCCCCAGGATTGGGATTGCTCAGCCAAGCCTGCCCGGGGGCTGCAGGAACAGTAAATCACCCCTGACACACCATTGTTGCCCGAGGGGCTTTTGCGGGGTTGGTTTTTCGGGAGTCGTGTTGGTTTTTCCCTGCCAGGGCTTTGTAGTCCCCCTGGCGCTGGGCCACGGCAGCACAGAGAGCTTTCAATGGCCACATTCCCGGTTTTGTTTCCCTTCCCTGATTATCTAAGTATGCTAATGAGCTTTGGCATCTCCCTCGGGTTCGTGGGTTTCCAGCTCACCTGGGATTTTCCCTGCCGGAGCATCCCAAGGCTCCTCCATCCCTGTTCCTGCCCCATCTGGGATTTTCCCTGCTGGAGCATCCCAAGGCTCCTCCATCCCTGTTCCTGCCCCATCTGGGATTTTCCCTGCCGGAGTATCCCAAGGCTCCTCCATCCCTGTTCCTGCCCCATCTGGGATTTTCCCTGCTGGAGCATCCCAAGGCTCCTCCATCCCTGTTCCTGCCCCATTGTTTAAGGCTGAATTTGCACCTCAGCCTTTGCCCTTTGGAAGATCTGGGCTTGGATTTTCCTGCTGGCTGATCCATCACCTCAGGAAGAGAGGAGATGCCCTGGAGAGCCCCACTCCAGGAAATCATTGGATATCAGGGAAGAGAGAGATTGGAATGATGCTTGGTGAGTGCCAGGTCTTCCTGAAATTCTGCAGTGGCAACAGAGGATCATCAATATTCCCAAAAAGTCAATATTCCCAAATAAATCAATATTCCACCAAAAATATTCCCAAATAAAGCAGAGCAGGAGCATCCTGTGATGTCACAGGGACCTGGGACACCCTGGTGCCCTGCACACCTCACACACGTTACTCACCTACACATTATCCACACATAAATTGTGGAATTTCAAATATCAGGCAGTTCCAAACAGCAGAACCTCAGTCCCACGTGCTGCTGATAAAATCCTGACAGTGCCACCAGGACCCTCTTTGTCCTGAACAGAAAGGAGCTGTCTTGAGAGGTGTGGCAGGGGTGACAGCACCAGGCAGGGAATGCGGTGTCTGTGGTGCCTCCTTGAGCTTGCAGAGCCCCAGGTCTGCCCTCCCTGTCCTCTGCAGAGCTCCATCTGCACCCCAGGCAGCAGAATCCTCCCTGCCTGCCTCCTTGGCACGGATCTGGGTGTCCCAGCTGTGTCCTTCCTCCAGGACACGTGCCAGAGGCCCAGATGTGCAGGGTGGGAGAGGAGCACCAGGACACGGAGGAGCCTGGGCTGGGATTCCTCAAGGAGCACTGGACACCCCCATGGTGCTGTTTGTGTCCCTAAAGCCCCCCCTGTGCCCCACCTGGAGGAGTTCCAGCCAAGCCCAGCTGGAATTGCAGCTCGAGATAAACCAAGATTTTCCCTTTCCCTTTCCCTTTCCCTTTCCCTTTCCCTTTCCCTTTCCCTTTCCCTTTCCCTTT
>VXBR01003165.1:61637-85746 GCA_013400215.1 Cisticola juncidis | reverse complement strand
AAAAAAACCCAAAACCAACAAAAAAACCTCACAAACAAACAAAAAAACCAAACCAAACCAAACAAACAAACAAACAAAAAACAGTCCAGAGAGCTTCTCTGCTTCAGCTAGCTCAAGCTAACCAAGAGCAAAGCAGGTCTCTGTGTTGCTGTTTGTCAGCTGGGCACAGTCCAGGAGCAGGAATGCAGAGGAGGGGGTGCTGTTTCCAAAACAAACTCCTCACACCTTCCTTCGCCCCCTCTGCTCTCAGAACCAGTCTCACAGCAGTGAGTCTCTCTCTCCAGATCCTGCTTCATGTGCCTCAGCTTCATGCTCCTCAAGGTTGCTGTTCCATGATGAATTCCCCCTTACCAGCTAATCCCCTCTTTTATCTCACTCATCCTTACTGGATATAGCTATTACTTATCAGGGGCAAGGCTGTACTGGTTAATTAACACAGCTGTTACTTAGTCTTAAAGGTACAGAACTTAACATACAGCATAAACAGAACAGACAATTGGGGATACAAGCATCAAAATGTCACCCCAGGACAACCTCCCCTTATGCAATCTTGCTTGGCTATACAGTTCATTTCCCATCTACATGATTTCATTATTATTTTTTCTTTTATTACATTAGGTAAAATCTCAGATTCAGTGCAAGAGAGGAACATCAACTGGCTATTGACAATGGCAGAGGACAATTGAAATGCTATTTCTCTCAAAAGAAAATTTAATAGGTTCAATAGAACCCCTCTGACTAAGAAAAAGTCCTCTTAAAACTGAAAGCATATGACCTTAACATTCTGCTCTGTGGATTGGACCTCCAAAGAATACAAAATCAAATTCAAGATCTTAGGCCTGATAGTCACTGCTTTCTATGGCTTCTGCACAGCTTATCTGAGAAATTACATTTTCCTGTGCAGCCCTGACTGTCCATAACAAAAAACAGTAACTCTGACACTAGGAGTGAGACCTGAAAGTGCTGAGGGAATGTGTGCAGAAAGTCCCAAAACACATCACTGAGCCCAAGAAATGCAACTTTCCCAGCAAAAGTATATAGGGAGAAAAGCAAAAACCCCCTCAGACTCACTGGCTTTTATCAGTTATTATTATTATTTTAGTTCTCTTATGTTTGGCAGGAATAATCTGCAAAGTGTCTGAGATACTGGAGTGAGACTGGAACTTGCAGAATTTTGTGTAGTTTTTCCTCCAAGGATTTTCATCTCTTTAAGTGAAGTTACTTGTTCAGATCACCCATTTGAAAGAGGAGATGGTCATCCACTGGAAATGTCAATCCACCCTCAGTGGGTGCAGCTTTGTGCCTTTGCTGCAAACCATGGCTCACCTCATTTTATTGCACATTTTCTGTGTACTGTTGCTGGACACTGATGCCATGGACCCCAGGAGTATGTGTGTGGAAATCCTTATCTATCATTAGGACTGTGTTAATATATTTCACATATATTTTTACATCTTGAATTGTCCTGTGATTTCACACTGCATTCACATGAAGACATTAAATATCATGCATCTTATGCATATGATATATTATTTCTTGCCTTTGTTCTTTTTTGAAGTATGATTTGGCATATAACAGCATGTCCTTTTGGGGAAAAATATTTTCTGTATGATGAGGGAAAAAAATAAAAGAACATTTCACACTTTTTATTTATAACTTGTTTTAAAGTTTGGGTATTTTTTCTGAGAAAACTTAAATGATCAATTTTTTTTTTCATACACAAGAAATTCAAAGGAAAAATTGATTATTGAACAATCACAATAAAATAATAAGAAAAAAACTGAATAAAATGTCTTGATAAATCAGATATTTTTTAAAAAAATCTAATTTATATTTTCAATTGTTGTTGATTCTATCAGAGGTAATTTTTTGGCTTTTTCCTGCTAGCTACAGGTTTACTGCCTTGTTCTTTACAGCTTTTACAGGAATAATTTTGTGAAGGCAGTTTAGAAGTTCAGACTGGACTAAGTCTGTATTTTCAGGTTGAAACAAAGTAATAAGTAATCTTGGTTTATCCATGAATGTCACAAAACCTAAAGTCAAAGGAGAGAAAATATGAAATATAAACAAACCTTTTGATCACTGAAGGCAACTTTTAAATTATTCAGGTTTTGGACAGTCAGTTTGATATACAGTGTACAAACCTGTATTCGTGAAATACAAAAGGTGCACTCGCTGAAAAACAAATTATATTCTGATATGGGGAGGGTTATCTTTTAAAATACAAAGGTACAAGTCAATCTGAAATATATATGTATCTATATAATTGCATATATGTATATATGTATATATACACACACATACATGTATATACACATATCTATGTATATATACATAAACATATATATACATGCACATATAAGGAGCTAAGAAAAGATTAGAGAAATACAGCAAGATGTTCTTTTCAGAAATCCTGTCCTATTATATTTTGCATGATATGCAATTGTAATTATTATATTAACAATTAGGATTTAATGGTGGCAACCTTTTATTGAAAGTTAAAATTGATAGAGGAAAAGGTATTTTAGTGTTAGAATGCTTGATGGAAAGCCAATGCTGAGATCTACCATCACAGATGGTGTTTTCATTGTTCCTAAAACCTTCTCTGTGGTGTCCCTGAGCTAGGAAAAAACTAGGTTGAAAAAGCAAGGAGTCCCTTTTAAATCTTCTTGTGGCATTTGCTCATCATCAAGAACAGAACTGAATTTCAAAAGCAGCAGTAATGGCAATAGGTATTTTTTGCTTGATTCTCCACTTTTACACAAGAAAGATGTTATCTTCTGAAAGACTATGAAACATTAGATATCCTCTATAATTTTTCCTTCCGATAAAGGAAAAATGATTATGAACTACCAATGAAGAAATATTTTTGTTTATTTTTAATTTAACTTTTTTTTCTTTTCATATTTTCAGTATTATTCATATACTGCTGCATACACTGGCTTCAGGTTCAATGTCTCATGGTTTAAATAAAAAAAATCTCCTGTGTTTTATATTTGAAACTGGACTTACATAGTGAATAAATATTTTTAATGTCTTCTTTACCAGTTCTGACTCATTTACTCTCTAATATTACTGCAAGATTTTTCCAATCCCCTTATCATCTAGAAATCACCAGTCACATTGAAATTACCCAAACCTCAGCCCACCATCATTTTTTGACATGATGTTGTCTGATGTGTCCTTACTATGGAGCTGTGACAGTGATAGGCACCCATTACCCTCAAGGGCTGCACTTTAACCACAAAGCATTTGCCCATCAGGGTTGGTTGGTGTTTCAGGGAACTGAAGGTTCATGTTGTTCCCGATGGGGGAGAAAAAATTCAAAGAAAGTCTTTTGGTCAAAATCATTAGGATAGTCCTTGTGGAGCAAGCCACACAGATCTTGGTTGTTATGTGGTAACCAGCTGATTTTACAGCTCCCTTTACACGTAAGTAAAATGAGCCTCTGCATAAAAAAGGGAAAGAAGGGTGGAAAAAAGGCCATTTGCTTCTCAACATGAGGCAAGACTTTTCTTTCACAGCATTTGTATGTCCTGCTATGAGAATGAAGAGAAAATAAAACAACTAAAACCAGATGCAATCATTGTTGACAGGCAGTTTGTACAGTGGCAAGGAGTGTTTCTTTCCAATATTTAACAAATGTTTCCATGACACTGATGCCTATTGTACTGTGTTTATATTTGTTACACTCTGGAATGGTTATCCTGTTTTATACATTGATGGTTTTTAGATGGACTGAAATTTTATATAAATTCTCTTCTTTGACAATCTGTAGATGAAAGGGAGAAGAAGGAATGAGCAGTGTTATTGAGTTATATTATAACCTTCAGGGAAATATATAAAATTATTTAGAGAGTACTATTGGTCACAGAATATATGTGCAGATTTGAAATTAAAACCACAAAGAAACAGAGATTTCAAGATAGAAATCACTAGTTCTCTCTTTACTGGTGTTTCTTTTCAGACACATCCTTTTAAATAAGTGATAACCAAGGTTGTCATAAAGCTGTATGAAGCCAGGAGGACTTTGTACCTGCAGAGAGAGAGTAACACCACGCTCTTTCACCAGCTGAACAGCCAGAGGTGTAGCAAAGCAAGATGTACTCAAGGAACAATCTAACCAGAAGGAATTAACCTCTTGGACTGGTGGAATGGTTGGCCATTATATCAAAACTCAAAGGGTTTATTTCTACAGAGAGTTTTTTTTGAGGGTCAAAAGACAGTCTGGCCATGATATTTACCTCTAAGATCTTGCCAATGTTGACTGCAGGAGAGGATGTGTGGCATGGAAATGGCACTGAAATGTAGCAGATCGGCTTCTGCTTTGTTAAATGGCCCAAAAATCTAAATGTAGACCAAGAATACAAGATTTTAAGCAGAATGTTGGTGAAAGACACTGCTTTACAAAGGATACCAATTTTGAATCTTATTCCTTGCTTAATACATACCACATATTAAGTTTACTTCCCCCCCCCTTTTTTTTTTTAATCTAAGTTCAACCTTAAAGGTCATTTCAGTCTTTAAGTTATTGACACTCAGAGGCAGAGGCAGGGCAGAATTTTCAAAATATTTGTGACACCTGACTCCCACAGCTAAAACAAAGTTGTTTTAAAAATATGGCTCTCAGACTGTATAAGCTTATATCAGTTTCTTTTCCCCCTCTCCCCTGTGAAGTGTGGCTTAGAAGTCACAGCTGGCACATTAGAAAAAAGAAATACAGTAAAATGAATAAAATATACTCTCATTCACAATTTCCTAGAGGCTCCTTGGTTGTTAATTGAAACTTTTGTCTACTTTATTGAACAATAAAAGTGACAGAAACTACTCTCAGGTGTCCTTCAGTATTAAAAAAAGGATAAAGGGTTCCTAGCAAAGGTGACAGAAATTAATGTGGTGAGCCCAGCTATCAAACATTTTGATATGTGAATTGCCTGATATTTCTATAATGCCTTCTTATGATTGGAAATGTTATCGCTTCTATTGAATCAATAGAAAATGTTAAAGCTCCGTGGTACCCCAATTACAAAATAAAGCTAGAAGGTTAACATCTGGGACCAGCAGAGATAGAAACAATTTCTATTGTCATACCTTTCTGACAAGTAAATGTCAGAAACATAACACCTTCCGCCAGTCTCAGTACTGAGCACATGTAAAAGAGTGATTGCAAGGCAGTCTCAAGTCAAATCACCTGTCATCTCAGTTTTGACATGGAATTACTTTTGTTTTATGCATCTATTAACCTTGAACTATCAGCATTTGTTTTAATGTTCTGGTCTGAAGTGACCTAAATGTACTTTAATGCACTTACTGCTGTGGCTTAAAAGGGGGAAAGAACAGGGGCGGGGTGGGGGGAACTTATTAAGAGAGAGTGGGTAAAGTTGTCTCTGGCTTCTGTGACATCACTGGTACCCTATTTCCCAGCTCTTCCCTAGGGGTAGAAATCTCAGGAATTCACCCAGAAAAAAATGTGGGGAGCCTAGAGGTGTCAGTAGCATCTTGAACAATGTTTCTGGACCACAGCCTGATGCTGTACATCCCACTTTTTCTCACACCAAGGCTGGAGGGAAGGAAGATAGAATGTTGGAGGATGCAGAATTCTCAATATGTTGCAAGGCAATCAAAGATCTCCAAGTTTTCAGGTGTGGTGAAGCCTGAGACAACACATCATTATCAAAAAATTATGTTTGAAAGATTGTATGTCCCATCTAAATTATGGAATCATATAATAATATAGAGATATTGATTATCTTGTCCAGCCTGGACAGATCACAGGAGTACAGTATTACCTGAATATGAGACTTTAAAAATTGCACTAGATAAGCTTTTTGAGATTGTCCATAATTTCCACTACCATAAAGGTAATCTAGTAAAAATTTTAAAAAAACTGAAATCGCCCATGCCAACCACCCCTATGTAAAGAAGAGAACCTTTTAACCTGTAAGTTTTACATGGTACCTGCCAGTTTAATTTCCCTGTAGTGCAAAGAAAGAAGGGTGTCCTTGAACCACCAACTGAACAAATTACGAGCAAATTACGTCCCAATTTACAAATTATTTGTTGTTTGGAACAACTGATTCTTAAAAAAACACATAGTTTTGAGCTCAGCTTTGGAATTGTTTAGAAAAATCCTTTCCACTGGAAGATGCAGCCTCTTAATCCTAAATTTTATCTAGACATATTGCATATTTTTAGGCATGTTACAGCTCCTATTGCCACAGTTCTTGGGCATCTTATACACTTTAATATGGTAATACTCAAATCTTTCTGAAAGACAATTTTTGTTAGAAGTATGTAAATTCCATAGGTCTGGTCCATCAATTGTGTTAATAGCAGGAAGATCCCACTGCTTGGCAATGACTTTTGGGTATATAAGTTTGGAAATGTATCTTAGGTGGAAAGAGCCAAATATTTGTACAGGCCAAATATATGGAGAAGAGTGTAAGAGAGCTTTTGAAAGCACTGAAGTAGATCAGTGTTCATTTTAAACTGTCATTTCTCTGGCCTCCAATAAGACTTGGACATTTAAATATCTTGTTCCTATTTATAAGCAACCTACCACCTTAATCACCTTCTAGGAAGATTTATACTGTTATCTTATACCTCAGAGTAAGGTTTTTTTCTGCTAAACCATTATATGTCATTATTTGGGGAGCTGCATTGTCCCTCAAATGTGTGATTTTCTGGGGTTAAAAGAGTCCTTGTCATAACCTCTTATTTTTCTAGGTTTTGTCTCTTCTAAACAAATAAACAAACAAACAAATGAGAGAACAGAAAAAAAATTTAAAAAATTGTTTGGACATCATTCTTCTAATCAGTAGGGGATAAGAATCAACATGAATGTGGTTCCAAGACATAATTTAGTCTCCCAATTATCTAATAACATAATAGGATATTAGGCAAAGAATAACACTGGCTTATTTTCATTATTGCAGGGTTATCTTAATGAATTCAATAAATTTGTACAAGCATTTAAAGATTCATAGACAACATTTGGACAACAAAAAACATAGAAATATGAAAATTTGCTAAAACTTGACACCATCATATATTTGCAACTAGTTGCTTTTAAGGCTTCAGAACTCCATTCTCCAGGGGATAATTTCTATGTAGATTGGTTTGTCTTCTGAAAAGATAATCAGGGAGCAGATATATTCCTTTATTTAAGTACATGTCTTTTGGGGAGCCCTGTCACTGTGGCATACATGGAGTGGAAAACTCACTTATTCTGTGATAAAACATAATATTCTCTTATATTCACCGTACTTCTAAATCCTGCATATTGAAACTGGTTTCTCTTTACTCCTCTTGAGATATTCTGGCATATACCCACAGTATATAAGAATGAAGAATCAGGCCATTATTATAGTCACAGTTGTAATTGCATTTTTTATTCATACAAGGCTCCAAAACGTGAAGTTAGCAGCTTGTTATGTGGGTGTACATTAATGAGCACAATAGGGGTTCATAATAGAGCTTCGAGGTGCTAATGCAGCATGAATTAATGAATTAATAATTGCCATTAATTAAAAATAGAGCCGTACTAGCCAACAATGCCTGACTAAAGTCTTAGCAGTCTCTCTGTCATACCTCACTTGTTGCTGTTTCTAGGGCTTTTGTACAGACTATGAGAATAAAGTTTGCTTTGGGGAGAAGGAAGAGGAGAGATGTGGAAAAGCAATACCCACAGAAAAGAGTTGTTGAAATGGGACAGAAGTAGAAGCAAATATAAGAAGATAAAGTCACTGTGAAAACCCCAACAGGGAAAAGGCCCAGATGGCCTATGGAAATGATAAAATTAAGCCTCAAATTGATGGTGATACTAAACTTGGGACTTGATTATCCTGACAGATGTGCATGCGACTCCCATTGACTTCAATAGGAGGTGTACGTGTGTCACTGATGGGGAATCCAGACCTTAGAACCACTGAGCTGTGTTCAGAGAAGGAAAGTGAACAAGAGGTATGAAAATCTCATGGTAAAAACAACGGGTTAACTCTGTGCAACAACCCATGGCTGAAAAATGTCAGCGAGCAAGATGTTTTCACTAAGAAAAAGAAATCTTTTTCAAATTTAAAGCAGAGAAAGTCTGCTACCTGATGAAAAACTACAGGAATTCTATGGAATCCATTCCCTCTTCCACTTTCTGAGTCTCCTTCTCCCACAGTGTTACCAGTGCCCAGGTGATTTTCAGTCATTCATGCTGGTGCAAGTGTCGAGTAACTCTGTAAAAAACAGTGGTTTCACACCAATTTGCACCAGCTTTATTGACATGCAGATCCAGTTTGAAGGGTGTAAAGAAATGCAAGATAATAACCTAAAATGGCTTAAAAGGGTCTTGTCTGAAAACATGAAAAATAATTCTATGATTGAAAGGATGTGAACATTATAGCAACTTTAAGGGCTATTAAGCCAGTTCCTATGTGAATCTGTAGTGTGAGTTGTGTAAGCATTTGGAATGTGTTGATGATAAAGGGATTCATAAAAGTTGTTATGCTGATTTTATGTTGATGGATGTTAGAATATAAGGTGAGTTATTAACCAAAGGAAAGTGAGACTAATGTTTAAGTGCTGTGATATATGTGTAATTGAAAGCAATTTCTTCTATAGAACAAGGAGATTGTGAGCATAAGTGAAACAAACTTTGAATTAAATGCAGGTGAAGTGGAATCTGTTGGGTTTTCAAAGCCAGGAAACAAAGGGAAAATAAACTTGCTTGAAAAACAAATATTACTACTAGAAATAAATAATTTGCATTTATATAGAAACTTCTATTCAGAAAAAGCCTAAAGCAAGTTACCCACTTGCTAAAGCATTTATAAATAATGCTGTATACACAGAAAGGCATATACAATACCTTTTCCTAGGGAATCATATGCCTTTCTTGCAGAAATGTTTTCAGTCACATAGCACTTCAGTAAGACCAATAAAAAGATTATTTGCATCTTAAGAGGGGAAAGCTGAAGAAAGCAGAGGTTAACCAGCTTTAACTTGATTCTGCTGAAGTGAGGAGCACAACTTTGCTAAGAGTTCCATAAGTAGCCTGGTAAGAATGGTGTCTCTGAAACCAGTGGGAATACTGGTGTTCCCTCTTTTGGCATTAACTGATGAATCTAAGATATTCACCAGAAGAAAATGTGAGTTCAGTCCCTCAGCTGTCCATATACCCACAGAAAATCCTGTGCCTGACCTTCTATCCCCTCACAGCAGTGATCCTGGCTGGTAGCAGGGAGGGCTTGTACCTAAGGAAAGCCAGGGGGTTGGGATGCAGTCCTTTGAGGCTGCACAGATGGGAATGTTACAAGTGTTGGGACTAAGCCTTGCATGTGTTATCGTCTGACTGGGAACCAGCTGAGGCTGTTTAGCTATGCACAGAAGGAGTATTTCAGTCAGCCAATCACCAGCTATGGATTTTTAGTCCCACTGAATAAATGACAGTGTTGCAGCAATATTTTAATCAGTAAGAATTTGAAGTGGCTGGTATAATCATGTCTCATGAGCACTGCAACCATCATGTATTAATGTGTGTAAATACTTTGCATACTACTGTGTGTTCTGTACTAAAATGAATGGGACCAATTTAAATTATAAATATCTTTGAAATCTAAACAGAGCTTTAACAAGAATTGAATGGAGTTGCAGAGATTTAGCTAAGACTCTGACTTAAAATCTTCATATATAATGATGATACTGATTTTTTTCCCTGAAGAGGAAATATCTCTGAATTATTGCCCCTCATCGATTGCCACTATTTAGTTAAGGTGATTTTCCTAAAACTTTAGATCCTATTGATCTACTTGTGGTTATTCTTAACATAGAAAACTGGGTTCTGGACACATATCAAGAAAATGTGAAGGGAAATAGCTTAAATAAAACATTTATTCCATGTATACAGAACACAGAGAAAAAAAAAATTGATAGGCAAGTAATTTTTAAAAAATCTTATTTAAGTGCTTCTGTAACAAAATCAGCGGTGTCTTTGTTCCACCAGTGAATTTAGAATCGATTCTTAAAGTTCTGCATAATTTTAACAGGTACTTGAAATAAAGTTATCCAAGGGGCAGGAAAACATTTATAATAAAATGGTGACTTAGTAGAAGGACCAGTTAGATAATAAACTTCTGTCCTAGGATCCATTAACAATCAGTCATTACATGCTGGAAATCTAGCTTCTGGAAATTTTTCATATATTTTGTTTCCATTTTTAATTTTTGTTCTGAACAATAATTGTTTTGTAAATAAAGGATTAATTTGGTTTTGGGTTTTTTTCATGCTCTTCTGCTTTCTTTGCTTTTTCATTTTTTCCCAGGGAAAAGAAATACAAAAGAAAAAGATAAAGATGCCCCAAAGCCATTGATGTTTGGATTAGAACCTCTGGGACTTTTCATACTTCATTGAGCTATGCTAACAGAATCTGCCTTTTTTTACACACACCTAATTTTTTTTTCCCATTAATTATTTTGACAGTGAAATAAAGGATACTGCACTGTGAATTTCTGCATACTGTTTTGGCACTGGTGAGTGGGACAAATCTTTTTATAGAGTGTCATTTATAGTCAGCATCCAAACTCCAGCCTCTCCCATAACATTCACCTGTCACTGAAATATCTGCCAGTTAAACTGCAAAGATCTGTGCTCCTGTCAGAGCTACCACTGGTTTTGGGCATCGTGGATCACGCTGTTTATGGCTCCACAGAAAACCACCCTGCTGAGAGAGTCCTTCCACTACCTCCAAACTTTATGCATTCTGGTTTCCCTTAAAGGTTCTTATGGCCTAATGACTCTGGCATAGGATAATATTGATGAAAATATCTTCCTTTGATGTACTTTTCTTTTGTGGATTATCTGGTATTTAGTTATGGTTAGGGTTAAGGTTCACACATAGCACCTTTATCTTTTTTAAGGCACTTTTCATGCCGTTATATACGTGTTTACTTTCATGAAGTTTGCTGGGATTTAATTACCTTCCAAACAGTCCTTTTCTGCATTTGGCTTAGTTTTCCTAAAGATTTCAGAGTCAATAGGAAGAGAAATATATTCACACATTAAAAAAAAAGAGAGTGAACAAGAACCATAAATAAATGAAATTGTTGATTAGAAAATTTTTTGTTAACATTTAAAGTGGTTCCACATCCTTTGTGCCTCTGTGTTTTGTTACATTTGGCCAGTTCTCAATAATGGTCACATTTCAGGGAATGAAATCATAAAATGCTCAGAGGTTCCACAAGGTCACCCAGGAAGGATATACAAGACATCCCATTCCTGACCCTACAGCACAAAATTCCATTGACTGAACGTGACAGAGAAAATTTTCATAAGCAGTGGATGATCTTTCTTGCACCCTGTTTTTTATTCCTTCCAATAGAGCGTGTCTTCTGCCTGATCATTAGGACTGTTTAATGGAGATTCCTAGTGTGGTGAGCTAATCTAATTTTCCAACATAATTAATCCTGCATCACCCCGGCAGCTGCATTCTGATGTCTAAAAGAAAATTTCTACGTGAAAGCTGACCACTGAGTTCGTGAAATCGGTGTTTTGCTGCTATACTGTCACCCACTTGTTTTTAAGTCTGTCTTTTTTTTTTTGTTTATTTGGGTTTTTTAGGGTTTTCTTTTGTTTTTTGCCTGTTTGTTTGTTTTAATTCTACAGACGTGAATATTATTACCCATAGTAAACATTTGATGTTTTTATCTTGCTATCTCAAATGGAAATAGCCTATTCTTACTTACCCTCCCTCCTTGTATGAGCACATATGCTGGGCTGAAATGGCTGGAGCATTTGTGTCAGAAGGTTTTTAGTCATAATAGGTAGAAACAGGATCCCAGGCTGATATCCTGGGATTCTGAGCTGGAAGTGATCTGCACAAAACTACCACAAACCATAGGTTTAAATCTGTGAAGGGTCAGCACAGTGACAAGACAAACAGATGTTTTAATCTGATTTGCTGTTCATTCTACAAAAAGGCAAACCCTCCCCAAAAAACCCAAACAACCAAATAAACAAAACAATTTACAAGCTAACATCCAAAACCAAAAGCCTATTTGCAGACCTTGGGTGAAATGAGAAATGCCTCAAGAAATGCTGTGGAAAATAAAAACCACCTCTATTTATAATCAGCTCTAGGCAAGTTAGTTTTCGGAGACTTCAACATGAGGGTTTTTTTCCCAATACAAAAAATTGTACATTGTAATTTCCTTTTTTTCCTCTCCCGTATTTCCCATGCTCCTGGTTTGTTTTTTTGGGGTTTTTTCTTTTTTTTGGTTTTGTTTGTTTGTTTGGGGTTTTTTGGGGGGTTTTTTGGGGGTTTTTTGGGGGGGTGCGGGGAGGGTAGGGAGGGGATATTGGTTGGTTTGACTTTGAGGGGTTTTGCTCATTTGGGTTTTTTTGTTTGTAATGAATGCCTATTTACACACAGGTAAATGCAGGATTTCTGTGGGCATTTTGAAAATATAACCAATCTATCCAGGTGGAGTAAAAGGACTTTAGACATGGGACCAGAAAGACTCATGTCAGTTAGGTAACCAGTTTCTAATCTCCTATCTGGTACAAATATTTGATGTCTTAGTAGAGGCTATGATGAGAATTCCTTAGAGAATTCCTGCAATCCCCTTAAAGGAAACCTCAAACCTACTGCTTCTTACACACAGTACTGTGCTACTTACACTTAGTACTAGAAAAAAGTCATTTAGTGTGCTGAAATATTCTGGGATTTGGTAGATTTATTTTCTTACAAGAATGAGCTGATTGAACTCATTCTCTTCCTTATTGCTTCTTTGATATTCTGTCTTAAATTCACCTATTTTCTACACTGCGAAAATATTTGGTTGACACAACGAGCAAGTGATTTGGTGTACATTTCTTTAGTTTTAGTTTAGTACCTGTCTTCATTCACAACACCTACACAAACTATTTTGGTTGTACGGTGTGTGTAGTTCAGTTTAGTTTAGTTTAATTTCCAAGTGGGAGCAATCCTTATTGTCACTCTTAACTATGTTACTGGCTACAAACACAGGCAGGAGTGCTGAAGGTGAAAAAAATCGTACGCACTAGTGTTTCAAATGATGGATGGAGCTATCCAGGCAAGAGGCAGTCCAGCTGGCCCAGGAGTCACAGCCAGGAGCAAAGAAGGTGGAGGTAAACAATGGAGATGAGATGGAGATAAATAAACCTCACTCATTTTTCTCCATTTCTCTTGATCTGTGCCAACCACAATTTCAACACTGTGTCTTACAGGTATATTCTGAGAAACACTCAGATAAATTATTTTTCAAATATGATTGACACTTGGGCTTGAATCATTCTTCTTAGGCTTAAGGCACCCCAGAAACATAGAAACCCTAAAATCAGTGATGATTGTAGAGTATTGAAGTGAACCTAGTGAGCATCATCTTGAGATTTTGTTCATCTGAAATCAGTAGTCAAAATCTCACCATAGAAACTATAATGATAACAACATTATTTACACAAATTAAAATCTGAACAGAAAGCCAGACTGGAAGTCCAATCCTGATTAATTCATTATTAGAATTTTACTCACCAGTGTGTTTAATTTTTTAAAATCAGTTTTGAACTAAAAATTAGCACTCCCCTTGTGAATATCAACAGAAATTCCTCCACATTGGAAAATTCATTAGAACTTTCACTTTCCTAGTAAAAATACTGGCTTAGATGGAATTTCCATTTTCCAATGAATTTTTTTTTCCAGAAACTCCCAACCTGCTCTAAGTCTAGACTCCTGTGTGTCAAGGCTGCCAGTTCTGGAATGTCCTTCTCACTGTCTGGATTCTGTGCCATGAGACAGATGTTTCAGAGAACAAAGGAGATGTTCTGTTGGGGAGGCCTCAGTGAATGGGAGCACGTCCAATGTGCTCTGCAGCACTGCAAATACACTGACAGATGGAAAATGTAACAAGAATTAAGAAATATCCTGTTGTCTGCTAATACAGAGACCACCTCTGCGTGACTGGAGATATGGAATACAGAGTGTTTCTCGTGCAATTAATTAGATTGAGAACCAGTGTCTAAAAAACCCAAACTCTCAGGACAAGACTAGACACTTTGTGGGTTTTCCAGCTATTGAAAAGAAATCAGCATGACCAATGAATTATTACTCTGGTCTGCCTTTGGAGGCCTATCTTATAAGAGAATAACTATTCTTCTTCCACAAAAATAGAGGGGATGTATGACAGTTTATTCAAATGTATCCCAAAAGGGATCAATTTCTGTATTTGACCAAGTGACTAAACCTTAAGATTTCATGAAATAATATATTCTGTGAATTCTGTGAAATACAATGACTTCTTTCACATTGACTCGTGACTTCTTTATCCCACCATAGTGGGAGCTTAGACTCCCTTCACTTCAGCTGTAGACACCTCCTTATGAAAATCTATGTTTAAGTGCCTTGATCTCTGAGCTGAGTACTAGAAAGCATTTCTGGATGCTGTAACTGAAGTTGATAAATGTCTCCACTCCTCTCAAATCTTTATCACCCCAATAAGTAAAGCTTTTTCTATCATGTTGCAGTTCTCATCTCTNAAAAAAAAAAAGGAAAAAAAGTCTCTCGTTCATCTTACAGTAGTTTTCATTAAACAAGGGTTCCCAAAACTCACTTTGAACTGAAGTTCAGTGCCAGTTTAGTCTCAGGAGACAAACCATTAGGAGAAAAGCCAAGAACAGAATATGCCATGGCTATGACTTAGGGGCTAACCTGGATACCATGGTTGAGGCACTCTGGAAGACAAGACTTTGCCATTAATATGCTTCTGTTCACCGAATAAAGCACCCACAACTGTTTTCAAAGCTAACCAGATTGTGGCTTTCATAAGCTCTAAACTAACTCATAACTGTAAAAAAAGGAGCTTAACAGAATATTGCAGTGTCCAAGAGTGTTACCATAATAGATCAAGAGTGATCTTTTCTGGACTTAAGGATGTGCATTTGCTTACATTCAGTGACCAGGTTTTGTCTTCAACATCACCACAACTCAAGTTTCATTTAAAGTCTGCTCTCATGTATAGAATAACACTTGCATATTTTGTGGGCTCCTGTACACAGTGTGTCCTGCTTGTGGCATAGTAAGCACTGTCCATCCCATCTCACAAAAAATCATATTTCTCTACATTAGTGTTTTCATCACTGAAATCCCATGCAGAGAGCACACTCACCTGGCCTCGTGAGAAAACTGCAAGGCATGTGTGTGGAGGTGAAACTGTGAATGCCACCTTTTTTTCTGACCATGGGTAGAGGAAAGCTTACTTGAGACATGTATAATACTGCTGCAGAACCTGACTGAAATGGGAAAAGTCCTGAGAGCAAGAATTAAAGACAGGTAGTCTACGGCTGGTCCTGTACAAGTGTTTAAGGAAGAGGAGGAAGCTGAGTTGTGGAGTGATCAGTCAAAGACAAGAAGTGTCACAAACCAACATGGCACATAATGAGCTTCTTTGCAGCCTCCTGCCCTCTGCCCTTGCAAAGTCTCCCAAGGGATCAGTTCACCTCTTTGGGTTTTTGTGTGAAAGTGAAGAGCAGGTTTGAACAAAGCTATAACTGGAGAATTGTTCAAATTTCTTCTGGATGGAGGAGAGCTGCATTGTCTGTCCTATATGGAAGAGATTACCAGTGATAGAGATTATTCCCCACACTCCCAGCAGCTTCAGGCATGCAGCCCTGCTTGGAAATCCCCAGGGGATCTATGAGTGAAAGCAAATGCTAGCAGAAAATCCCAGAGGCATGTGGCACATTGCTTAACAAAGCTTCTGCCACTTTCAGCTCGAGGAAATTATGCAGAAAAAAACCCTTAAAATACCTTGAAAATGAGTGATGTCCATTCACTATTGTAGCTAATGTCACAATATTTAGTACAGCACAGCCAAAATATCTTCTCGCATCAGGACACGTTAATGTGATTTGCATAATTTCCCCACTGCTGTGAAATGCAGGGGGGTGCTTCAGTTCTCTGGTGCCGGTAGACCGGGACCTGCACAACCACTTCCAATGGAAATGTGCCTGAAGTTGGGAAACAGACCATTGATGAATAGTGGTTGTTGCTGCTTCAGATTAGCAAATCTGGCATCAGAAAATGATTTCTTACTTCCAGATTATGATAAAGAGGTCTATCTGTAGAACATTATCCAGCATAAATAGATATCCTCCTGTACCATAGATAGGATGATATGTGGGGTGGCACAACAGAGATGAAAATCCTTGTATATCAACCATAAGCAGCATTTATCATTCACCCATAATATTTGTACTGTTACAGATATGCATATTTACTTTGTTGCAACAGACAGACAAATGGATGGAATAAATGCATTTGCATGATCATCTAGAAATAAATTAGCAGTATCTGTTATTCTTGAGGTACAAATTTGAATGGCCAGAAATATCTTTATGTATGAAAAGGGATAGACAAAAAAACAACCTGGAAAGGAAATTTAGAAGGAAAGGAAATGAAAAATACCTGACTCAGTTTTCCCTTAGGGAACACTGAAAAAAAGGCATAGTTTATTTTTCCAGTGGAGCAAGCCTAGCCATAACAGGAGACTTTAGCATAGCCAACCCCATCTCCCACTCCTGCCCCTGCATGAGGTTTCCTCCTCTTCTGACAGAACCCTCTAGCTCCTTTTGCTGAGCAGCAGCAACAGCAAGTGATGCAGCTGGAGCACACTGACCCGTGTTGATCAGTATATTTCCTGGGCTGGGGTGACCTCTGGGTTCACCCTTAGACCCTTAAACCCTGGAAGGTTTGGGCTCTGGTCTGTTCTGCACACCACTGCACACTGCCCTAGGTAGCTCCTGTCTGCAGTGGTTTCTTTGTCTTCCCATACACTCTTTTTACTTATTTATTTTGTCGTAAGAGTGTATTCAGGCATCAGGCCACCCAGAGTTCCAGCCTGAGCTATGTCCAGCTGGTGCTGACTGGCCTTGTCTGAGGTGCTCTGGTGATTGTTGCGTTAGTGGGAAAGGAAAAGATAGCCAGATAATAAGTCTCACTTTTTACAGCATCTGATATTTTGTATCAGTGTCATTTGAAAGGATATCGCTTTGCGAGATTGATCCAAGGCTGGCATGAAGAATATGCACTCAAATCTCTTTTAGAAAGATTTATAATATTAACCTCAGGCTATTTTTAAGTCACTGTCGATCTTTATAGAACCAGTGCTGAGATTCATTTGTTTTCCAACTGGCAGAAATTCCCTCTTACCTTTTGTAAGCCGGCATTGAACAATTTGGCTTTGGGTCAAAATGGTTTAATGAACTGTCTAGGGTTCAAACTTCATGCTCCCATTTGCAGATGTTCAATAGTCAGTCTGTTTTAGCAAAGGGAGTTCATTAATATTTGCAGCTAAAAAGCCTTCATAACATTGATGTGCGAGTGTCTGCTGTAAATCTCTTAAGTAGCTTAAATCTTTTTTATGTAGAGGCATAAGGTCTGATTCGCTTCTTGCTTACGCTACTAGTTTTATGTGAAGTTCCTTCTGCTTTTTTTTTTTTTTTCCCTGGCATGTCTGAGGACAGAATCAGGCCTACAGATTAAAATACCTTTTTCTAAACTTTGTGCAGATGCTTTATGGACTGTAACACACATAAACCCTTTATAATTTTCCACAGACATAAATGACTCAACTGCAAGTCTTGTAAGCCCTTATAGTTTTAAGTGAGAAGTGTGGCCAGCACATAGAGAGGTAATTCTGCCCCTCTGCTCCACTCTGGAGAGGGCACACCTGGAGCTCTGCATCCAGCTCTGGGGTCCCAGCACAGGAAGTACACAGATCTGCTGGAGTGAGTCCAGAGGAAGAACAGCAAAATTATTAAAGTGATGGAGCACTTTTCCTATAAGGAAAGGATGAAAAAAATTGGATTGTTCGGCCTGGAAAGAGAAGGCTTTGTTTTGACCTAATCACAGCCTTCCAGCTCTTGAAGGGAGCCTATAAGAAGGGTGGAAAGGGACTTTTTACAAGCACTGGAAAGACAGGACCAAGGGGAGTGGCTTCAAATGAAATAAAATAGGATTACATTGGATATTAGGAAGAAATTCTTCCCTGTGAGGGTGGTGAGGCACTGGTGAAATAATACCCAGAGAAACTGTAGGTACTTCATCCCCAGAATGGAAGCTCAGTGGAGTTTGGAGCAATCTGTTCTGGTGGAAGGTGTTCCTGCCCATATCATGGGGTTGGAAGCCGGTGATTTTTAAGGTCTCTTCCAAACCAGGCCGTTCTGTGATCTTCAAAAAAAATTGCAAATATTATTTTAGCACTTTTAAGATAAAGTTATCCCACTGAAAAGGGTTACTTTTTCATGATTATTTACTATTCCATTTCTTTATAGTATCCATTAGTTTCTGTCAGTCTGAAACACCAGAAAAGACTTAGGAGTAACTGTTTTGTTGTGGTTATCTTAGATCATCCAAATAGGTCCTAATACAAAAATTGTTTTAATTGGGAAAAGAAAAAGTTTCTCTTGTTTTTTAGCAGGTAAGAAAAAAAGCAGGAGGGCTTCAGCTGTAGGAAAAGAAAGGGTAAGCTAAAAGCAGGGAGGGTTGGAGAGAATGTTTAAACAGTGAGGTCAAATAAGTATTTGGACAATTGACTAGGAAAACTTGTGGTGGTGGGTTTTTGATGAGTTGTGGTTTGCTCATGTTACCCCCAAGTGCTCAGTGTCTGGTTTGCCCCAGGTTTTCCCCTCCCCTGTCCCTTTATCCCCCTTTCCTGACCCTGCCCTGTGTTAACCTGGGCCCCAATCCCCTGCCTGCCCCACCCCTCTGCTCCTCAGGTTAAATGTTCAGCTCACAGGACCCCACACTCTCTCTCTCTCATGCACCATCTGGAAGAATAAACATCATTTTGAGGAAGCCTTTTTGAACCCTTGCTTTGAACCTGGACGTGGAGGACACCCAGGACCTAGAGAGCAGAGAACATCTCTGCTCTGTCCTGTTCCCTGGGCTGCTTGCAGTCTGAGAATGGCCCCTCCTGACCAGTGTGGCTGGGCTGAGAGCTAGCCAGAGCCCTCCAACTCCCGACATCAGAAAGTCATGGATACTCAAGCACAAGAGATTTTACTAAACAATTGCATCAAAGAACTGTCAGCAATACTTCAGAGACTGCTAATCTAACCTTGGGATAAGAAAATGGTGTAGTGACTTGATAATCTTTTAAGTTTTTTGTCCCAGGTATCTATGAATGTATAGCTTGGATGAAGTTTGTTGTGGAAAATAAATAGAATTTTAAAAAGAGGAAACAAATCAAGCCTTTTGATAATTTGACCCTGATTCTCCTTTCACCATGGGAAAAAAAACCACAATAAAACAAAATGAAACAAAAACCTCACCCACACCTTCCTACTTGAGAAACATTTTTCAGTTCAGAAATATATACCAGTTTTTATAATTAAAAAAAATAAGACTTTTCTCTATATCTACCTTATCTATATATGCAGGATATACTTTTAACTGACTTTTGTTTTGAACAGTGGGAAAAACCATTAAAGAAAATTTCAGTCTGTTCTAGAGCTTTTCTCCTTTTTGTTAATGAACATTCTTCAGTTGTACAGCTAATTAGTGAGTAATTACAAAGCAACACAATGAGTGACCAGAATGGCAATGGCATAGTATGGCATGTTCCATGGAAAAGAAACTCTTAAAGAATGTAGATTTCCAACACTGTTTGCTTGGATCTAAAAAGAGCCCCACCCTCTTTATTTGAGAAAATGATGTTTTTTCTCTATAGTGTCTCTTGGAACTGTGAAATATTTATGCAGTTATTTCTATGACCTTAAGACAGCATTTACTGTCTTGGAAATGCAGGCTACTCAGCACATCTTGGCTACTGGTTTGCTCTTTAGTTGCTTCAGTGATACCACATATGCCCGTCCAGCTACTTCTTGCTGAGTTTCCTTCTTTCCTTTCCTCTTTCCTTGTGGCTTCTTGGGGTTTTTTTTTGTTTGGGTTTTTTTGTTTGGGTTTTTTTTTGTTGTTGTTTGTTTGTTTGTTTTGGGGTTTTTTTTGTTTGGTTTGTTTTGTTTTGTTTTGTTTTGTTTGTTTGTTTGTTTTGTTTTGTTTTTTGTTTTGGTTTTTTTTTTTTGGCTGGCTGCAAACACTATATAATTTAGTTTCCCTACCAAGACTTTGAAATGACTAATTCCTGCAACATATTTCAAGACATCCTTAACTGCTAATTGAAGTCTGTGTGCAAGTCGGTGAATGGTACGCACCGATGGGAACCTCTCCTGCAATAATGTGCCGAATCCGCTCTTTATCTCATTCAATGCTGACGCCTCGTCTGTTGCAAGTCCAATCAATTTCTGAAGCTTTAAAAGATATGTCCTCTGTTAACTTCCTATATGCCAAAAAAACAACCATGGAAAATTAAGCATTACCTTTGCTGCAGTGAAACTTGATTGCTTCCAGAAGACTCAGGGAAAAAATGTTGTTGACATTTTTTTACTTCCAGTCTCTGCATGGCAATAAGGTATGATGGCTGATTTATCAAAGAGAGTGTTCTCATCAAGCAGGAGAGCGAGAGAGAAAGTTCACGTCGCACAAAATGAGCTGCTAATTTCTTTTCCATTTCACTGACAATATGGTATTGGAGCAGCTGTGATTAGAACAATGGATGTTCCCAAAGTGTGCTCCATTTAACTCCTAAAATTCTGCAAGGTCACACAGTGGGAAAAGGAATTAAAGGCCTCTTTTTTTTTTTTTTTTTTTTTTTTTTTTTTTCCTNTTTTTTTTTTTTTTTGGTCTACTCCCATTTTACTATTTTTTCCTTTTTCTTTAAGGAAAAGGAGGAGAAGGCAGAGTTAATGGATACTGGTAACTGGTGGAGTAGTCTGTAAGGAAATTTTGGATGCTTCTCTTGTCAAGCCAATCAGGAAACTTCGAAGCTACCCATGAGCAAATCTTCCTTAACTGAAGAATTTGGAAACCTCACTGCATCCTGGTCAAGACAATGAATGTTGAATTATGTGTCTCTGTAATCCACTGGCTTAGTCCTGGTCACTACAGTGCCATTCAACACCAGAGGCTGAAAAGATACAGGTGGGAAAGAAGCTGGGGGTGCTATTAGAACACCTGAACATAAACCAAGTTGTGCCCAGATGGGCAAGAAGGCCAACAACATCCTGGCCTGTGTCAGCAATAATGTGGCCAGCAGAACCAGGGCAGTGGCTGTTCAGTGCTGAGCACTTGTGAAGCTGCACCTTAAATCCTGTGTTAATTTTTAGGTCCGTAATGAAAAAAAGAAAGACTCACAGGTGGTGGATCATGGCCAGTGAAGGACAACACAAATGGAAAATTTTCTAGAACACAATGCAAAGAGAGCTGGGGGAGCTGTGAAAGAGGCTTAATATGGAGAAAAGGAGGTTCAGGGGGGACATTCTGGCTCTGCACAATTCCTGACAGGAGGGGACACCCAGGAGTGTCGGGCTCTGCTCCCAGGGAACAGGGACAGGACAAGAGAGAATAGCCCCAAGTCGCACATGGAGATATTTTGATTGGATAATAGGGGAAATTTCTTCACTAAGAGATTTACCAGTCATTGGAATAGACTTCCCAGGGAAATGGTGGAATCACCATTTCTGGAAGTATTTAAAACACATATATGGCACTTAGGGGCATTCTTTGGTAGTGGGTTTAACAGTGCTGTATTAACAAGTGGACTTTATCCTCAAAGCATTTTCCAACCTAAATGGTTCTATGATTTTATGAAAATTTACATACAGGCCCCTAGTCCAACAGTCAGTAACTAAAGAATTATGACTTAGTCAGGACACATTTCTAGGAGTTTGAAGACTTCAGTTCAGTTTCGTCGTTTCTGGTATATTCTGAAATGCCTTTGCCTCAGTTTCTCAAGTCTTAATGGAGTGATAAGGTTTCTCTCCTCCAGATTTTGTGGGCTTTAAAGTATTTGAAATTGTGTGATATTTAGATAATTAATGGGACTATGTAAGTATTTGTGATAAAGCCCTTTATAGAGCCATTCCTCTGCTACAGTTAACTCAACAGACAGGTGATAAATATTCTGCCTCCTTGATTTTGCTCTCTTTATTGCAGCTTGCTATCACTTCATTTTTAGGATTTGAGTCTGTTCCTTCTGTGCTGATTTTATATCAGTGTTGTCTTGGGTGGAATTGCAGTCCTGATCTGTCGGATTAAAAAAAAAGACAGCTTTCCTGCTCTTAGTACTCTGAATTTTGTTTTGTTTTTGCCATTGCATTAATCTGGGCAAGATTAGAAATATATTCCAAATGATTCATCATGCACTGTTTGTATTTGTAGGTAGACTTCATTCCAAAAACAACAATTTTAGCAATTGGCAATGGACATGGGGCTTCTACAGTTATTATGCTGTACCACAACACAGACAGCAGCAATGTCAGAGTCTTCTGGGATATGTGTTCCATTTTCATCAGTTTTGATGGATTCCTCATCACTTTTCTGATCTGAATGTAAGCTTGGATCATAATTAGCAGTTAATTTGGCAGCACTTTGGTTCTAGAGCTGCAGAGATATTGATAGATCATTCTCTGGGACCCTCACAATATGAGCAGCATTTGCAATTTGGAAAAAAGATGCTGAGATACCATTGCCATGCAACAGTTTTAAAGTGAGACACAAGACTTAGTGCCAATTAAAAATAGGCAGTGAAAGTATCGGTCCATTGAGGGTAGTTGAAAGCACTGCTGATCTGTTTATCTGGATATAAATTCCCTAAGATGAGTGGCACTTTGTGCATATTTATATGTATGTGTGTGTATACATATATGTGTATATATATATATATATATATACATAAATGTGTGTAACAAGGATCAAAGGGGCAGTATTTTAGTACTGGGATAGTATTGTCCTATTTTCTAAATTCCACAAGAGTCCCCAGCTGACACAGAGTCCTTCTGTGCTATTCTCTAAAAAGTCCACAGGCCTCTAGCAAAGCAGCAAAAATTACACATTTGGAAAGGCAGAAGTAAAGCTATTTTTTTTCCATATTAGTCTGTTAGACTAGTCCTATGGATTTCTTAACCAAGCCCCTAGCTGAAGACTAGATGAATATATGAATTTTATGGAACCCATGCAATACACAAGTGACATGTCCTTTTTCATATACATTATCTTCTCCTTTATTCATTTTTTATAAAACTTTTATTCATGTTCCTCTCTAGGTTCAAAGATTTGACAGATAGAGTGTAAGAAACTTAGTTTCTCCTAAAGAGCAAGTCACTGTTGAGTAAAACAACATCAGTTCCAAGAGTGTGATGACAATGATTGCATGTGTTCCTGATGTAGAAGGAAGAGTTCCTTCCCCTTTCCACTTTTCTCTTTATTTGGCTACAGGCAGACCAAATTTACTTCCTCACAATCAGATTTAATGCAGACCTGTTCTTTTCCTGAACCAAGCAAATTCAGTAACCTTCTGACTTTGTGTGTGGACTTTATTAAGTACACTCAGTACAGACAGATTTGTTCTTTACTCTCTTCATGCAAATATGCAGTTCATATTTCCCACAAAGTCTAATAAAATTTACTGTGTACCACTTATCTGTGAAATTATTAGGTCAGCAAAAGCTGAAAAAGTAGCAATTCTCATTCTGTACTGGGTTTTCTCTCTGATTTCTCTGCATCCCCGTTAGGGAAAAAATAGTGTTGATTACTAGTGATTCTAGTGATTACTAGAAGGGGGAGCTGTGGCACTGGACTGCGACTGTTTTCTTTCCATCTCCTGACCTTTGGCATGTGTTGAGATGCCCTTTGCATTTTCCAATGGATGTGTTTTTGTTTTCTGTTAAATATTACAACACCACTCTTTATCTCAAGCAATAGAGGGGCACTTGCACTTCTATATAAACTCGCCAATTTAGTCAATATGGCATAATTTCCAACAGAAATTGAACCCATAGTTCTGTACTGATATTTAAAATTCCCAATTTGAGGTAAATCCTAAAGCTTTTAGTGTCAGAGACCTTTTTGTTTAAAACAAAGAGTTGTGTCAAATTAAAGGGCTTCAGAAGTCTCAAATTTTCACAGGATCAGCTGGTCCCATCATACCAAATTTGAGCTTCTAAGTCATGTGCTGAGGTTTATTAAAGACAAAAAAACCCCAAACAATAA